>CALNXK010000003.1:2012500-2310000 GCA_942486035.1 Porites lobata | reverse complement strand
TGACGGAGGACGGGGCATTTGCCCTCTTTTTTCTTCCCCACCCCGGGGGATTTGCCAGCTCAAGAGTCCCCACTCCCGGGAATTTGCCATCCAAGGCAAAAAAAATGCTAATTCCCGGGGGTCAGCCCGGGGGGGGGGGCCTGGGCGTAGGTGGATTTGACTGATGCATAAATGACTTTCATTCACAAAATGCCTATTTAATTCTTTTACATGGTTGTTCTTTGGTTGAAGACTTCAATAATTTCAGACTGTGCGGCTCGGCTGCATCTCATGCAAACACGAAACTTCCAGCTGCTAAATACATGGCATGAAAATTTCGACTTCTAAAAGCCATCGAACCAGCTTTCGCTCTCTGATTCTGAGAATGAAAAAAATAGATAGAGTTGTCAACTTGCTGCCAGCCTCAACAGTATAATTAAGCTTATATTTCATGGCAATCAACTCAGAAGAGTTTCGTTTTAAAACACGGTAAAACTCACTGGTAAATAAAAGTACAAAGCGATTGTGTGTTGTCGTTTTCCAAATAAAGCTCGAATCGGCTTTAAGACATGAAGACTGAGAAACTGAAGAACTGAAAATTAGAACTACAATACACAAGATTGCAATGATACCTTTTTATATCTTAGTTTCAGCCAGGTTAAGCGGAAAATAACAGTCAAAAACTTTGTTTTCGTGAATGAAAATCAGTTTACCTACCCTGTGAACAGACTCTCCTTCGATCTTCCTAGATAAGTCGGGACCCTCTTTCCCGACTTATCTAGGAAAGATCGACGCGACTCTGCTGGCAGGGTACACTTTACCTGACGCTCTAGCCAAAATTACACACTGAGTTATTATCATCTTACCTTTTCTGAATCTAATCGACTAATTGTTTCAGTGATCTGTGCCTGGTTATCCATAAAAGCAATTTCAATAACTACAAAATAGTCAAAAACACGAGCAGCATGAAGCAGAACAACTGAGCCACAACCTGCACGCAGAATGAAGCCGAGAGCGCGTGGGAGACTTTGATCCGACTGGAAAGTGTGACTGAAAAAGAGACCGGAAATGCTTAACCTGACGCATGCGTAGACGTTTTGCCGCGGTGTTCGCCCCGCCCAGCAGGCGAGATTGCACGGAAGTATCCAAGGTCAGACTTAGCCTGAGTGGCAGGCGTTCGCCCTCGGGCGCCCCACGCGCTCTCGCGCGCCCAAATTCCCCCTTCCCCTTTTAACACCTGCCACGCAGGCTAAGGTAGACTGTTCACAGTCCCCTATTTTCCTGTAAGATCGTCGAGATCGAGCGCTTTGCGTTACGGGCTGCCATCTTGCATGAGTGCTGAAAAACTACTTATAATACCCGACGCCTGCCCCCTCAGTACATTAAAAAATCAAGATGGCCGCCATTAATGGTGGGACGCGCTACATCTCGACTATCTCACAGAAAAATAGGGGACTGTGAACAGTCTACATCCAAGGCGGCTTCTTGCCGACATCCTAACTCTCAAGTGAATAGTAGTCACAAGACTTTTTCACTGATGATGAAGTCAGTACATTTTGTATTCAAAGGCTGTAACCTTTTCCATCATAATAATTCAGTCTATTAGACGGCTTTATTACTTTCTCCGTACAAAGCGAACTTTCATTTTAAAATCCTGAATCACAAATGCTTATGCAGTCAACTCCCTTTACAGGGGACACTGTAGGGACCTTGGGTTAGTGTCTTCATTTGCGAGAGTCCGTAATACCTGGAGTTTATTTCAGTCAAACACCTGTAAGTTATTTTCACTGTTACAGTGTAACTTCGAGTGCCTGCACCAAACGCTGATATTCATGTAGCCCCCAAGGGCATTACAGAATCGTGTGGAAAACTCAGGGAAGTCCTTCTGCCTATTTAAGCCAGCTACTTCTGTGATTTCAGTCTCTTTTCCCAACTAACGTTCTTTGCGGGTAAAGATAAAATATGGGATAGGCCATGGCCTTAGGCCATCGGGTGAACCGTGGTGTAGGCCATGGTGTGCGATGGTCAATTTTCCAAAACAAAAGTAAAGCCTATTGATAATTTCTCATAATACTTATGCTGCCGATCTTTTAATTTTAGATTAAATGAATTATAGGTTCCCAGTTGTAAATAATGTATTTATGATTTTACAATTATCTGCACATCATCCTAGCTAGGGGTGGGTGGCGGCGTGGTATATAATTTCGCGCCATTACAAGTCACGGGTCAACAAAGATTGCTTTTTCATCACATCTGTATGGCAGTAGCAGAAGGCAAGAGTTAAAGAAAATCTCTAATTTTCTAATGAAGTTTTGACTAATGGTCTCATCGTCTGACCTTTATTGGTTTGCTATACACAGAGCGCGAGATTTTCATCATCATTTCGGGTGATCAGCCACAGGACCCAGAAGATTTACCCTCTAATGATCTTGGTTCCTGGAATCAAAGCCGAAAACTTCTGTTAAAAAGAACCAAATAGGAAGAAAAAATGACCATGCATGTTACAAAGATCATTAAACAGCCTGATTACACTGACGATATGCATATTGTCTTTGGGAGAACATTTGTGAACGGGAGTGGTAACTCGATTCGAAAGACCATCGTTACGTGTTTCGTCCGGACGGCAGCCATCAAAGGTTGGTTGTTGGGCGTTATTAGGGAACTTAAGCACCAGATGTTCTTGGTACCACGGACGCCAACCGGAAGTATTTTTACAGCATGACAACCACTGCGCATGTCAAGACGTTCTTGAGCTGCGGTCACGGACTTTAAAACGCGAGTTCTCCGGTTGAAATCAGGGGTTCAAATTCTGGGTTCTCGAAGAGTATTTGTCATACAAAAGTAGAAATTCTTCGTCTGAAATCATGTTTCTGAATTATTCTGTCGGCGTTCGTTTTCACGTCGTTTTGATTAATGATTTGCATTTGGCACGCAAACCGCGTCCCTTTTCCAGTTCTGCGCGGCCAGCCATGCCGTAGTGAATAAAGAACGTGTGGTGCTTAAGTTCCCTATTTCTTCGAGGGAGCGCAAGAGCACAAAATTCAATTAAAGCCTCATGGGAGTGGAAAATATGGCTGTTCAGTTCCCTATCTCAAGGGCACCCAACGATGGTTTCCTCCTAAATACATTGAAAACACTTTTTAGGCTATCCAGCAGAGTACTTTTAGATATCTATACATTCTAAGCCGCGCTATAAAATTTGTATCTGTTCTGTAATCCTAGGGGAACTTGAGGTCTTATCCCTACAAGGGCTTGAGTATTATTTTCCCGAAAAATTTGGATAAAATTTGACGTATTTCTAAAGTGAAACATTTTCTGATTCTTAATGCCACCACATTTTTGAATCCGAATATTTTAGGTTCCCTTTTTTTCTACGATAAATAGCCTACCTTGGGAAGTAAATTGTGAAAATTAAACTTCAGAAAATCGTAGGGAATACATATGATAAGATTCGAAAATTGTACATGAATGAAACGGTCATTTGGAAATTTTAGCCGTCCTCAAAAAAAGAAAAATCCTAGGCAGTATTAATATAGTAATAATAATAATAATAATAATAATAATAAAACAAAACTTTATTCATAGATTCAAAAAAAATAGACTATTTACAGATTCAAGAATATGAAATATTAAAATATATACCCTATGTACATTCTTCTTGTGTACGAAAGAAAATTGTCGTAAAATGACTATCTAAAGACTACTAATAACAATTATAAAAAGCATCAAAAAGTTAATAAAAAAAATAAAAACTATTTAAAATAATAATTCAAACTAATAATAATAATAATAATAATAATAATGTCAATGTTTTTATTCATTCGAAAAAATACAGATCAAAAGTTACAATTGCCGGGACACTAAGTTATTAAAATACTAACTAACAAGCTCTTACAATTTCAAAAGTAACGTGATAGAGGTAAGTTAGATTGCTAATTACGTTCGAGGTACGAGAACGCAACTCCTAATTTCTGTTGGGTGTCCTGAGATGGCATTTGTGTCGACACACATTTGCCTCGCTTTGAGGCTAGCATACATTTTGCCTCACTTTACAAAATAAAGCTGCCGAATTGTGTAGCTCGGCGTCCGTTGTGCCACAAAGTTAATCTACCGAGATGTGAAGCTCGGCGGCGCCATTTCATTTGATATTTTGGGCATCGGACAAACGAACATTTTAGGTCTATGTTATTTATTCGGATGAATGATATACTTTGAATCGACTGGCGAGCCAACGAGCCACTCAGCAATAAAGAGAAGTGGCACTGTATTCTGTAGTTAAGCTAAACTAATAAACAACCCGCAGGAGCTCCACTCACTGAAATCAACAACTCGACAAATTACTGCACTTGTTGAGACGAACCATGCGATATCACTAGCCTTCAAGACTTTTTCCAGTAATGATACACAGTTTAAATAGAGGTTTCGCTGTAAGCAGTCCTTACGTTTAAAATATACCATGATCAAACTGCCAGCTGTACGCCTAACAAGCACATCGAACGCACTCTCCTAAGCTCCGATTACTACTAATTTTATTGTATATGTACTGGATTTACCGTTTGCTTCACCAATAGCGATACATCACTAAGTATGTATATAAATCAATGTTAAATAAACGTTGAATTACCTTACCTGCGATATGTTGTCCTCTTTTTGCCTCAAAAGCTGTTTTTTGAGCGATTTTGAACGATTTTGAGTTCACCGTTTATTGTTCCTTATAATGGAAGGACAAGGGAGGAATCCTTATTTTGAAAGGGTTCCAGCGCCGGAGCGATTTTTTCCCCGAACATTGCATCGCTCCGCTTTCAAACTTTGCAGCAAAAAGGTCGAAAGATTCACCCTTCTCCTCGTACCTTCTGATCGAAAATCATCCTAAAGGCCCGGAGCTAGCCCTGGAGAAAATGAATGTCAACCGCATTTCACGCGACGAACATTGATACAATAAGAGAAATGCCCTATTTGATTTCTTTTCTTTTCTTTTCTGGACTTGACCTTAATGTGTCACGTGACACAAATATCTGGTTTCTTGCGTAATAAGAAAATCAAGGTTACCGATTTGTCTAAGGCTGCAAATTTTAGACGTTTTCTAGTAACTTTTCACAAAGTTTTGATCATCTCAAGGTATTATGCATGTTAGGCTCAAGCCAGGCCATCCCTTAACACGCTTGAGTGATTTATAAAATTAATTTGTAATTTTGCTTTGAATTGCTTCACTAAATTATGTAAATTTTTCATGATACAGGTCACGTGACGGCAAGCTGCAAAGGAAAAAGTAGCTCGTTCCTGTTGCAATGTTTTGCACTTTTTATTAAAGTTTGGAAAGACCCGTTAGAATAAAATACAGTTGAAATTTTCATTTAGAACTAAAATTTTACTGGTTTGGTTTTCAGTCGATCAACTAAAGGTGACAGACGAATAAAATGCTTCCTTTCTGTTACTTGTGGTTCTAAATTGCCATGGCCGGTTGTTTTACTTAACTCCTTACGTCCCGGGGAACTGTGAGTCTACTGCCTCACTGAGGACATTAATTGCGTTAACTTCAACCCCAAAGCACTAACGTTGTACTGGCATGTAAACAAATCGTAGTATTTTAGTCTGTTCTTTTTATTAATAATTTTCAAAATTCATAAGAGAATGAAAAATGTTACTTGAACATTATCTTCTCCGTTACTTTGTGCTTGCAAAAGGGCAAGTAGGTAATATATAGATTTAGCCAGGGCTAAAAGCCAAGCTCTGGTTAATAATACGTGTAAACAAGAAAAAATTAAATCGTGTAATGCTAAACGGGGACGACAATGAAAATGGCTTCAAGACCAATAGATCTATTTAGCAACAAAACAAATTGTGTGTGCAGCACACTTTTTCTTCTAATTAGCAAAAAACAAATTTGCACATGCAGCACGCTTTTTTGTCTTTCCCTTGCCGTTGTTTTGCATTACTACAACGCTGTTTTGTACGACTAAAACGTCAAACTTCCTAGTTACACAATATTTTTATGGAGGAATTGTCGCATGTGCTTACCCAATATTTTGTTTCCTGTGTTCATGTTCGCTTTTATTTTTTACTGCCGCTCATTTTCACCTTGCTGGCCACTAGCATTTCTCACTTTCTCACCGCCGCTTTGAATTTCCATGTTTTTCTTCCTATGAAATTCGTCTCCTTTGAGTTCAGTAACTCGCTCTAGCTCTTTCTCTGTTATCCACGTTAGTGTAAACATAAAAAAAAATAATGCCGAAAAAGACACGACTTTTTTCTCTCTAAACGTCCGGGCGGCCATGTGATTTCTTTCCAAATAAAACTTGGAGTTGCATTTGGGTTCCCATACCTCTTGATTGAGTTATTTTACATGGGTATGCCTGTGGTGCGGACGGACGGTCGCTCGCTCGCTCGGTGTACGGTCACGTGATTACGAAATTTTCTCGGATGGGTAGATTACGACATTTCCTTAGCTATGGGGTTCTGCCCACGCGCGGCGCGAAACGCCGCCCCTGGAGCTCCGCTATTAAAGACCGCTGACCAGAAGAGCGTACCCTGACTCTTCAGGTCGCGCGGTTTGGTTTGTTTTTGTTTTGCTTTTTTGTTTTTTAATCTGAAAAATTCCGTAGCATTCCATTTTTTTTGGCGTCTTTGTAACAATTGCCTAAAAACTAGACCGCGAACAACCTCTTACTTCATGACACGCGCGCGACAGCAATAACTCATTTATTGTTGGAGAGGAATTCTTGGCATCTTTTATTATGATATACCGTAAAATTCCGAAAATAAGCCCCTCCATGTACAAGCCCCTCCAAATATAAGCCCCCCAAACTCGTAACGAAAAAAAACCCTCCGTCAAATCGCCCCTCCAAATATAAGCACAACCCCCCTGAGGCTTGTACTTGGAAATTGTCTTCAAATACAAAGTAAAACAAAGCAAAAACGGTAAATTTCCTTCCTAGTATAAGTTAGCCCAATCGATTTTGAAACGGAAATTTCCCTCCGTAGATAAGCCCCTCCGAAGATAAGCCCCTCCAAAAATAAGCCCCTCAAAAAGGGCCTTTGAAAAATATAACCCCCGAGGCATTCTAGAACCCACGCTCTTATTTGTAAATTGCAAATGGAAATTAAAATAAAAATGGTAAAATTCAACCTCTTATTTAATTTCCATTTGCAGTTTACGAATAAGAGCGTGGGTTCCCTATGTTTTAAATATGGAAAAAAAAATTGACCACCCTCACACTGCCATGGCCTATACAATGGCCCACCACGTGGCCTACCCATATTTTGTCCTTACCCGGGAAAGAACAACGGAACAACAAAGAACCCGGAACAACCCGGAACAACAAAGAAGTTCACTTCTAGTTGTCGCTAATTCCCAGGAGTCGAAGGAAAAAACAAATCAAAAGGTAATTTGTGAGGTTTAAGCACTTTCTTCATTATATTTACAGCTTCTCAGAGGAGGATTGTAATTATTTTCGATCAAATGTTCGATAACTACTACAATAGAACTCGGCGTTATGAAATCTACTCAATCGCCGCTTTTGGCTGTATTTTCAATGAACTTTTTCCCTAGTATCGATCTCGAAATCCCGCTAATTCTCATTAACTTGATCTAACTTTTGTTTCGTTTCCCTTAAGGGTTCGAGTTTGCGAGATTCTGTAGTTCTTGAAAGCAGTCCACAGATTGAGCATCACGTACATAATCGAACGACACTTTTTCTTTAGGCCCGGTTCCGGTTGCCGAACATGAAAAGTTCGGCGTTTGTAGTAAATTGGTACGCCTGCTTCAAGTTGAAACGGCTCAGGTGCTCTTTTCGCCTAGTCCGGCCGGGAATTTCGCCTTTGGAGCGACTTAGGAACGGCTTTGATTCAGACGCCGAACTTTTCATGTACCGAACCTAATGCATAGATTATTATAACGTTTTTTGTAAGCAGTTTGACCGAAATGAATACTTTTCATCTTTTGAATCGGCTTTTTAATGAATACAGGTCATTCAGCCGGTGTAAGTTATTTGGGTCGGCCTTACTTCGAATTAGGTTCAGCTTATGAAAAGTACGGCGCGCGTGTGAACGTTTTATGAGCCCAACCTAATACTGTACATGAAAAGTTCCTAGCCCGGCCGGGAATTTCGACTTTGGATCGACTTTGGAACGGCAGTTGATTCAGACGCCGACCTTTTCATGTACCGAACCAAATGAATAAGTTGTTATCAAGTATTTTGTTGGCAGTTTGACCGAAATGAATATTTTTCTCCTTTGGAATTTAGTACGGCTGGAATTAAGATCGGCGTCGGAGTCAATTCAGCCGGTCTAAATAAGTGGTCGGCCTTCATTCGAATTAGGTTCGGCTCACTCGGCACGGAAAAGGTCGGCGTTTGAACCGGGCCTAAGTTCTATTGATTATCGATGTTAAACGAAGTAATCGAACACATTCGAACTCATTCCATCAGATTCAGTTTTCGCACGAGTTTTCCATTACTTCGATTATAATATCGAACCAATTGAACTCAGATCAAACGAATCAAAATAAAACCTAACACGGTCGAAAGAATGTGATTTATTTCCGCACATTGACGGGCTTAGGCTACAAAAAAAATTCTGACCAGGAGGTCTTCTAATCTCGTACATTACTTGTCACCGCCTGCCGGAAACAATCAATGAAGCCCTTTTTTTCTCTCAGCATCTTGTTTCATTTGTTAGATTTACTGAGGTTGTCGCGACTGTCGCGTGTGAATATTTCGCTAAAGTTTCTGTCGCTTTACTGCATAACGCTGGTTGCATT
Organism: Porites lobata; assembly: GCA_942486035.1. Classification (NCBI taxonomy): domain Eukaryota; kingdom Metazoa; phylum Cnidaria; class Anthozoa; order Scleractinia; family Poritidae; genus Porites; species Porites lobata. Next base: position 2,301,263 of record CALNXK010000003.1, on the reverse strand, counting down.
TGCGAAGCTATGAGGAAAATGGCTAGATTTCTAATTACTCCTGGCAAGTGTTAAATCTACTTTAATTTAACGGGAAGATGCCGGCAAAACGAATCAGTTTTAACCTACGTCAAGTTCGACCACTACACTGCTAAACGAGAGTGGCAAATTATTTCTGTAGGAAATCCTTACTTGGTTATCGACTTTGGTAAGTTTAGCTTTGTTTAGCATAGTAATTGATGGTAAGTCGTGATTTTTAATGTTTCGGTTTTTTATCGATGAAAAATACCGAGAAAAAATATCGAGCCGAAATTATTTTTTTCGCACGTGTTCTCTGATGATGTATTTCACATAATTTTTGATAATGTATTACAAAAAGATTCTGTTCAGATTTCTCGATATTTTGTCAGTTTCACTCTATCACACGCCGCCCAACAAACGATCGCTAGCCTCTAGCAATTTGGCGCCGGCTTTCCTATTTTGCTTTTGCATTTTGATCACCGTCTCATGAAAGTGCTTTTAATTATTTGTGGCGGGAAATATGTACCGCGCGCGTTTGTTTGGCGCCCAGATCATTGACATCAGTGGAAGAGACTCCAGACAGGTAAGAAAACTTAATAATTATATCAGTAGCAATTGATGTTTAAAATTATAATTCTGGATTATTCTGTTCTAGTTCAACACTCGAGAGAGTCAGCTCTTTTCTCAAAAAAATTTCGCAAACAAGCAGCCTCGCTGGTTCATGCAGGGTCCCCTTGTTTCCTGAGCTTTTGTTATCTGCGTTGCAGATATCCTGGGTAGTGTATACCTGAAATCTACAGTTAACTCAAAAAATGCTCTAATCAATGCTGTAGTATCCTGGGTAGCGTATACCTGAAATCTACAGTTAACTTGCAAAAATGCTCTAATCATTCCTTTAGTATCCTGGGTAGTGTATACCTGAAATCTACAGTTAACTCGTAAAAATGCTCTAATCATTCCTGTAGTATCCTGGGTAGCGTATACCTGAAATCTACAGTTAACTCGTAAAAATGCTCTAATCATTCCTGTAGTATCCTGGGTAGCGTATACCTGAAATCTACAGTTAACTCGTAAAAATGCTCTAATCATTCCTGTAGTATCCTGGGTAGCGTATACCTGAAATCTACAGTTACCTCGTAAAAATGCTCTAATCGATGCTGTAGTATCCTGGGTAGCGTATACCTGAAATCTACAGTTAACTTGCAAAAATGCTCTAATCATTCCTGTAGTATCCTGGGTAGTGTATACCTGAAATCTACAGTTAACTCGTAAAAATGCTCTAATCATTCCTGTAGTATCCTGGGTAGCGTATACGAGAAACATTTTCCCTGCCTTTTAGGAAGCGGCTTAAATAGTTTCAAAGTTGCAGGGCAGTCACAAAACTGAATTCTTAAGTTTACCTCCATTTCATACTATAACTTACTGCCTGAGACTGAAAAAGGCGCAATGTAAAATGTTTATGGCGTTTTATTATTACCAAAATAGTAAGTGTCTCGGAAGAGGGTTAGCCGAGCAGAAAAAGATTTAAACCTTGCTTTAATCGGATATTGCGGTTACTTTCATTTCAGTTTATGGTAGCTTGAGTTACTCTTTTGTGGGCAATTTACGGAAGTCCTAGGGTATTCAGCTAACACCTCAAGAGCCTAGAGCTGTCAGACTTTGGTTTTGAATTACTTATGCAAATTAGCTGGCTGCACATTGAATGTGCAGCCAGCTAATTTGCATAAAATTTTTTCGCGCTTCAAAGCTCGTCATGGCGGCGGGGGTGATTGAGTGCAATAAACAACTTTCTCGGTGATCTAGGTTCATTATTGCAGTTTTTGAAAGGCAAACTAAGACAAATAAAACCTTTGTTAGAATATAGTCATGAACCGCGGTTAGAGGTTCGCGGTAAACTCCGATCTAAAACTCTCTAATAGGGGTTCGTCACGCGTTCATGCCCCACGAACGCCCGGCTGAATCGAGTGGTTAAATATTCCTTTCCCATTGTTCACAAATATCAGCTGCAGCTCACGTGCAGTTAGCCTGCGAAGCCCAGACGTATTTCCGGTCATTGCTTCTCTCCCTCCGAAAGGGACGACCGGAAATACGTCTGCGCTTCGCCGGCTAACGTGCAGATGTGGGAGAATTGAGGTCAAAGTGTTGACAAGCCAAACACATACGTACATTAGCTCGGTAGAGTGTGATACGCGATTAAAGAGTTTAGCTCTGGGACCTCTGGCTGCTCTGGCTCCGGACAAGAATTTTTTAAGAGATAAGCGTTGGCGTTTTGTATACACAGGACGAAATGACAGATTTACTTATCTTTAAGAAAAAATTAAAAGTCACTTAAATGTAATGAATACATTTAAGTTTACACTTAAAGATCGTTAAATTCCTTAAAGTAGATATGTACCATTAAGATGCCTTTAAGAATATTTAGGTTGCCTTAAATACAATTTACCTATCTAAAGACTAACATTCATTTAAGTTGACACTGTAAAGGTTCATTAAATATATTGTAAGCTTTAATAAGCTGTAATGATCGCAATTAAATACATGTAATATTTGACATTCTTTCAGACACAAAACTAAATCCTCTTAAAGCTTCTTAAATGAACTTCACAGTCCTTCCACAAAACTTATTCTTTCATATGCACTTAAAGACATGTATATGTATACATTTTTCATAAAATATAGAAATTAGGAAACAGAAAAATGTACGTTTTCGAATAATAATCAGTTAAAGTTGTAAGGCATACCGCCTGTTAAAAATTGTTTTGTAATTACAATTGAAATTTGCAGAGCAAAAGGTGCAAGTGGTATTTAAAAACTATTTTATAAATTACAAACATACGCCTCAAAACCAGTAACAACAACAACAACAAAGCAGCTAAATTAGAAATTTCCCCCCGCCCCCGTAATTTACCTCCACAGTATGACACTCAGAATAATATTTACTATAAGAGAAGAGGGAACCTGAATAGAAAAATAGTATAATAATAGTATCAGCCAAACAAGTATTCTCTCGTACTGTTACAAAAGAGAAAAAGTCATTCGGATTATCGTGTGAAAAAGTATACAGACATTCGTTTTCACCTGTTAGAAATATCAGTTTGACTCGCGACCCAAGACCAAGGGACGAGAAAACATTAGAGAAACTTAGAACTACATTTGCCACAAAGGGCAGATTCAAGCTGACAATTTCTTGAAGACATGACAAATTAAAACTGTCCAAAATAATAATATTTTGCATATATAAAACTAGCGTAAAACTACTGATTTGTATATGTGTATAGATAATCAACAGTAGACAACAAGTAAAGGGAAAACTTGGTCACGTGGTACAATTTGACGGTTGCCGTTTACCGTAAACGTGACGCTTAATCTCTCCTTTGTCATAATTGGTTACTTCCAACTTACAGTGACTACCACTATGAATGAATTAAGCGATTCGCCGAAATCTTATCTCATAAACTTACCTAACCTATCGTAGTTTAAAAAATCTTAAAGGCTTACAATTACATAGTAAAGGAAGATTTAATTGTCAACGCTAAAGGCCACTTTTTTAAACTGAGATCGGAGGTCTACTTTTAGGTGACTTTGCCAAAGCACTTTTTACGTTTTAATAGCATCAGTATTTCCAAGAATAATGTAAACACCTTTTATAAAAAAAGCTAACGCGTAAATATCGCTCTCAACAGACGGCTTTCCTATTCCGTCTAATAGTTCAGGGGCAATATAAGAGTTCAGGTAAGCTTTCCTTTGATGTACCGGTTTGGCAACGGGAGATTTTGCCTTCTTTAACAGCACACTGTTACCAAAATCTGTTATAACAGGGTGCAGCTGTTGGTCCTCCCTCTTTTCTAATACCACGTTGTTACTCTTTAGATCGTTGTGGGCATATCCACAATTATGAATATGTTCCAAAGCTTCCGAAGTTTCCAAAAATATGCCGTTCCATTTCTTTGCTTCTGCCACTTTCTTGTCTTTTGCCGCTTTGTAGATTGTCACACTTTCTTTGCCATCGTTGTGAAACTTCATGACAATACTGACAGGCATTTTTGCGGTGCATACACCGAACAGCCAAGGAGTCCCTGGGTGGTCGCCTAGTTGTTTTATAACAAGCGCTTCGTGTCTTGCTGCTCGCCTTAACCGCTCCAAAATGTCGTGTTCCCCGTTCATGTGGGTTCTAGCCTTATATTCTTTAATAACCACTCGATATTGACGAAAGGTGCCTGGATAACAAGTTCCAAACGTTCCACTCCCGAGTGGCTTTGCCCCAGCGACACGTTTCTCATTTGTCAACTCCGTCACATCAGTATCGCTTAGGAACTTTTTCTCGCTTCGTGAAGCTTGAGCTAGACGTCTCTTCTTAGTTGTTTCTGTCCTCGTCTTATTCGTTTTTCTGTTAACTTTCAAGGCCGCCGATAATATCAATTTCCCCCTCGAAGACTCATCTTTTCATACAATTAACTGACGAGGCCAGTAGTTTACTGCTTCATTTTTCTTCACTTCCTTGCTTGCTGTCTCTGGTCGTTGTGCTAGTTCGTCCACAGGTAGCCCAAGCTCACTATGAGAGCCGTGAACATGCAAGATTGTCCTACTTAGCTAATTAATTATTCATACAGCAAGAAAATTATAAGACGTTGTATCGAGAAATATTCTTTGCTCACTAAATTAGCAAAATGTACATTGAATATCGCTTTGAAGCTTACCTTTAGCGTCTTCTTGGTTTTCTTTGTATTCTGACTGCATTTCAGACCTCCTAGGCACTGTTTAAGGCCTTTTTTGGAGGGACAGTTTTTCACCCAGATGACAGGTGAAAAACTGTCGCTCCAAAAAAGGCCTTAAACAGTGCCTAGGAGGTCTGAAATGCAGTCAGAATACAAAGAAAACCAAGAAGACGCTAAAGGTAAGCTTCAAAGCGATATTCAATGTACATTTTGCTAATTTAGTGAGCAAAGAATATTTCTCGATACAACGTCTTATAATTTTCTTGCTGTATGAATAATTAATTAGCTAAGTAGGATAATGCAGATAATGTTGTCCACGGCTCTCATAGTGAGCTTGGGCTACCTGTGGTTCGTCCTTCCTTGTCTCGTTTGTTGCTGTGACAGTCTTTGATCGCTCTGCTAATTCGACCTTTTTTGGTTCGTTCCTTGCTGCCTCTGGTAGCTGTGTTTCTTTCTGTCTTTCTGTGTTTCTTTTGATTGCTGGTGCTTCTAGTTGCTTTTCTGAACCATCCCTTCGCTTTTTCCTCTTCTTCTTTTGCTCTTTTCTTAGCTTCTTGTAATAATCATTTCGCTCGCTGTTTAACTTTTGCTCGAGCGAACGTTTTCGCTTTGTATTACTGACAGACTCCATTACTGATAGACTCCAAAGATCAAAGGAAGAAAAAATGCTAATGACAAAACAAAGGCATTCATTAAGTTAATGTGTGATAAATAGTTGATTGTTTGTAACAAGAGGAGGGCAAAACCTGTAATGTGATTGGAAAGAAAGACAATAGGAAAGCAACAATCTCCAAAGGTATTACCATTCACTGTCCTTCACGGTCGACATTAAATCACTGATTAAGTATGCTCAAATGCAAACCACGTCAGCTACATAACGAACTAAAAAACTCACTTGAAAAACGTTAAACAACAATAATCATAAATGCAATGGACATTGACATCCAGGAGAAGTTAGAATTATATTGGACATCACTGACGGATCCATACCTTGCGATAAGGGGAGGGCCCTGTCGTCCAGAACATAAGATAGCGGGAGGGGCGCCGACCTCCAAAAAAATTTTGTCGGCCATCCGGACCTCAGCTTGGTCTGAAAACAAGGGGGGGGGTGGTCCTCCCGGGCTCTTCCCCTGAATCTACTCCTGGACATTACTAGGTTATTGTAATGATCAGGTATATGCTACCCAGGAGGTTTCAAAGTTAGAATTATAAAGGTACAAAATTGCTATGGCGTTGGCGGGCTACCATACATGTCTAAATCGCGGCCAAATAAACCCCGGTTGTTATCAATGGGAAGTTTACGCAACGATGACGTCGACGACAACGAGAACGGCAAAAAATCAATAAGCTGATACTAGCAAAACAACAACTTTGGACGTGCATCACCCTTTGTTGTACATTTTTTTGCCGTCGGTGGACGACTACAACGTGAAACTGCCTAATTTCACATTTTGTCGAGGACTGGAACAAAAGACAACAACTTTCTCTTTCTTTCCCTGAACTTTGATGCAGTCCTTTAGAATTCAACTCCAAAACAATTTGCCAACATTTGGGAATAAGACGCGATTTCGTAGCCATCGCCGTCGTCGTTGCGTAAACTCCCTGATATTAGATTACATATTTTTCAACCTATTTTCGGTGGTGGAAAGAAATGATACTTTGGGATAGAACGACATAATTCTGACCAAAATTGTGTATTTTTAGAGGTCTTTCATAGAGTGTTCACCGGATGTCGGCGTTATCCGATATCACATAGGGCAAATGTGGCAATGAGTTTGATATGAAATTTTATTATATGGAGGAGAGTGTTTTACTGGGAACTAAACCACTCGTAGATTCCATACGCCACTTCATCCGGGACCCGAGTGGCGTATTTTCCGTATGTCACCTTTGTGAGTGTCGTATCGTTCAATGACGTCTCGATTCCCGCCTTTTGCTTTTGTTGAAATGGTTTCTCCATATGATAAAAAGAACATTACACGTTGGCTCGAAGATATGAATGTTATGTTCTCGTGGCAAAAACAATATCTCACTCGTTCGCTTCGCTCACTCGTGAGATATTGTTCTTGCCACTCGAACATAAAATTCATATCTTCTCGCCACCGTGTAATATCCTCTATAAACCTCCGAGGCAATTTTTTCAGTGAGAGTCTCTAGTACGAAGGCGTGTGAGTTAAATACATAAGGTCTTCACCTTTCGAGGCCTTTCTGATCTTTTCTAGAGCTGAGTCTCGCGCGAAATTTGTCAATGTCTAAAGTGCATTTCCTTGATCTGGAAGTTTGCTGTGATTGGTCTTCGTTTTTTACCGCTCGATTCAGCAGACGTTTGTGGGGCAGGAACGCGTGACGAACCCTACGAATGTCAGCGATTTATCGCTTCACTGCATCACGAAATAGATTCCCTTCATATTAGGTGCGGTTACACTAGCCATTTTACCGATTGGCAAATGGCTGAAATGACCGTTCCCATTTAATAGATCACTTCTGAAATATTCAAGTGTTAAGATGTTTGCTGCAAAACAACTTAAAAAGCCCGCGCCTCGTGTCTGCTGAGGCTGGTCTGGCCCGGCCTTAATAGATTGATGTCCATTAGGTATAGGCGCGGGCACATTTTCAATTTAATGTGTTTGGAATTATGCACCATTCATTTGAAACTCCCGGAACCCCCCACCCCCCTTTGGGTATGACTGGAGTAATGCAGGGACTTTCACTTCATAATCACTCCATTTTTGTTCCCCTTTCCGGTAGGAGGGGAATTTGCTAGAAATCATGGTCTTCACCTCCCTGACCGGGGAATATGCGGGGCAGTCACTCTGTGGTCAGCGTTTTCAGTTTCGCGCCAGGTAGTAAGCTAAGAAATATGATCTGCAAAGTGTTTTTTGACGTACACGGCTTACATAAGACACGTCTAATGACCGTTTATACGAGCATGTAAAGAGTGCCTTAGCTGAGACATCGCCTCTTCTTTAAGACACGAACACATTTTTTATGCCATTTATACGAGAAGTTCATGATGCATCTTATTATTACTTTTTTTTTGTTTCCTGTTTTTTTTTATGGTAGCCAGGGACTGGTAGAGTTTGTAGTAAAGCTAGTGGATCTATCCTTTTGCCTGTTAATTTTTAGCTGGTGGTATTAGTTAGTCAGAATTTCAAGTTAGTTAATTAGTAAGTTAATTAGTTAGGTCTCTGTCATATATGATGATGGGCCGTCTAGTGCTAATCAGTAATTTTGTATAATTTATTAAATTATTAGTAATAACAATAATTTTGTTGTTAGGTGACAAGTGTCTTGCAACATGACTGCCTCTGCTCCAAAGTTTATTCGCCTAGAAGGACGTGTGTTTAACTCCTGGAAACGGTATAAAGAGAAATTCGGATTTAAAGAGAAGACAGACAGTGAATTTGCAGCACGACTGTTGCAGATAAGGTTAGTCAGTTTAAGCTACTGTTCCCATGTCAAAACTGGGTAAATTAGTAATTAATTCAGAGTTCCAGACTATTATTTATTCCACAGTAAGTTAAAAAATTAAACAATTGCATTTAATTTAATTTTTCAACCATAAAAACACTGAAGAAAAAATGATTGTCTGCAGTTAATCTGGTAGGGATACCAGAATACCTTGTTCTGTTATAAATTCCACTGGTACTGAAGAGCGTTTATCATGAGGCTTGTAATGTCTGAACGCCAGACCAGTCCTCGATAGGGGTGGATTATACACTCAGGAAACAAGACAAGTTTCATTCCGCCATATTGTATTCTCACACTCTCCCACCATGCATTACAAGCACAAGCAACCCAATATACAATCACCACATCTGCCCGTTTGAAATGAAACAGTACACATAATGAAAGGCCCTAACAAATAAACTCTAAGCCAGAACTGTAACAGTCCTATAAGGAGTGTTAATAAAGCTACAATCCTGGTCAAAACGTTTGGGACAATTTGTGTTTCAGGTGAGAAAAATGTAATTCAAGTTGACACCCCCTCCCCTGAACCGTGTTGGGTGTTACAAGTCAAACACTTTTTACATATTTTGCATACGCTAAGGACCTCAACTTTGTTCAGCGGCAGGAGGTGAGGGAAAATCTTGTTAAGGCTGTGTTTATGAGTGTGTAACGCAGGTTAGCTGTAAATTCCATAGCAAAACACGTGAAAAACGGGTGGTGTCCCAAAACCTTTTGGCCAGGATTGTATGTTCGAAGAGTCCAACGAGTAGTTAGTTCTCATCAAAATGCCCTTGGTAAAAAAAGTTATTAAAGTCCTTATATCAAAATCAACTAGTCTCTTAAGCAGCGTAGCCTAATAAGCCACTTTGGCTCAATCTTTCATGTGACATAGTCTTTAAGCCAGCTTGGCTTGGCTCTCATGGGTTGACCTTTGAGGCTCAACGGCCTGTTCTGGCATCTTAGCACTAGGCTGCGGTAAGCTGGGCTCAGCAGTGGGCTCAGACGCAGGCCATTCTGCTGGAATGACTCTGGGTTCAGGGTCAGTAAGGATAACTGGTTCCATTGGTGGTCTCTGCTCCAGTTGCTGTGTTGGTTCTCGCTGTTGCTGAGATTCCCTTGGTGCGGGTCGGATGAACCTTTTCACATGGCCTGCGTTCCTCTTAAGTAGGGTTTCGCCTCGCTCAAGGACCACCAGATCTCCTCTCTTAGAAACTTACTGCATGGCTCTGGATCATACGTTGCAGACAACTTGTTCTCTTTCTGCCTCATCAGTAGCACCTTGTCTCCGTCCGACACATCAGACCCCATAGTTCCTTTGTTTGCATCTTTAGCACTTCTCTGTTTCCGTTCAGTATCCTGGTCTCTTGGTTTGGATTCTACTTCCATACAACAGTTCACTTCGAAGCAGTCCCATGAAAACAGTTTGATTCATTCCAATCTTGCGCTTGTCCTTGTTAATGGTTAGGTTTCTTTCGTGTAATCGCTCTGTGGCAATGTCACCAGATTTCTGTCATGCTCCTCAGTTGTCCGTCCGTGCACAACAATGTCATCAGCTATGTTGGTGGCACAGGGGCAATTAGCGATTGTGTGCCTAATAATGTTCTGATACTGTTCAGAGCACTGTTCGCACCAAAACTTAACCTCTTGTAACGATACAAAGAATTACCAGCTGAAAATATTATGATATCCCTCGACCCCTTCTCAAACTCAATTTGATGTATCCTCATGTTCATTTCGAGCTTGGAGAAAACCGCGCTTCCATTCATTTCCTCCGGCACCTCATCCACCGTAGGAATCGGCAATTTCTCCCTTTCAATTGCCTCGTTGGCATGCCTCATGTCGACGCATATATACACATCATCCTTGTTTGGCTCAGGAGCTATCACAGCTGGGCTGACCCAGGTTGTTGGGCCTGAAACCTTCTCAATGATGTCAAGGTTAAGAAGCTCGTCAATCTTTGTCTGAACTTTATCTTTCAAAGGGTAAGGATCCGCCTCGGTTTCTGTGGTGATGGTATAACTTCACGATTGATGGGCAACTTAAGCTCGCAACCGGACAACGAGGGTTCCAAGTAAGTTTTTTCGGGACCCAGGATTTCCCTTATTTGATGCTCAGGATTCGGGATTTGAAAGCAAAATCGGGTGAGTTTGGGGATTGAAAGTATGCTTGGGAGGTGGGATACCAAAAATAACCCTCGGGATTACGGGATTGCAAGAAAATTTTGGGTCGGGATTACAGCATTGAAGAACCCTACTGGTGACCCTTGACAACTTGCCAACCCCAGAGAACACACCTTTGGGAAAAGCCCCACAATACCGTTGATATCACTGCCTATGGAATAAACTGCCGTTATATTCACCGGTTCTTGTCCAACTTTCAGCACTTATAGCCTTTTAGCAGCTGGGCTACCAAGCCATCACCGCCCTTCTCCCTGTGTTACGAGAACAGTTTCCACTACTTTTTGCCCAAGACACTCAATTGTAGCTTCAAATTTACCGACCACCTTGTTAAACACCCATTGCCATACTGATAGACACGAAGGTTCCTCTCTTCTGGTATTAAATTTCCTCTGAGGCCACTCACGGTGGACTGTACTCCAGAGTAAACGAGCATACTTGTCTTGGTGCCAGTAATCTTCACTGAAATAACGTTTTCTTCACAGGCCCTTTCCCCATTGTAGTTAATTGGAAAGGCAATTGGCTCTTCTTCACTGCCGTAGTCCACTTGATTAATTTGTTGGCCCCTAGGTTTTAAATTACGTCCACTACGTACTGGCAGCACTACAGGATCGCCAATCATTACTCCCACTTACTCTTCCATCACTCTTACCCACTTTCTCTTTTCCATCGGCCTCATTCCGGCAACACGATGCCCAGTGCCCTCTCTTGCTACACTTAGTACACAATTTTCCTTTTCCCACTTGGCTTTTATTTGCCTGATCTGGGCTGCACCAAATTCACGCTGCTTTTTTCCTCTCCCCCTGCAATTTTGCTTGTCTGACGGCGCTTCTGTTTCCCACTCTCTGGCTGTAGTCAAGGCTGCTGCAAGCTTAAGTTAGGAACCTCAAATAGCTTGGTCCGTTACTCTTGGGACGATTCTTTCCGAATAGAAGCTAACGGCTCTAGCAGCTGGTCTCTTACTGCAAATTCGAGCTCCTCAACTTCATAGCCAGTGTCTCGCTTGCTTCCTTAGTCGAAGCGCCAACGAGTCCAAATCTTCACACGTCTTCCTCGGGTTCTTGATGTATTTGGCGAAGAACGTGCCTTTCGTAAGCTGCATTTTCTTGCACATGAAAGTATGCGTTCAGGGCTCGAACGGTTTGTCGATAAACGTCATCGGCTTGACCTTCCACGAGAACAATTGTAAGATTCTCAAAAATATCCTGCACTCCAGAGCCGACCCGCTAAAGTAATTCGCTCCTCTTTCTCGCGGGATTTTGTAGGTTTGTTTTCACCTTGAGCGAAAAATTTGAATCCTCACAGCCACACATGCCATTGCTCGCTCAATTCCTATTTCAGGGCTGTCAACCCCCCACGTCCTTAAATATTGAGAATTGATAGGGAAGGGATGATAGATGACGTCATAACGTTCAACAAATGACGCCATTTGCGCCAAAAAGATACTCGTTGACTCCGGTCATCACGAATTTGCCATCACATAAAATGCGCGAAAAAGATGTTGTTGGCATTGTAACATTTGACCTGATTGGTTTACTTCCTACCAATCACATTATTGCTTATATTACAATGGCATACCGGAGGTTTTTGAGAAAAAGTTTGGTGTTAACAGTTAAATAGCTAAAACAACGCAAAATATTTGAAATTTTATTGTCCGGGTACCCTGGGTACCAGAGGTTTTTCTCGCGTGCGGCGGGAATTTTCGGTGTTGGCCGAAGGCCGACACATCTTCGGCACTATAAAGACTTGACAGAAACCGGAAACCGCGCTAGAAAAGTCTCTGGCACCCAGGGTAGAGTCCGGGAGATACGGTCCAAAATCTGTAGTCTCTCGGATTATCTGGGAGAGTTGACAGCCCTGTATTTTGATCCCAAAATATTCATCGGTTGGAAATTATTTCGCACCATGCCGCCAGGAAATCTCGTTAACTTGATCCTCGTCGCCATTGTAATGTCTGAACGCCAGACCAGTCCTCGATGGGGGTGGATTATACACTCAGGAAACAAGACAAGTTTCATTCCGCCATACTGTTTTCTCACACTCGCCCACAATGCATTACAAGCACAGGCAACCCAATATACAATCACTACAAGGCCGATGCTCCTGGACAAATAATATTATTGTAGGGAGCTTAAAAGTTCTTTGAATTCAGGATGCCCAGCTTATAAGTTTGGTGCAACCTCAAGAGGTTTAAAGCCTGGATCAAAAGCCGTGTTGGTAAAAATATGATTTACTGGGAATATCTCTTGCTAGGATGAAATTTTCCCCAATGGAAATCTTGCAGAGGTCTTCTTGTTCCTCAGTCAGGGACGTCACAAAGATTGCAAGTTGCTGGGTATATTATTCACTGAATTAATGAGGTGGCTGCGCGAAGCGGTGTGATTAATTTCCACCACTATCCACCGCCACTGAGGTGAATAATAGTTTTAGTACAGTACTAAAACAGTGAGATAATTTAGTTAAAAACGATGATTTTTAACCGGTTTATTGCTGTCAACGATTACCATTTTGGGGTGTAAATGACTGAAGGTCGTCACGTTTCCTTGCCGAGCTAAATAAAGTAAAGCAAGACTTGAAATTTGCATTTGTAGACAAAAAACTTTTTCACTGGTTTCATCGTTAAATGCAGGTTAAACAGGCAAAGCTCTTACCTGTAAAAACTGACAGACCAAATTTTGTCGCCTTCTTCGTGTTGTCAGGAACAGTTTTCTTTTTTATTTGAGAAATTTACTCGTTTTTTCGGCAGCAAACTGGACAGCCATTTTACTCATATAGAACCTACGCGAGTTTGACGAGTTAGAGTTCAATAAAAAGTGAGCCCTGTAACGCCAGATAGCTACAATAGTATTATGATAAAAAAGTCCTACTTTATCTTTTAAAACCCAAAGCACTGTCTCGCAAAGCAAGATTTATACATTTGTCAGAATTTGCATTGCACACAGACCACTTAGTGCGGTGGAATATTGGGTGGCCGAGATGTACAAGTGGGAATCATGTAATAACACTATATTATTTGGTTACAGTCTTGAAGGTAATGAGGTGAATCGTGGTGGTGGTCAAATGATCAATTGTCAGTCTTCTGATGGTTTTCAAGGTGAAAAGAGTCTTCCGAGCAACATCGAAAAAGAGACATCTCGTAAATCAAAACAAGTTGAACGTTGGGATAAACAGACTGTCATGCAAAAGATAGATGCTACCAAGCAAAAGATGACAACCCTGGCTCAACTTTCTATAGAAGAGGCAGTTTTAGCATCTATTGTCCTCATCTGTGGTAATAACTACCTCAAAATCAAATCCCTATGTGAGGCTGTCAACTTGGAGGTCACTCATGACTCCTTTCTCAACTTTCAAAGGAGTTGCATAGCTCCCGTTTTTGAGGAAGTGTGGTCAGGAATGAATGACTTGGTTGAGAAGCTATTAAGAAATCAAGAGGAGATCTGTCTATGTACAGCTGGGACACGTAATCCAATTAATGGGTGCATTGCAAGGTATTGTGACTCAACACTATGAAACCTGTATTTTGATTTTTAGTCATAAGTAAATTAATGCTTTCCCTACGTGACCCAGGAGAGTTTGCTCAAAGATGCAAAATTTACCTAAACAAGGTCTGGTATAGGCTAAGAGTTCTGGGGTGCCAGTGGTACATTCCCACCAAAAATCGCCCCCCTCCCCCGCGTTTTACAAGATTGCCACCAATACCTTCAATTTCATTTCCGGGCCCTAGGCAGCATTCCAAAGGAGTCCCGGTAGAAATTCTTTGGAATCTCTGGTGTATATCTTTTTGGCTAATTTCTAAACGTCGCATTCTTGCTGGCTCATAGTATATCCAATCCCAGTAGTTGCCTTGTTGAAACCCTCCATCAAGGAAATGACAACTCTCTTACAAATTAATTTGCAAACACAAAGGTACAAGGTATGTTTCAGTGTAGCTCACATCATCATCAGGTGTATAAAGAGCATACCAAAAACCGCTATGACAGAACTACATGTAGAAAACCCTCTGTTCGTGTGGCAGGCAGTTCTTGTTATTGAAATCTCAGCATTAGCTAGCGAGCCAGCCCTCCATTTCAAGCCCGTAGCCAAGATTTTTTACGGGGAGGTGCTATCCAACGAGGAGACGGACCGAACGATGCCAAAGGCGCAAGTCTCTGGGGTGGGGAGAATTTAATAGGTTGCCTGAGACTGCATTTGAGCATTTTGAAAAACTGGGTATTTCTCAAACTTTTAATCTTCAAAAAAATTTTTTTTTCAAATAGAGTGCTTTATTTTACAATTTTTTAGAATGACAATGCGGGAGTGACCATTTAAAAAGAAAAAATGTAGAAAGAAAGTTGAAAATCGTATTAATTCGCTAGGTTTGATGCATGGGTTTGATGCATGATGTTTGCATCATGATCTTTCAATAGTGTACTGACTAAGCTCAAGCTTCCTTGCGTGTTTCTTAGAAACAGATCAATCAAAGACTTCTTTCAGACTTCTTGTCAGATCAATGTATGTTAGATAGTGGATGTGTTTATTAGCCAGTGAACAGAGCCTCTCTCGTGCCTCGAATACTACGTTTTGGCCACAGAAAAGGAACAATACATACCTTAATCTCCTTCAAGAAAAAAGGAATCCGAGATCCACCCCTTGTAATTGACAGAAGCCCATCAGTGGCTCCTGTAAGTAGCTTGCGTAGCAAGCGTTTCCGTGGGTTTCGGAACAAAGAACGAGGAACGAGAGTCAAAGACCGCGCGAAAAATGGAGCGAGAAGGAGATGCGAGTGTGAGGGTGGTTTGAGAAAAGGAGTGTGAGAAAGGATCTTGTCGGTAGGAACCCTTTAAAAGAGCCCATAGATAATTAGAAGAATAGTGTGTATAATTTATTTCCGCCAAGTAATGCCCCACAACCCGTCTAAACATCGGCGAGGCATTTGTCATTCATATTTTTCTTCAGATAAAGTAAACACCGAGGGGCCAGTCTTTGGGCTAAAAAGGGGGCAAGGCCAAACAAACCCAGCTGTAATATAAAGGGAACTTACACTGTAACTGTTTTTCCTGCACATTTTCGTGTGTGTTTCTGCCTTATTAAACCCATGAACATAAGAAAATGCCCTTAGTAAAATGCCGAAGCCAAGATTCAGTAGCAGCCCCCATAATGTGACATCCTGACACAATTCTTCCTGTGAAAACATGTCCCAATTAGGCAAAAAAATTAATTTATGGACAGTTCTTTGTACTTTATTGAGATATATACCAAGACCATCAATATCATGCAGTGTAGACAGCCAGGAAATAAAATGCAAAAAGTGTAGGAGGACTAAGGACTTTCCCCAAGTAGTTACTTTAGCAGTGTTAACTGAAATACCGTAAACTGCTGCTCATAAGCTGTGGGCAGGAGCCCATAACCCGGAGCGTCTAACTTCCATACTGCGCCTATGCAACGGCGTTTTGACAAGTAGGTTTATTTTTAGATAAGCCTTTCCCGCGAATTGCTATCGAAAAGCCAATAACAAGCAAGTGCGTCATCAATTATAAACTTTTAATACGTAACCAGGACAACTCCTTCACACTGAAAAAAAAAGCATGGCGGACGCACGTGAGGAATCTTCAGAGGATTCTTCTGACAGTGCTTCAAGCGACAATTTCAGTATTTACACGGAAACTAGCAGTTCAGAGGAAGATCTGCAAAACGTAGAGGAGCCCGGGACGTCTACTTCATCGGTGACAACTCATAATTCACGGTAAGGGAAATCGAAATCATCTCCGAAACAGCCGACTGTGAAAAGGTCCAAGCGACAACAGTCATTTTTCGCGGGAAAAGCTTATCTAAAAATAAACTTACTTGTGAAAACGCCGTTACACGAAATTTATGGCAGTTGCACGCTCCGGGTTATGGGCTCCTGCTGTGGGCTTTTACATCTTCGGAAGGGGTTTTAGGGCTTACAGTCGGGGGAAGGTGGTGGTGGGGGGCTTATAACCGGAATAGAAAAAGCGCTTCGAAATAAATTGTAGTAGTGCTGATCAAAATACATTTTGCATTAAGCGGTGTTCAAGAAAAGCTTCAAAACGTCATGATAAATCAAACTGATTCTAATACAATAATTATTGGAACAGAATTAGAATGGGGCTTTAATATGCGGGGGGCTTATAATTGGACGTGTTTTTCATTTACAGTTGATGGGCCTATAACTGGGGGGGCTCATGGGCGGAAGTGTAGTCACAAGAGAACTAAACTTCCCTCCAGCATGTTTCATTACTTTTTTCTACAAATGTATTTTTCGAACCTTCATAGACTGGAAAATGGTTGTAGTTCAGCCGCTACAGTGAAAGACGGCCTTTGGATATTGCTGAAGACATTGGCTGAAGCTTTTCCTTTCAATCGATTAATTAGTCATGAAGCACCGATCGTGATCAAGCTTGTAAGGGACATCAAAGGTAAAATCTTACCTTTTAATCTGAGAGTAAATTGTGGCATCCTTGCAAGTTATTGCGCATATAGAGATTGAGGCAGACACTTGCTGCTGTGTTTTTTATTTGTCTCTTTTTTTTTTTTTGCACTGGTACTCATGGATATACAAAATGTAGTGGTGGTAACAAGTATCGTCCTAGATGGGCTAACTAGTCCTTAGCCTCGTACATGTATGCAGACATTCTTAGGGCACCAAAGAACATATGCATCACACTAAGGGGCTCTTGCACAGACAACAAATGTACATGTAGTACAAACAAGATGGAATCTTCAAAGCTCTTCTGCCGGCCCGGGTTTGCCCTTGAACATACAACAGCAAACAGTAACGACACTTGCGACAACCTCACGATTTCTCTATTGTACCGAAAATAAAATGTTTTTCTAATAGTGGTTTATTTATTGATTAATTTTTAACTCATGGATATACAAAATGTAGTGGTGGGTTTTTGTGAGCACTCCGATGTGCAATTGAGGCTCTCGTTCACTCTATAAACACTGTTTGTAAGTAGTCGGCCCCGAACTCGAGTGCACCCAATGTGAAAGCGGCAATCATTACCGTTGTTTCCACAGTTCACTGTCTCTCGGCCAACCACTCTGGCAAGATGTTCAAAGTGTGTAAATGACTTGTTCCAGTTGTAAGAGTGAACATAGCCTAAAGTTTTTTGGAAATTTTTTTAACAAACGTCAATTCATCATCCTCCCTAGGTTTCTTCTCTTTTAAGTATATTCAGTAAAAAGTTAATGCCTTTGTCTTCTTTGTTGAACTTCTTGTGCTATTTGAATTCTTGTCTGATTTCTAATTCTCTCACTGAAGCACACTTATTCTATTTACCAGCAATTATTATTTTAATTTTGTACAGTAAAGTTCCCGCATTTGATGAATGTATTTCATGATTTCGATGTCAGCAGCAAGGCCAGTGATTTAACTCGCACCCTACATCAGGTAACTGAACATAATTTTCACAGTGGGAATTTTATGGACTATAATCATCTGGTCCTGTTTAAAGTAATTAACAAATGAAAAAAATATAATGATCTAAAAATTGAAATTAGCCTGTTCACAGACCCTCTATTTTCTCTTCCAAGTCCGTCAAGGGCGCGTGATAAAAAATAATAACCGCGGGGGATTTTCCACGGACCGCCAGCATAATTCGAAAAGAACGAAAACAAAAATAAAACAACGTGTGTGTACAGGCTAAATTGAAATTTGCAATCTTTCGTCTTCATCGCATAGGTTTTATCTGATCCAGTTAAATGTTTGAGGAGAACACGACTTCTAAAGAAGTTGCGGTCGATTGCCGGGTATATATGAATTCAACATCACGCTGAGCTACGCTGAGATTGAGACAGGATGATCAATGCCTATCCGTTCAACAGTTTCAACCTTTTCCCAACATTCATTTGGCAAAAGTTGAACCCATGTCTAAGCAATAAATGTTGAATTAAATTCAAACAAGCAGAGTACATTTGTTTCAACACGCTCTTTCGAAACATATTTCAGTTATGATGGGTGAACCAAACGTTGAACAAAAGTTGACAGAAGCTAAATTGAAACAATTTCTAGGGTCTTGTTAAAAGTGCACATAAAGTAAAAACGTTCCGCGAAGCTCAGTGTGATACATCTTACCAGAAGTCAAGTGACAGTTACAGTGAATTCCGTTTTACCCGAAGGAACACCTCCAAGATGAATTAGTTCCGATCTTTGACCCTGAAATAGCCTGCGTAGCAAGCGTTTCCGTTTAGTTTCGGAGCAAAGAAATACCGAGGAAGGGGACTTTCAGTTTTGACCGCGCGAGAAACGAAACGAGAGCCAAAAAGTGCTCTTTTACTTCCGCCACTTTTCTCGCGGTCTTTGACTCTCGTTCCTCGGTCTTTTCTCGTAAACCGTACAGAAACGCTTGCTACGCAGGCTAACCCTGAAATGGATCTCTGCCAGCTGTTTACTGCCACTGGTTATTGTCACTTAGGGACCGTTCACATTTTATGTCTCAGAGGGCTAGTGGGAATTGACGAGTAGCTCCTGTAGCATATGATGACCCCCTCCTTATTAGAATTTTTTTTGGGTGGTCCCTCCTTGTATCCCGTATGAATTGAGATGACTCCTCCACCTTCCCCCAAAAAAAAAAAAAACAGGAAGAAAGAAAGACAGAAAAGACGAAGAAAAAATGAAAAATGACTTGCTGTACGTAAATCAAATACTAGGTGTTTTGAATGGCCATTAAGCAGAGAACAGACATTGTGTAGTTCCAAAGAATATCCATACCCCCCCGGAATTTCCCCAATTTTCCCCAGGAAACAAAATTCCCGTCAAAAATGTACATGTGCTATACTTTTATGTGAAAGATAATTGCTTTCGCGATAAAGAGAGAAATAATCTTCTCATTAATGTTAATACAGTATCTAATAATCTCAATTTTGCCTTGTAGAGGTCTTTCGGTAGGTACTAAACTTCAGTTCCTATAGTGTACCGAGATATAGATTCTTATAGTACTCAAAGACCCCAAGTAAGTTAAGTAGGCCAAGTACACTATAAGAATCTATATCTCGGTACACTATAGGAATCATATATGAAGTACCTACTGGTCTTCTTAGTTATTGTTGACCAGTTGTTGGTTTTAGCTGATCGTGGGCTCAGGTTCATAATAGACCATGGTACTGAGATTTTTTTCGTGTAATTTCTTAGTAGACAAATTGCAAAAATGGGGCGATCAAGAGTGTAAAAAGTAGTCAATGAAAGCTTGTAAAAACAGCCAGAGCTTGTTTAAAAGTGCCTCAGGACTACACATACCGAGCAACCCCTTCTCGTACAATATTTTTAACTCTTCGCTTGTCAAAGCTACCGATGCTTTAGGTTTATTTCCTTTTCCTTGCTTCTTCAGCTTTTTTCGCTTGGATTTCTCGAAGACCAAGTCGTTGATTATGCTGGCAGAATAGCCCTTTTTCTTCAACTGTCGTTCGAATGTGGTCATTAAACTTCGAAGCGGAGTCGGCTTGTACTCGTTGCTATCAAGTTAGTGCGGACAGAGATGATAAATTCGCTGATGTATTCATTCAGCTCAGCTGCTGGAATATCTTCAATTTTCCAGTCTTCGTCCTTCATTTTCAAAAATCTTTCAAGCAATCTTACACCTCCTTCAGTTTTTTGAGCAGAATTTTGTTTTCGTGTTCCAAAATAAATGATTCAACCTAGCAAACAGAAGTAAACCTTCCCTCGGCCTTTTTTGAAAGCGCGCGGGTGTTTATGCAACGGCTCTCGGATGACGTTCTCGTCATTACGTTCATTCATAATCAGTGAAATTTCGTCTTCCGCGTTGCTGTATGGACGAACGATAGTTTTTCACGGTGAAATTTTGTCCTTCGTACTCCTGATTGGCTACGAGCAGAATCAGTACAAATTTTATTCACTGTGATTGTTAAATGATTGTTGCATCACTTGAATGTGCATTCACGTGATTTCCGTGACATCAGGACGAACCTTACACTCAACACCAGGGCCCTCACGGTCACATACCATGCATAGTAGTCGGTACAACACGGCATTCCAAGAATGTCGACAGATTCGGGAAAAATCTCGCTATACAGTTAAAAGAGTGCCGCTGACCAAGAATAAGCGGCGGGCCCTTTTGTCATGTGCCGTAACTTGTTAACCTTGTCCGTTCGGACATTACAGGGAAATTTCAGACCTCGGCCTTGATGTATTTTACCTCGCTATCGTCGGTGAATACATCAAGGCTAGGGCCTCGGTCTGAGATTTCTCTGTAATAACCGAACAGACGAGGTTAATAAATAAGTAGTGTATCGATTGTGTACCAAGGCAACAGATAGATGACCGTACGTTTATTCATGAGCCGATGACAATCGTATTTCATGAACTATCTGTGCAAGTCGTGAAAAAAGCACTCAGCCGACCGCAAATAAAAGATCATAGATGAAAACAATAACTTTGCTGTGAAACACTGATTAACAGTAGAATAAGTGGTAGCCAGGAGACTATAAACAGAACAGCTGTTAGTAACTCACCAATCTTACACGGAGACCCGGAACAAAGACCCCGAGAAGCCACCTCCCTACCCCCTCGGAATTGCCTCCGTTTGGCCCCCCCTTCCCTCTGAATTTCCGTTGCTCTCTGTTGGGGTGGGGGGGGGGTGGGGAGTGTGAATGGATATTTTTCTGTAACTACACATTGTCTGTATAAGCTGATGCTGCAAAGGAGTTCGTCTTAAAAACGAGAACCGCGAGAGAAGCTTTGGGAGCTTCATCAGTGGCAATGCCAGAGATATTCCATGTTTTATTGTGGAAATGGAGTTCCATGCAGCACTATCACAAGTCCTGACTCTAGACTTAATCTCCATACATATTATTCCCTGAATGAGGCGTCCTACCCTGCGTTTGCACCCAAATCGAGCTTCTCATGTGCTGACCAGGCCAAAGAGGGTTTCTTTTGACCGGTCGTCGAAATGGTCTGAGGACCCGGTAATTTGAGGTTTCCGGCTTAGGGTCAGTGTTGTAGTAGACTCCCACACAGCCGTTCTGTGTGTCATCAAGCAGCGCTCCTCCCAATGTACGAGCATCCAACTGTTGTTTTGGCTGAATGTCCAAATTGTTCTGTAACTTTTTATTGCAACTGAAAATAGCAAAACCCCGACACTTGCAGTTTAACCGAAACGCGCCACACCACTTGCATTTGAGACACCCCTCAAAGTATCCACGGTGACCTTTTTATCACTTTATCACAAATTGTTTGTTTTCTATGACGTGTTCAAACGCACATTACATTTGCGTAAAAAATGTATAATTCACTATTTTCACATAGACCATAATGCGCCTTGTTTGCCCTCAAAATTTTGCATAACCATTGTCTTTGATTTCTCTTGGGACGACTGTAATACCCAGGAGAAATAAAAAACAAAGGTTATTCAAAATTTTGGCGTGTAAACGAGGTGCATTATGGTCTATGTAACGGACACTCTCGTAAGCAGAAAGCTCCACTTATGGCCACCTTAACTTCACAAAACGCCGTTTTTCTCAACTCCGATGCAAACACTGTATTTTTACATTCCCGTATTGGGTCAGCCCCAGGCGGTGAAGAGCTAATACCAGCAGAGGGCACCACACAGGGTGACCCTCTGTTCAGGAGTCTATACGCCATAAGTTTTCAACCACTTATAACGCGACTGCACCATTCAAGCGCAGTAAAACAGTGTTGGTTTGCTGATGACGCAACCAGAAGTGGTTCCCTGCAAGACGTCAGGAAATGGTGGGATGGTCTCTCCTTTTGGTTACTTCCCTAATACCAAGAAATGTTGGTTGACCATCAAACCGGAACGAGAACAGGCTGCCAGGGAGGTGTTTAGAGACACTGCTATTAACGTCGCCATAGAGGGCCACGAGCACTTAGGCGTGGCTCTAGGATCTAGATTGTTCCTTGAAGAATATGTTGGGGAGAATGTAGACGAATGGGTCAATGAAGTTACTAAACTCGCAGATTTCGCCATATCACTGCCTCAAGCCAGCTATGCAGCCTTCACTTTTGGTCTGCGGCACCGTTGGACATATTTCCTAAGAACATTACCGGATATTTCAGAATTACTTGAGCCACTCGAGCGCGCGAGTTAATGAGGTTCTCATACCAGCTGTCACTGACCATACAGTCACTAAAGTAGAGCGCGACCTCCTTGCTCTCCCTGTGCGCATGGGAGGCCTTGGATTTACAGATCCCGTAGTGACCTCATCTTCTGAATACGAGGCTTCAATAAAAGTTACTAATTCGCTCGTGAGGCGAATTGTTGAGCAAGAGCACCACCATCCAGATGCCTCCGAAATTCGAACACTGCAACTGAGCAAACGAAAACGAAAAGACGACTGTCTAAGTGAGAGGCTGGAGCAGGTGAAGAACTCCCTGCCGACAAAAGCTAAGCGAACTGTTGAGTAAGCTACAGAGAAGGGATCATCAAATTGGCTGACCTTGATTCGCCTCAAAGAGCTGGATTACAATCTGAATAAGAAGGAATTTAGAGATGCAATCAAGTTACGGTACGACTGGGAAATAACGGACACGCCCATGATCTGCACATCAGGTGTTCAATTTAGCGTAGATCACGCAATGGTATGTCAGCGCGGCGGATTCATTATCCAGCGCCATAACGAACTGCGCGACTTGGAAGCAGAGGTGCTAAGGATGGTCTGTAATGATGTGGAAGTAGAGCCGGTCCTTCAGGAGGTCACTGGGGAGATATTAAATCATGGCGCTAACAAAGCCCCTGATGCCTGTTTAGGGTTGTCCAATACTCACAAATAGACTCCATTGGTGTTAGTGGTGATAAGAAGGATGTCCATTCGTACCAATGGTAGGAGTGGTACCAATAGAAAATGATGTCATTCCAATGGTTCTGTTGGTGAATATGCATTTCATTAAGGGGACTTAGATTATTTTCTCATGTGGCCTGGCTGGGTACTGGGCAATTCCGATGGTCGATTGGTAACAATGGTGGGATTGGTACCAATAGAAAATGATGTCATTCCAATGGTTCTGTTGGTGAATATGCATTTCATTAAGGGGACTTAGATTATTTTCTTAGAAAAGAATGTCATTCCAATGGTGCATATTCACCGATAGAACCATTGGAATGACATCATTTTCTATTGGTACCAATCCTACCATTGGTACCGATGGACCATCGGAATTGCCCTGTACCCAGCCAGGTCACATGGAAAAATGATCTAAGTCCCCTTAATGAGATGCATATTCACCAACAGAACCACTGGAATGACATCCTTTAGCATGCAGAAAGAGTAATGGAGATCGAACAGGGAAGGTACACTCCCCTAGTTTTCACGACCACAGGTGGAATGGCGGATGAGTGTGTTAAGTACCACAGCAGACTTCCGGAGATGATCGCAAATAAGAAGGGAGAAAGTTACTCAAGCGCAATTTCCTGGATAAGAGCTAAAGTATCTTTCGCCATCGTACGCTCTGCGATACTATGCTTGGCAGGCTCAAGATCCAGAAGACGACTGCTAGACTTCGCCGACTTAGATCTACCATACAGATCTCTAAATTTTAGAGCCTGCGTGAATTAGAGTTAGGAATTTAGGAATACGAGTTTTTATTCTTTTTAACTTGTTACTTCGGCGGAGCGCGAAGTAAAGGATTCGCGACGCTCAGGAATGTATCAAAGTTGACAAATTTGGGACAAGATTGGACACGCAAGGTCTGTAGGTTTTCGGTTTGTTTGGCTATTTGACGAAGTGAGAGCCGAATTAGTTCGAGATATCTCGAGATCACTTCGATTTCTTTGATTTATTCCTTAACTTATTCGAGGAAGAAAGAATTATTATTTGGGCTTTCCCGGGGTTTGAACCGACTCACCTGTGTCACCCGTCAGATCAGGGGAGACTCTAAGTTGAGGGATTAGCCGATTGCGCTCTTTACAGAACTTTAAAACACAGCATCCGCCAACACAAACTTGACACGAACTTAAGTAAAACTAAACAGCCTCTGCCAATAATAACAAACTCTCACTTGAACTTCAGATATCTTACCGCTTCCGCCAACTTGTAAACACAGAACTTGAAAAGGTAGTTCGTGACATGAAAAATAGCTATGAAATTATGCTCTAGTTTCGGGACAAGATTGGGCGCGCAAGTTCGTGACTTTTCGGCTTGTTTCGGCTATTTCACGAAATGAGACCGGACTACTTCGTGATATCTTGAGATCACTTCGAGTTTAGTCTTTAATTTACTCGAGGAATAAATAGAGGATATTACATGGCCGCGCAGAGACACGAAATTTCTCTTCGAGTGTTGAAAAACATTTCACGAGTGAGCGCTCCTTTCGAACTGTTTTATGATGAATTTAAAGTTACAAAATGCTGCACAAAGACGTTTTGTCCTTGTTGAGTGTTACTTAGTAAAATTGCTTTCATGCGTTGCGTGACTTTCTCGAACGTTCTCTACGTTTTTGGATTATTCATGAATTATTAATTAGGGCATTTTTACATTTCAGCATGAGTCAGCAGATTTGCATGAGTTACTGAAATCATAAAATATTATGTCTAAAAGCTACTGCTATTCGCCTGTTTAGTATATTCTAGAACCTTATGTCAAACGGTATACAAGTTCCAAGCGAGTTCTTTTGACGAGCTAAGTGTTTTCCCACGAGTCTGGAGTGCTGTGTTTAGTCAAGTGTGACGAAGTTCGATTTTCAGATTCTGTGTTTACAAGTTGGCGAAGCCCATGGTAAGATATCTGAAGTTCAAGTGAGAGTTTGTTATTATTGGCAGAGGCTGTTAAGTTCAAGTCAAGTTTGTTTTGTCGGATGCTGTGTTTTAAAGCTCCGTAAAGACTATGTTCCTTTGGCATTAAACTTCCTTGTGTTAATCCGACATCCCTGCGTGCTGATCGTCAGTGAATAATTATCCTCAAAACATTCGAACTCGTAACATTGATCTGTTTTAGCCAATTGCATGCTCAACGTAATTGACTCCTTACCCATGCCTTACATATCTTTAATCAGTACATGAGACTGCTGTGCTGTTTTTGAAGCCTGATGCAAGAAAAATAGAAAATTCATTTTCACTGTTTCTTTTGTTAGACTTGTTATTCACCGCCAGTAACCTCATATTTGACTTAGGTCTAAACGTTTAGAAGCAAGTCAAATGAGAAAGGATTTGTATGGAGTCATCAGAGGGGCTAATATCTCAGAGACAATTTGCCCCGAAATGCTAGTTTTTGGCGAGTAGGCCTCTTGGACGTTGCTCTTTTCAGAATATCCTGGAAAATTGCATAATTTCACAAATTTACACCTTACTCTTACCATATTTCATTTCTTACTATTTCCTCCGCATTTACAATTAATCAGTTTCACAACCACGACGCCGAAGTGTACGCTCCGTAGCGTCTTGTTTCTTTTTAATATCAGAGACGGATTCTCCTTTGTATTGACTTAAGTTAAAACTCTGGACCGCCTGCAAGAGTTATTGATCCACAAGGAATGTATTTAGGAAATCGTTATTGACACAGTGATTGTATTTTTTATGATTTATATAATTCTTAATGTTATGTAGTGCTTAATGCTTAGTTCGAATACTTCTGTAAATTATGTACATATTTTTAAAGTTGAATAAAATTCTTCTTCTTTTTCTTCTTCTTCTTCTTCTTCTTATTATTATTATTATTGTTATTATTATTATTATTATTATTTTATTTTGGTCAAAGGCTGCCACGATGGAGGGATGTTCCGGTTTAAGGGAATGGATACCTTTTATTGTTAAACAGTTTGAAGGAGACCAAGGAGAGACTACACGACAAATGTTGGTAAGAACTACCTTACTGTTACTTATTTTCGCGGGGCTTAATGATCAAGAATTTCGAAATTTAATTTCCAACTGAAAAAGTCAAAATAAACTAACCGCTAGAAAGCAGGGTGTTTTTGTACGTTAATTAACAACAAAACAATCGATGGTACATGCACTTACCAATATTTTGAATAAATATTTAAAAAATCATAGAATTCGGCTTTCGCTTGATGTGAAGAATTATGCAAATCGGAGAGAATGTTATCGGCTTCGGTGATAATACTAACAGCCTCCCACATCTGCATAATACTTCATATCATTATTACTCTGGAACAATCTCCTGAGATCAGTGCACTTGGGCAGTGATCTCACGCACTGAAGAAGTTTAGCTTTGACGAAAAGAAAGCTCAGTTTGCTGTTAGCCTAGAAATTTGTGTGCAATTTTCAACGCTTAAATTTCTTATTACTGGATGTATATGCGCCGATGAATGATTTACAATTTCCCTACCTCCTCGTAGACTTTCTTCGAAACAGCCTGTTTCTGGGCACTGTTTCAGAATACGAACAGGTGTTTTGCGAGAACCTGTTTAGCCTAAAATTTTGAAACAGAGTCTTATTTTCTAAAGTCTATTAAAAGAACGTCTGTACACGTACACTTAAGTAAATAGAAAGGTTAAGCCTCACGTTTACGTCAAACGGCAAACGCGATTTTTTTTGTGTCACGTGACCAAGTTTTCCCCTTTACTTTTCGTTTACTGTTCATTATTAGGGAGTTTAAGATGCCACTACGGCGACGGCAACGAGAACGTCAAAAAGAAATTGGTTAAGATTAGCAAAACAACAACTCTGCACAGACATCACGCTTTTTTGTACATTTCTTTGCCGTTACTGCACGAGGGTACGACGTGAATTGCCTAATTTCACGTTTTATCGACAACTTCAACAAACGACGACGAATCTCTCTTACTCTTCTTAAACTTGGATATTTTTCTAAAGAATTCAACTCTAGGAGAGTTCGCCTACATAAAACATAGTGACCGAGTTGGGATAATCGCGCTAAAGTTTCATAGATCGCGAAGTTACTTTTTAAGCGACGTTTTGCCGCCGTCGCCTTCGTAGTATCTTAAACTCCCTATTTCTACACATAACTTAGTAGTTTCGAGCAACTTTTTATCCGTACGAATTGTTTTGAACCGTTTCTATCTGCTCATTTTCTATTTTGAGAAATTCTCAACTTGAATCGGGCGTTTGCCGCTCGCCGTATACGTGGAGCTTAAACTCTCTACTAAGAACTGATAAGTCAACATTCAGAATCCTCTTTGGAGAAGGTGCCTTATATATACTAGTAATAGTTGACACTACAGCTGCCCCGGCTCTGTATATTGTCGGTCAATAGCATTCTTGCTCGTTGTGTAGCTCTTTAAAAGATACCGATTCATAAGGAAGATTTTCACATATATTCCATACAATAGGTGAGATAAATACAGGAAACGCAAGGTTCCATGCACAGTTTCAGGTCGACTGATTTACACAGCTTTGGTCAAAACATTCTCAGTTTCGAGAATAGTTTATTCTAAACCATAAGAAAAGATTTAATTAAAAGTTCAATTTTTCACTGTTTCTCTTTCACTTTTCACATTCAGCTCATTTTATTTGCCGGAAAGTAAGCCTTAGAAATGAAAAGGACGTTTGATCAATCTGATCTGATTCACGCTCGCGCATTCTAGTCTTATTTTAAACGTTATAGCGGAAGGACATCTGTGAGCAGGGAATAAGTCAGCACAGAATTTGATTGTCGGAGAATTTCTGTAATCGTCCATCGTTCTGCTAGTGAGAAGCCAGCCGTTGATCACTCGTCTTGCTGAGTCTTATTCCGGTCAAAGAGAGAGAAAGAGTGTCTGGCAAGGTTTGCATTGAAAGATTTGAGAACTCGTGTCTGGCAAACTTTCCAAGTGTTTATATATACACAGTTATACGCACCTTATAACTTCTTCTGCGCTTAAAGAGTGTCGTTAAAAGTTTGGTCCATAGCTTTCACTGAAACAACTGCTCCACAGAATGTCACTGATAACACGTAACGCAAAAGAGTGTCGAAGTATGACTGCACAATAAATGTCACAAAATCTACCTAAGCTGTCCATTGGGGATGTTCTGTCTTTACGTCATCCTAACCATTTCGTACTTGCGGGCGCAAACAATGGAAAAGTCATCATTACCTACCGATTCCTCGCAGCCCCTGTTCAAGCGAATCGAGATTTTTTCTATACAGCGTTTTCACTCACGTGGCCAGCATCTATGCTAATTTATTGGAACAAAAGAAAACATTTACATGAGAAAAGAGTTCAACTCCCCGAGGATTTTCTGGCTACACCAACATGGCCGCCGTTTCATTGTTTTGGAACAGCAATATGGCCGCCGTGACGTCATGTGAAAACGCTCTATATTGACTGTATGACTGTATATTTCAACTGTAAGTCCTTTCCTTAATATACGCGCGAGTTACTAGAGTGTCTCCTCGGGATTTCGCCTTCTGGGCGAAATCCCTGCGGGAGCAATAACTCCAACTGCCATGTTTTGGTATGCAGATTGTTTATAAGGAACAAGCAAAATACCACTGATATCTTAGCTACAATTGCATTTTTTCCTTCAGAAAATAAGAACGTATTTAAGAACTTAAATAGCCTGAATTTGTGCTAATTACCATTTATGTAAGAACCTGTTTAGGTCAAAAAACGCAGGTTCTTACTTGCTTATACTACTGCACTCCTCAAAAAGCAGATGACATCCATCGAGCAATCTATATTTTTGCGTATTCTTGAATTTGTTTCGTTTATTGTGGGTAAGCTGCGGAGCCTTCGCATGAAGCAGAGTAAAAAAAAAAAAGAAAAATTGTGATTTTTTGAGTGCTAAGAAACTATAATTTCTTCTGAACACACGCTCTACTGAGAAAGGACAGGAAATGGTCTCAATCTCAATCTCATTTCAATTTCCTTTCTAGAAGGCGAGCTTAGGACGATTTATGTAGTTTCTTAGCACTCGTAGACTTGAATCTGCGACCTCGTGCTTTGATATTCGTTGTGTTGATGGATGGGGTGGTAGTCGGACGCGAGGCGACGGGAAAATCTTTACTGTAACGCTAAGTTATTCATTTTTCGCTCTGCTCGGCTGAGGCGCACATGGGGGTTCCCAATGGTGCCAACAGTCGACTTCCATGCGCCTCCAGGCTTTGCGGTCCTGTGCCAAAGTACGAATTTTGTAAGGAATGGGAATATTCTGGATTGATTAGCTTTGCAGCATATTCGTGGAATAGAATTTTCTGTCCATCAGGTCTTGGTTTAGCATGTGTCGGGTGGTACAGAGCGTATTTAGAAATAAGGTCCCCCTGGGGGCGCTGAAGACAATGGCCCAGGAATCTGATTGGTTGGGCTTGAAATGATTTGTAATGTCGGTGTAAGTTAAGTATTTCAGAAAGTATTTATGAGGGTAGAGAACGTTTTAATAAGAAATCGAGGGAAAGCGCTGTTGTTCAATCAGTACCAGCCAGTTCAGTTGTGGAGTACGGACACAGTCGGTGAAATCTTGTCACGAGAGGACAATAAAAGGGCCATTTATACGTTTGACATAAGACTTGTCTTAAATATGACGCAAACAATTTTCCGGTGTAAATGACATATTTCAACGCGTCTTAGCTAAGACGAACCAAGACGAGAAGAACTTCGTATACCGTAACTGACCTAATAAACGCCCTTGGCGTCTATTCAATTTTAGGGGTCCAAGCGGGGGCGTTTAATGGATTAGGAGGTGTTTAAAAGAGAAAGGCTTTCGGCAAAATATCAAGAGAGTTTGAAAATTTGCTACGGGCAACATTCACATGAAATTGAGTCCAGGACAGAAATGAGACGCGAACCATTTTATATACCGCTTTTTTCGTCTTAGTTAAGACATGCTCGTATCAATGGTACAGTTTACGTCTTATTTTTCCTCGTATAAATGGCCCTAATTTTTTCCTTAAGGTGCCCCCCGACGTCGACTTATTCCTGATGCAGAATCGTTTTCTGTAGATAACCTTTCCAACGTAGTTCACTGGTTTTCCAATCTGTTGACCATTTACTTGCCTGACGAGGCAAATGAATAAAGTAAATTGCCAGCCGAGAAAACTGAATTTCCTTTTCATTTAAAATCATTTAGAATACTTAATAATAGCGACAAGTGACACAAATTTAGACCAACCAGTGCGCGCTCAACTCTATAATCACCTCAGGAATTATCTAACGACCAGATTCGATGTAGCCGTGCGTTTGTTTAGTAATAAACAACCTTTGACGTCAAAATGTATTAAGGACAAAGAAGTGGTACTGATCTTCATTTTTAAAACCGCGAGTGTCTCGTAGCGATGACAGCCAATGGTAACTGTTGAGAAGATTCCTTCCAGTTCAGGCCATTTCAATACAACATGAACTATGACTTTTTGTCCCCGTTTCTCCGTTTTTCTTACTTTTTATTATATCGACACGAGTGTTTTACTGGAAAATATACCACTCGTAAAATTCATAAAAACTACATCCGGGACCCGAGTGGTTTATTTTCCATAATCTCACACGTGAGTTTATCGATGACGTAATTTCGGTAATTTTCCTCCAAAATTTGTTGGAGTCTTGCGTCGTTTGAATTTTAATTATACATTTTTCAAAGCTTTGCTTATATTTTATCATTGTTGAGCCCTATTCAGCTCAGTGTTATTTCTCAAGATTATTGTAAACAGTGTCTTATATCGCTGTACTGTAAATTTGAGCCGTGAAAATTACTTTTTGGCGGATAAAAATCTATTATTTTATTGATGTCTTTTTGTCTTTATAATCAAAAGAACATTACACGGCAGCTTGAAGATATGAATTTTATTTTCTCGTGGCAAAAACAATATTTTACTCACTCGCTGCGCTCGTTCGTAAAATATTGTTTTGCCACTCGAAAATAAAATTCATATCTTCGCGCCACCATGTAATATCCTCTATATAAACAGCTCCTTCTAAACTTTTTGAAGTGATCTCGCAAACATTTTCAAACCCACGCGCCATGTTGGAAAAACGAGTTTCCCGTGACGTCATCCGTGTATCTTTTATCTGTTCTCATCGATCATGGGCAACGACCAATCACAGCGCGAGCAAAGTTCACCACAGTGTGTAAACTAAACGAGATTATTTTACCGTCCATTTCCTCGAGGTTTGCACTAATACCAAAACAGCTAGGCCTGCCTAGCCTTTGATTTGCGTGACGTCAATGATTCTGTATTGGAAATATATCATCGTCAGCGCCAGTTATGAAGGATTAGCCGGTGAATTAAGGCCAATTAGAAACGGTGAAATATTCTGAATGAATAATAAGTAAAAATAATTTATGCTTGTTTCCAGATCTCTCGTAACAATTTCTGTTGATGTTTCCCATATCCGTGCCAGTTCATCTTCTTTACTCAAACGTCCACATTTTAAAGTGTCAAACTGGCTCGATGGCTAGTTTGCATTTAAAGTAAATGGATGGTAGATACCATGTATACTAATATAAGTTGTTCCTTGTTAGTTTTATTTCTAACGCAGAGAAACCGAAGCTTACAACTGAACTTTAGTAATGGCATTTTATTTTGCAAGGACGCTTCGACTTTGCAAGAGATGTTGGATTCTGTGTGTGGGGAAAACATCCCTGCGCGTGGTCTTAGCCTGCCAAACAAAGCCCATAAAGATACAGAAGACCTTATCAGTTTAAGGACCTCGTCCAAAAATTCAAGGGCTCTGGTTGTCTTGAGAAAGGTCATTTTGGACCCTTCATGGATAACAACGTTCAACGTTTATTTTCGATTCAGGTAAAAATTGTTAAGGTGGCTGGCCCCCATTTTTTAGAAACTATGAACCTCTCAGCAGGGGCACCCAACGACTATTTATGTAAAATATCTGTTCGGAGATTGCCTAGAATTTCCTATTGCTTGCTTCTAGATGACCGTTCCATTCATGTACAATTTTCGAAACTTATCTAATAAATTCCCTACGATTTTCTGAAGCTTCTTTCACATTTCAACAGAAAAATTATCACTTTCGTAAAGCGATAAATAGCATCTAAAATTTCCGGGAAAATGATAATGAAGCCTTGGAAATTTCGAAAAGACACAAAGTCCCCTGGGATGACTGAACAGATACAAATTTTATAGCGCCACTTAGAATGTATTTCTAATTCTAGAAATCTAGAACTACGTACTCTGGATAGCCTGAGAAGTTTTTCAACGTATTTAGGAGGAAATCGTCGTTGCATGGGTGCCCTTGTCTCAGGTTTGATCATTAACTATGTCGTCGGTAACAAAGAGATCGCAGCGGTCTTAACGGTCGCCACAGCTGTATTAGGTAAAGATGAAAATTATTATCATTTGTGTAATAATTATTGACGTCGAAATTTTCCTAGCAACGTAATGACTTCACTGGCTATTGAACATGTGTGTATTGAACCCGTGTGTATTACATTGGACACGAATGGCTTTGGAAATGTAATTTAAGCTCATTATACTACTACATGAGAATTTTCTGCAATTTGATTGGCTTAGAGCAGTGGTATTTCAGCTTAATTTGAAATACCTACCTGTGAAAATTACAAAACCGTTTGCGGGTAGTAGTATAAACAAATAATAGCATGATTTGTACGTGATATTTGGCATAAATACCACTCGTGATATTTCAAAAGTGTCGCAAATTTCACTCCGAGTCGCCTAACGGCTCGTGAAATTACGTATAACAATTTCGAAATATCAGTCGTGGTATTTATGCCAAATATCACTACAAATCGTGCTGTTACCACTACCAATCGTTTCATTGAAACTGAAAATATCTGTTAAATGTTCATGGGGACAGCTCCAAGCGATTGCTTTTTAAAATGTGTTCAATTAATACAGATAAACTTAAAGTGTTCTCAGTCTGAGTGAAATACTAAAATCTACCCCTGGATGACTTCAAAGGTGCTCCTCCTTAAACTTGTTTGATGGAATATTTTAGGTCACTGGGAGACAACTGGGAGAGAAGCCTTAAGAGCGAGCTGCAGAACTTTCTGGAAAGGATTTCTCGTGAAGGCAGAGTTAGCGACCAAGAATCTGCTAAGGTGTTACAATGCATAGCCGCATGTGAAACTAGGGACTCCTGGTGCCAAGTATTTGACGACATTGTTGTGGATCGTCGAGATTATGTGTACTCCATGGCTCGCGCCTTCACATTCTTAAGACACGAGATTGAAAAATACCTAGAGGAAGTGAAAGAAGAACAAAAGGGGGATCGTATAATAGACTTGACGTTCCTTGCACACGGTGAAGTCCAAAGTCCAATGCTTCCTTGCTCTGTACATTACCTAAGTGATCGAGTAGATTCTGTCACTTTGTACCAGCCTTGGGGCTGTGCTCTTCATGCTAGTGCTGCTTACGGGATAGCTACAGGGAATATTAGCCCCGAGATGATCAGTTACACGGATATTGTACTACCAGCCAAGCCATCTGACTGGAACACTCTACCGAAAGACTACACATGCATCCCGGAGGTGGTCTTCAATCGCGTAAGAACAACCGAAAGCGTCTATCAAATGTTGATCCACCTATTCAATGTACTCAAAGGCAAAACTCGTGGACTTGTCATACCTTATTTCCAACCCCAAAATGCTACAGATCTTCCTGAGATCCCTCTATGGGCACTAAGCAATGCCGTAGCCCTTTTGGGTTGTATTTTGAACAAGCGATTTAGAATCCACATTGCTGCGTGTCTTCTACCTAATACAAAAACCACTCTGACCAAAGAAATCTACAAGTATCCTTGGAAAACCGTTAACTGCCGTCAGTACTGCGTTGTGCCTATCCACGATGTTTCCGTCAGCATGAAGATTCCAGAATTTGATGTCCCAGAAAACCTGCAGCAGGCGTTTGCCATGCTCAATACTTTACTTGGCTCACCAGATTCTGAAATTTGCCTTGATGAACAATAACAAAATATCTGTATGATGCTGTCATTTTACTACAACCTCCTGCATGAATCGTTTAGTCTGTATTTTTCTTGTACAAATCTGGGCTATTGTTTCTTAAATGATTATCTTTACTTGTATATTTCTTCTGCAGTCAGTAAATATATTATATTTCATAAATTCACTCTAATGTTTTTTGAGCATTTGTAAGATTGAGATACTTAAATAATTAAGGCAAAAAGAAACCGAATTCTGAGTTTTGATTGAATTTACAGCGGGAAAGTGGCCTATTGGAGCATTAATTTAAAATGAATAGTATATTTCATTTATTACTAAATAGAGCAATTAGCCACTATTATAATCAATAACTGAATTAGCATATATAGCAAATAATGTCTGTTGAGCTATCATAAACTGCCGCTTGTAAGATCTTTCCAGATCGCGACTGGCCATGTATGTATTCATTTTAAATAAATTACTTACCAAAGCATTTTCTCCCTCTTTTTCAATTTCCATGATTTTCCACCGCAAGGTCAAACTAAGAATTTTTCTTCGCCAAGTACGGTCTTGCACACAGTTTTATCTGTCACGTCTTTGCTCTTGTTTTTTGTTCTCTTTCATGTCAGCATCGACTAAGAGTGCTCTAAATTTAACCCATGGTCCAAGTATTGCCCAGCCTGGTTCAGAATAGCAATTATGAGGTCTCTTCCGCCCTCCCCCCCCCCCTCCACCCCCGGGGTGATCCGGTATAATACTCAGTATTTGTTCTTTTCTAAAACCGCATAGGATCACAGATAAATACCGTATGTTCTCGAATAATAGCCGTCCCTCGATTAATCGCCCCCTTTGAAAAAATATTTGAAATAATCGCCCCACCCACCCCCCCCTCCCAACCCTTCTTGCCATCTTCTCTTTCTTTTATTCCCTCCTCGTCAAATTGAAGTGGAATCTGATCCAGCAAAACTGATCAGTGACGATCGAAAATTACCGTCATGATTCGATTTAGTGCCTGTGGCGCTTATTTACTTTTGAACACCGCTCAAGGGAGGGCGCTTATTTCTTTTTTGAGGAACAACCCAATGTTCAAAACAAAACCTTAACTTGATTATTCAAAACGAACAATTAAAACAGAAACTTTAACAGTAACAAATATACCGTGAATGTTCAGTTAACCTGAGGGAATTTTTATCTATTTCTACGCCGATAGCTTTGACAGTGTCACTAATATCAACACTGTAAATGAAAGCTTTCTAGTGCGGTATCTTTAACGTCCGATTTGGTGATCCCGTCGAAAGAATCCTTGTTTTGTAATGCAGCATTACCATTTGTTTGTGAGCAATTAAAGGAAGACGAATTTCGGTTGATACGTACCCGTACTCTAATATTATAATGTAAGAATAGGGGCGCTTAATCGAAAGGGGTGCCTATTGGAAGGAGGGCGCTAAATCGAATCATTAGGGTAAAAAATTTAATCAAGGAACCACATTTGGAACACTTTAGAAGCCCATGTTCAGTTTATTTGATGTGATATTTCTTTGATTTAATGGGATAATAAACAACATTCTCATAAACGGTCTTTTCTTCCACGTCAAGAAGGCCAAGTTGAACGCTTATGCGGATGATCATCACGTATACTACTCCCACGTCGATCCGGCAGCTCTGGATGCATGCGTATCTCATGATGTTGGCGTGGCCAATCAGTGGTACCATGAAAATGGGATGTTAGTTAATGAGAGCAAGCACCAGTGTCTAATCCTCGGTGATACGGAGTATTCTTTTTCCTTCCCAGTAAAGGACACGTTACAGATTTTTGGAATGGAAATAGATAATAAACTGAATTTTTCTAAACATATATCAAATGTATGCAAAAAGATTAATAATCAATTTAATGTTATGTTGCGCTTTCGAAAACTGATACGCAAGGAAATCTTATTCAAACTTTACAAAGCGTATATTTTACTTCACTTTTATTATTGCTCCTCTGTCTGGCAATTTTGTGGAGCGCGCGGTGCGGATAAGCTTGAAGCTTTAAATTAAAGAATACTTAGATTTATACTTGGAGATTACTCGTCTCCATACAACACTCTTCTCTCAAAAGTCAGCTCTACTTCGTTGTGTAACAAACGCATTCAAAATTTCCTCATTCTGTTATATAAGAGTTTGTTTTTCACTCATTTTCCTACTTATATGAAGAATATGTTTTCACTCCAGTCCTCTTCCTATGATCTTCGTGGCAACTACATTTTTTCACTAAGTAAACCTAAAACAACTACCTATGGTCTTAACTCCTTTTCTTACTTTTCAGCTAAGCAGTGGAATGCACTGCCGGACTTTTTTCGTACCAGTTTTTTTGCAGACTTTAAGACCAAAATACAGGATGTTACCTTCTTGTAGATTCTTTTTGCCTGACATACTTAAACTTAAAATTGTGAATTGTAAATAATATTTTCTTTTCTTTTCTTTTCTTTTATGTGCTTATTATTATTAATTATTTAATTATTATTTCTTATAATGCATTTAATGTATATATATATTTCCTATATTATTTTTATGTAGTGTCAGCTCGAAGATATTAGCTTGTTAGCTACTCTAAAATTCGAGTATAAATAAAGTTTTATGTTATGTTATGTTATGTTATAAACCAAAATATTTAATGCACGACCTTCCATGCAGTGAGCAGTATTTGAAATAATCGCCTCCCTCGAATAATCGCCCCCTTTTGGTGCGAAAAAAGAAATATTCGCCCCCCGGTAATTATTCGAAGAAATACGGTAGTGGCACTGACACAAGCCGTAGGCGAGTATACAACTTCAGTATTTGTTCTTACCTCATTTGAACGTCTTCTTTGATCTGTTCCTGAACTGACGCACGGCAAAATGAACGGAAAAGACAAAATGACAAACTTGTCTCGTACCGCTTGACTGTTCGAGGACTTGCTCCAGCCTTTAGGCACTATTTTCCAAGTCACAAACTCCACAGAAACTTCTCTTTTTGCCTACGGACGCTATACTCAACTGATTCTTCTGACTCCCACTCCGTCGCGCTTGTAACTCCGCTTACGACTCCGAGTTTGATTTTCACTAGGTCATAAGGGCTCTTACCGACTCCGACTCCGATAAAAATATCCCGTACGTTTTGTATACGGGAGTCGCCGGCTCCCCGGTCAACAATTTGAGGTAAAAGTCTCCGAGACGAAAAGAAAAACAAACAAACAAAATGGGAGACTTGGAGACTCATCACAAAGCTTTTAGAGATACCTTGTGGCACGAAACGTTTGCGGGTTCTAATTTTTGCGATTTTTCCAGTGATTCGCAAAAATAAGTTCCCGCCACAAAATTACTGCCAATATTTTTCCCTCAAAAATTTACTCCAGGGTATATAACTTAAATTCGCTAGGCAAAAATGCAGGACTGAGAAATCGTGTCTGTTCGTCTGTAATCGAATTAGAATGACAAGGAAAAGTAATCTGTTTACTGGTTTTGCCCAGGGTACGCACATCGTAGTATTGTTTGAAACTATGTATTTACATACTGCGTTTTCTCACTTTTACGGCCAGGGGCACCCAATGGATCTGTTCCTCAAAATATCTGTTCTTCAGGCAAATTTTTGCTGGCTGGGAGATTTGGACAAAATAATATGTCCTTGGAAATTGGAAAATTGTGGGTGTCTTAGGTGATTTGATGTGTAGAATAGCTGCTGTGCGCTATCTGTCAGAAACCTCTTAGCCCTTCCCCCCCCACCTCCACTGAAGGGCTGAATGTAGCCTTTAGGCCACACCCAATTTCTTATCACCCCCCCCCCCCCCTGAAGGGCTGAATTTTGCCCTATGGCCTACGTCTGCTGGGAAACTTCCCAGTAAGTCAGGTTGAAGGTTGAATGTGCACCTTGCTGGCTGGGAACCTTTTCATCAGTCTTGCTGGGAGTGAGGAACAGATGAATTTTTCCCAGCAATCTCCCAAAATGTTTAAAATAGCTTCAGACATCTTTATTCATGCTTTTTTGTTGTTTTTAGGTCTTTTTTTCAAAATTTTCCGTTGGGTGCCCCTGTTTACGGCAAACGGCAAACGTCAGATTCACGTTGAGAGTGTCTTAAAATAGGAAATACGCAGATAAAAGATGTCCCGATGAATTCTTATCATGGTTAAAATTGGCGTGATACCAGTCATTTTTGAGCAGAAGTAATGAAAAGTAAACAATTATTAAGGGGAAAACTTGGTCTCGTGGTACAATTTCACGTTTAACACTAAATCTCTCTATAAATTATCAATGATTTGTCCAGGACTTGCTGAAAATCGGAAAAATTAATTCCCATCAAGAAGAACCAATCTGTCCTAGTCGAAAAAAATTAGTTTCCGCAAAACACAAAATCACCAATGCCCAAAAACAAACTCCCGCAAAAAATTCTTGCCACACGATAAGAACAAAATATTTTCTAGACCAGCAAGACCTTTCCACTGTTTTTTTTTCCAATGGGCAAGTAAGGGAAAATCCATCAACTCCGCTGGAAATACCGCCATTAAATTAGTGAAATTGCCAAGTTTGAAACTGATTTGTTGAAAACTAACGAAGATGAAAGCTCCATAAAGTCGAGAAATTTTACAGACGTCAACGTCAGTAAATCCGTTTTCCCAACTTTGCGGAGGACTGCGGAACTATATCTTCCCTCGCTTAAGACGTATCACCTCCAAACTTGGCGATGTTACTAACTTAAGGCGCTCTTCCAGTGGTGTCGACGGATTTTTCCTGACTGGTCCATGTCAAAAGTTTAAAATCCATGGAAGGGTCTATTCTCTCGGTAGATGATAAATTGTTTTTATAAGCTACCATTTCATGAACCTAGCTCAAGTTTATTTTAACCTTCTGCCTCAGGCACCGAAAAACAAGTAAAATAACAAATAAAGCTCTCACAGGAGCCCATAGGGACTCCTGGCGCTCATCGTTTTACGGCTTGAAAACTTAAATTAAGTACAGCGACAGGTGAGATGGCGTTCATCGCCGGAGAAGGGGTCAGGCCTCAACGAAGTTATATACAGGGACGGGAGCATAACAGGGAGGCTCCGCCCTAAGGTCCGACCCCGTCCTCTTTTATATACCATTTTTGACAGAAAAATACCCCTATCATATACATTATATCGACAAATGTCAGTCTCTTTCACATAGTTAGTTTAGAACTTGCAGCCCTTTTAACTACTGTAAATGCAACGTCTTTCTTAAAAATATGAATAAATCACAAAACAAGTATGATTTCCTGTCCTTTTTACGGCCCAAGATGCGTCTGTTAGCTGGCTTTTATGTCCTTTTACAGAACGAAATGACGGATTTCCCCCACCATATATATACATGAACCAGTGAATTCCCTACTCATTCATATAGGTGAAGCTTGAAAAAGGTACACCTGTCGCCGAGGATTGTATTAGCCATCCCGTATAGGCCATTATAGGGAGTAAGCCCTCGAGGCGTTCATCTTAGATTTTATTCACTGAAACACCAATATCCAAAAAACAAATTCTTCAGATTAATCTCCATACATTTTCTTAAAGAATAAGTCAAGAGAATTTGATAAACGATCAACGCCTTTTCCTTCTGACTGATTAGATGATTTACAAAACGTTGATTTCTTTAGATGAGCTGATTATCATTGCGTCATTTCTCAAGGTCATGTCCCGGGGGACACTCCCTTATTTGGGGAAACTGCTATGTGATAATGATAATAACAATAAAAAGGTTTTTATGATAAAGAAATCTCAATGCGCTTACAACCTAAATGAACTATTTACAAAAATTATATCTAAAAAGAAAAGTTTTCAAACGTAGCTTTAAAGTAGGAACAGACTCAGAGTCAGTTAATTTGATTACTGTAAAAAATGAAGGCGTCAGAGCATTGTCTAAGAATTCGATGCCCTGATTTGTCTTTCTGGAAATCGACTGCTGAAACGGCGTCCTTCAGGAATACCACGTCTTATTATGTTGTTTGACAACATTTCATCGGTTGGTCCTTTTACGTCGGTAAATCTAACTCCTCTTGTATCCGTTACTTTGTCTTTTTTCCCCTTTATGTCCTCTTCCTTTCCTTCAATTTCAAAGCCGACATTATCATTTACAGCTGATCGCATCGAAGGCATATCTACTCCTCCCATTCCCAGGTTGGTCCGGAAGTTTGTCTTGCGCATGCTTGCTACTGAATTCACGCCGCTGGTTAGTTCGTTCAAAGACAGAAGCATGGTGATACAGCAAGTTGCAGAGCATTGTGGATTTTTTCTCCAAAGCATAAAATTGTGAATTAACACAGCAAGGTAGCGACCTAGTGGATAAGGTATTAAATCAAGAATTAGCGAGGCACAGAAATGATATATTAGTAGATGACGGAATACAGGAACGAACGGAGAACGAACCGGAATGAAGGCCTGAAAAATGAATTGAACGGGTAAAGTGAATTTAAAAAGGAAAGAAGAAAGGCGGAAGGCCGGGGAGTGACAGAAACAAAGGAGCGAATGACCGAACAGCAATGCAAATGAACTAATTTAAATGAATTGAATAAATGAAAGAAACAACTGAATGAACGAAATTGATGCAGTTGATGCAATGATGCATTGATGGTATATTGATAAATGCATTGATAATGCATTAAGGTGTCTGAACACAGTTTTGGCAATTCATGAGTATGTGTCCTTTGCCAAATCATGGCAAGCGAAAGGTTGCAGCTCACAAGTTGAAACTTGGCAAGTGAAAAATACACTGATAAAAAGTTTTGATTGACAGGTAAAATTTGACGTTTTCGTAGTTTCCATGGCAACATAAACGATTGAATACAGCCTTATAATTCCACTTTTGCTCAGTTTACATAAAATTCGCTCATTAGATTTTCCTATAAACTTGCACACAGCTTACTATAATTAATCATTACCGTTTGAGACTTATTTGACCAAATTTTAACAGACGGGATTTTAGATAATCAATAATATAATGGTACTGTAATTATTAAATGTGTTACAAAATTCGTCTGTTCAACTTCCATTTTAAAGTTCTCATTATTTAAAATACAATAAAAGTAAAAACTTTGCCAAATATCACAAAATTTTAATGAGTAGATTTTGAGAAATCTTCTTCTGTGTACCATTGCTTTTTCGCCGCCATGTTTGTTTGTCTAATTTAAAACACGCGCCTTCACGCTAGTTACCGCTGACCGCCCGCAAAACTGTGTTCAGCCACCTTAATGAAGCATCGATGATGCATTATTGAAGCATTGAAAATGCATTGACGATGCATTGATGGATTGCATTCAGCGGATGATGCATTATGAATGCATTGATTAATACATTGATGATGCATTGATAAATGTACTGGAGACGCACTGATGATGAAAGGAAGAACTGAATGGAAGAAATTGATGCATTTGATGCAATAAATACATTGATGAGGCATTGATGGCGCATTGAGGATGCATTGATAAATGCTGTAATGAATGCATTGATGTTACATTGATTATGCGTTGATGGTACGTTGCACGATGCATTGATGATGCATTGATGAATGCATTGATGAATTCGTTGATGATGCAGTGATGAATGCATTGATAGTGCATTGATGAATGCATCGATGATGCATTGATGAAATATTTGAAGGAACACAGTGAGTAAACGACCGGTTCGGTTGTTGATATTAGCTTGTTTAATTGGTCTTGCGTGGTAAGGAAATAATCAAAACAACAAATCCATGACTTTGCCGAAGTAAGATTACAGCTGTAAACTGTAAATGCCGTTCAAATTGTAACTTGGAGTTCATGAATCAATATTCTTTCATAGAAAGAAACACCTTGTAAACAGAATGTAAACAGTCGATCATGAGTTCGTTCACTTTTCGGCCAGATTTTGACCTTGGGTCCCAACATTAGTTGTAGAAGCTCTTCTGTGTTAAAAGCCATGGATGATGCTCGTTGTAGAGTTTTACTAAGGACTGAAGGTGAATCAATATAGGGAAAAATGAATGAAAGAATAAATGAATGAATAAACGAACGCTCTAATGAATGAATAAATGAAGATGCTGAAACCTATGAACTGTTGATAAACAAGAACATTTTGGCAGACCACTCAGACATGTGTGCTTTAGTAGTACTAATGAACGATGTAAGTAATGTCTTTATTAACATACCTACAACAAGAACAATCACCAAGACATTGGCTCCCACTACAAGTATATTAACCAGCAGTGAGTCCACATATTGATCTACATCTGACGGCACTGATTCTTTGGGGATTTTTAATATCACTCCAATACCGAGATTAAGAAAAATCACAAGAAGTGACGTAAGCTGCAATTTATCTTCAAACTCATCTCTGATTGGTTTTCGAAAAGCGTAAAAAATTGCGAACAATCCAGAACAGATAGAGGCCAGTCCCACGTACGCTCTACTCTCGCGGCCAATCAGAATAATCCCACAAGTCAGTATGAGCTTTCTTACGACTTCCACTAGCTCCCAGTACCAAGCGTCATCTTTGTAGTTCTCGTACAGGAAGCTCATTCCAGAAATGAGTTCTGATTCTTCATTAGGCCTTTCTGTGGAAAGCAAAGAAATACAAGGGTGATGTAGCAGCTCTCATAATCTCTCTCGATTGGATGGATAACCGCTGCAAAGAAAAACGAAACGTAAAACCTGGCAAACAAATACAGTAAAAATTAAGAAGAGTTCCACGACTGTAGG
The DNA here is from genome assembly GCA_942486035.1 of Porites lobata. Classification (NCBI taxonomy): domain Eukaryota; kingdom Metazoa; phylum Cnidaria; class Anthozoa; order Scleractinia; family Poritidae; genus Porites; species Porites lobata. The sequence goes on along the minus strand of CALNXK010000003.1, from coordinate 2,258,503 downwards.
CAGATAGCTATAATCTCGCTTGTAAAAACTCTGTCTCGATGCCCGAGGGAATTCAATACCAAAGAGTATTTTTAGGGCCTAATCTAACGCTTTGTGGGGAGTTCCTTGACCTCGGCAAGAAGAGATTTAAGTGGAGACGGGGTGGAGATAACTGTAATTTTCCCAAATCAGAAGGATACTTTTTGCGATTTAGCTTTTTTTTTTCTTGACAAAGGAATTGTTTATAGTAAATTATTCTTCTGGAAAAAGATGTAAAGGCGCAAGTATCCTTACCCTCTTCTGCATCTTCATCCCCGTTGATCTCATCATTTTCTTCTGCGATTTCAGAAGCACAGTACGCAATGTCATCAAACTCAGATCCTATTCTGTTAATCCCCACTGCCTCCTCTTCGCCAGATTCATCGCGCAAAACCTGTTTTCTTCTTTGCCTCCATAACGCTATCAATACCAGCCCTGGAAGAACAACGACGTATGACGAAGCTCCAAAAGCAAAGAGCTTGAAGAAATGATATTTTTCACCTTCACACTTGACGCTGTAATCTGCCTTGAGATAAAGCGTGCAGGAACTCTCCGTACAGAGCTTGTGACATGCTAGGGGAAAGGTCCTCAAAATCGCTGAACAAGTGCTTGGGTATGTTATGAACAGAAACAAAAACACGTTACGATATAGAAACTCCCTTGTTGTAGATAACTTTGCCCTCATTTTAGAGGAATTCGAGTTGAATTTACCTAAAAGGAAAAGTTTTCTAATCCAGTAGCCTACAAACGCGAGTGTAGCTACGCCAGCATTACTACCCAGCAAAAAGTACATTTTGCTAAACGCGTCTTGTTTCCAAGACGGAAAGAGGCAGTGAAGAGGAACAAATTGCAGGATATTTAGTTGGATCACTTCGGCGTAGTCACCAATCATAGACAAGGATGACGGCCACTTGACGTAGACGAATGCTTCAACTATCCCGGATGTTACCTGATAGAAGCCAATCACAATTTTCAGTCTGGCCAGCAGGATGTCAATCATCGGGCGTTTTTCACTTGTTTTCTTTCTCCTTCCGCTCCATATCAAAATTATAATGAGAACGAGAACGGCAGCACCACATAGACAAAGCTGCACAATGACCCAGGTACCGGAAGGGCAAGCTTTGCAAGCAAGAACCCGTTTGTAATATCCGTTTTGGCAAACCTCGCACAGGGGGCCTGAGTAACCAGTAGCGCATTTAGATTCTAGTCCCCCCTCGCATGACTTTACCCGCGGGCACTGGTAAGGCTTTGGAAGAGTTCCATTGTATAAAGATGTATTCATCAAGTAGGTTTCATCCTCTATTTCTAAATTTTTGGCGAAGGCTTCATAAGCAAGTCTCTTAACTTCTGAGTCCCACTGCCAATAATAGCCCTTCTTCAGGGAAACTGATTCATTGACACATTCCAGTCCTTGTGATGGACAGCTTTCACAATGACCAAAGCGACTCACGCGATGAAAGCCTCTGATGCACTTGCACGCTCGGAATCCAGCTCTTAAGCTTGTTATGGTTCCTAGAAACGATTTAAGTTCATTACCCGTGAATTTGAATGACCAATATAGTCAAACCTTTACGAAAATTACTTTGGACATTCCTCTTTTAGGATCTGTTTACGAGCAAGTACATTATGCAAAATGTGGGCGTGGTCGTGGCATTTCCTTATCTTTATTTTATCTTTTTTCTCCCCTTATACTAAAGTCAAAGGCAGAGGGAAACTCATCTTCACCCACTTTACTAGCATGCAAACATCGGCAGCCGTCTTTTCGAGAGGAGAACCGGCTACCACTTTACCAAAAAATGTTTTCCTTAGAAAGATGCTTTTTCACCTAGTGACACTGCAAGCGGGCTCGGAAGAAAGAATCCGAGTACAATTGGTAGAGACGTTACACAGACTTCCCTTTTCCGCGAACAACAAACTAAGGAAACAGGAGACGTCTGCAGGCTGAAGTACTCAACAGAAGTGGAACCTATGACTTCCTAGGTATTTGTCCATATGCTCCACTACTGAGCTACAGGAGACTCGTGGAAGCTAAGGCAACTAGACTAAGTTCATTGTAACAAAGATCCTGCATACTGCTCAGTAATAGTAAGCCTATTTACCTGTAGGACATACAGTGCAATCTAAAACATTCCTCCCTGGAGCTGTCTCTGGAGGGACGAAGGTTCCAGGGTTACAAAGAAAACACAGGGCACCAACTTGTGCAACCCTGTTTGAATAAAATCCACCTGAAAGAGGAAAAAATGAGCTTTTTAGGTGGAAAAGAACTGATTAGCGTGAAACGCCATGTGCCGCATGACCCCAAGAAGCCAATAAGCGATACCTCCTGGTAATAAATTCCAGCTTTGTAACAATAGACTACCTCAATCTTGATTTGTTCTACTAAAGACGATCACATTTATTACCTTCTTTTTTAATGTATACACAGCCTAAGTTGGTAGAATAAAGTACCAGTTTAATTGTGTTGCCTGTATTTAAACTGTCTCTCTTGAAGTTATCAGTATCACTTACCTGGAGGGCACGGTAAACATTTAGCCTCTATGGCTGTGCTGTATTTGAAATTCTTAAGATGAGGAACATAAGTGCCAGTAGGACATGGGAAGCGGTGACTAGTATTCCCATCTGCAAATCCCGCCTCTGTGAGGGCGATAAACAGGCCTTTCTTGTTTGTCACAAATCCGTCTGTCACATGTTCAGGTGAACTTTAAAGCAAGCAAATATAGAAAATATAATTTCTCTGTTCAGTCCCTGTATTTATATTCAGGAAATTAAAAGCCAGTCAAAGTAAACCAAGAGACGAGTTAATGTGACTTACTACTTACAAATTAAAGCAAGAAAAGAATTAATGGCAAAAATATATCTAACTGGGAAAAAACCTTTGGCTAGAAACAACAAAAACAAATTAGCAAGCTATCAAACACTAAGTAGGCGTTTACTCTCCCTTTTCGGTACTTCCGTTTGTTTTTTTAGAAATATCGATGTATTGAAAACGTATCCGTCGCTTTTGATATTCTTGACGTATTCCACGCCGTGGATTCCGAATTGTCAGTGGGATGTGGATTTTGGATTCCGATCGTTACCCGGATTCCGGATTCCTTGAGCTGTATTCCGGATACCAAAGCCCAGGATTCCAGATTCCACAAGCAAAAATTTCCCGAATTCCCTCACACGGAGCTACACAAATTGAATATTTTCCTGAGTGAGCGCAAGTATTGGAGTGGACCGTTTTAGTTTTAGTTTTATGTTTTGTTTTCCCAATACAGAGCATGTGATATTCACAAGAGAATTTCCCTGTTGCGTTTTCACGTTAAAGTCATATGCTCCGGAATAGGAAGAAATGCGAAAAAAAAGGTCCCATGGCGAAAATCACATGGTCTGAAATGGAAAAACAATTGATTGAAGCATGCTCGATTATGGTTTTTGGTGCATTAATCATGGGAGTATAAGACTGCCGGCATAATATGGCTATGCGCATGCGTAAGGCACTGCCCGGGGATGTTTTTCGTCCCCATAGTCACTTAGCTATGTTTGTAACGAGCGACGTCACTTGGGACGAAAGGGTGTAGTTTTTGCTTTTTGCTGACTTTGGTCTTTCAGAATGGTAAGAAGAAAACTTACATGTATGTGCGTACATCCTTTTGGCCATGAAATGCATTGTGGTTCATTTTCTGCAGTTCGGTGTTCATCAGGTAACTGAAAAGTAACAATACGGAAAATACATTACTGAAATGTTGGGTCTTTCAAGCGGCACTGGTTAAAATTTCATTCATAAGCGTTCAGCGATTTAACTTGACTGGTGAAGTAAGAAAAAGTCATTTAATAAGCTAAGATACACTGCCCCAAACGACTCCCCATCCTGAGTCGCCAGCTTTTTAAACAGAAGGGCGAAAAATATCTCATTTGCAAAACAGAATTTCCGTTTTTTCTGTAGGAAGGGTAAAACACTCTATATATAACCTGTGCATCACCCAAGACTGACTGTTTCCTTTTGAGTGCTTCTAGTATTCTGGGCAAAGGACTGTTTCCTTCCCTCGGGAATACGCATACAAATCTGTGAATGTTTTGGAGAAAGTTTATGGCTTAAAGCTTAGGTTATGGCTTGGATCACCCGGTGACACTAGCTATTGTTAAATAATAAATAGTTATAATAGAGAGTCCCAACACTTGTTATCATTGTCAGTAACTGCTTACATTGTGTGTAGAGCAGAGTTATTAATCGTGAAGGCAAAGTGATTCATCTTTTTGATAGGATTGTCCGCCAAATCTCTGGAACAAAGAAATCAAACATTTGACTCAAATAACATTACACAAAGACCAATCTCAGAAAACAGCCAGATCCCACAAGCGACACAGCCCTCTGGTTAAACACGTCTTCAAGTCAGCGCCAAAAATCCTTGTTCTGGGCCCCAATCTGTGCACCAGGGTTTGAAAATGTGCCATGAGTGTCGTGAAAGATACGCCGTTGTTTGATTAGCCAATCAGGTTGGAGAGAAATTCGAAAAGCACTTCGGGTCATTCGTTAAGTCCGTTGCATGGGGGTCTAGAGCAAGGATCTCGGCGCTGTTTTGCAGACGTAGCCTGCGTTCGTTTCTCGTAGGGTAAAAGGTCAAAGGAGAAAACGATGGAGGAGGAGGAGGAAGTGTCTTCTTTCCCTCGCTCCCTCCCCCGTCGTTTTTTTATTTGACCTCGGTACAACTTTCGCGCGGCTGTATCCTTTACATTGCATACGACACAAACGAAAAACACACCAAAAAAACACCACCAGCTGCGCAGGGTATTACAGAAGTTATTAGGGACTTTAAGATCCAACGACGCGACGGCGAGAAGAACGTCGCTTAAAAAGTGAATTTGAGTTTTTTCAGTCTTTATAGTGATTATTCCTACCCACTTACTTTGTCAATTGTAGGCGAACCCTCCTGAAGCTGAATTTCAAGGGACCATATTCAAGCTCAGAAAGAGAAATAAAATTTCGTCGTTGCTTGTTTACGTCCTTCATAAAACGCGAAATTAGGCATTTTCACGTCGTAGTCGTGCAAAAACGGGAAAGAAATTAACAAAAAAGTGTGATGCACGTGCAAAGTTGTTGTTTTGCTAATTAAACCTATTGTTTTTTTGACGTTCCAGTTGTCGTCTGCGTGGTGGGATCTTAAAGTCCCTAATGTAATGTAATGTATTGTTAGAGGACAGCAAGACGCTCCCTCTTCACATTATATCTTAGCATGTTAAAAGTAAGCTAGGACGTCAACATACAATGGCGCCCGGGGAAACCGCTATCAGTCCATTTATGAGCTTACTGTGACCCACCCACAGCCCATGATATGAATGAAGCGTGATGCGTGAAAGGTAGACCACACCCCTAGGGAAACTTCCCCTACTCTTTTCGGAGAGTAGAGTGGGTTCTTTTACGTCCTCTTCGATTTGGCTAATGAAAGACAGATGAAGGCCTACCAATGAGTTGACGCGATCAACTGAACTGATATAAGGTCTCAAATCAGAGCCAGAATGATCTCACTAGCTTTTTTAAAGACCCTGGTTGTTGGTCTTGGCGGGGTTTGAACCCACGACCTCCCATTCGGCAGACCGGAGCTCTCCCAACATTAGAGACCTTACGATCCGACAAGGGCGACGCCAATGAAAACGTCGCTGAAAAATAGACTTCGCGTCCTTTACAACTTTTTAGCCCTTTTACCAAGTCAACCAGTTACTTGAAAGGAGAGACGTTCGGTTGGAACTGAAGAGGGAGGACCGCGTCCGATTTCATAAAGAGAATTTGCTAGATGTCCTTATGGGATTTTACAAATAAATTATGTAGATGTAGATGTAGAAAGTAAAATTTATCGCTTTGCCGTTCCCGTTCTCAAGTCAACTCAAAATTTGGTCATGTCTCGTTGTAGTCGTGCAGGGACGGCAAAGAACTGTACAAAAAAGCGTGGTCGTGCAGAGTTGTTGTTTTGCTCATTAAACTTATTGCTTTTTTGACGTTTCCGTTGCCCAAAACAGGACGGCAGTTGAGTCCGCATGGTTTAGATTACGTCTGTGACACAGGCTAGTTTCAGTTGGCTATAGACCTCTTCCATAATGGCGGCCTATTGATTTAATTGGTCAGCACTTTTTAACATCTGTCGAAAGGCCCTTGGACACCTTACACTACGTAGTAGTCCTTATCGTTAAGCACTCCCTTTACTGATTACGGTTGAGCACTTCCTTTACTGATTAGGGTTACGCACTGTTTCGAAACTGGTTAGCTTCTTTTGTTGGGTTGGGGTTGATGCTATGTGTACTTTAGTTATTTCCTCGCCTGGATGGTTAGTGTGGTGTAGTGGCAATTTGGGTCACGGGTTCGAATCTTTTTGCCCTTCATATCAGTTTTTTTTCTTTAAAATTGAAGAGACTTGCACATAAATGATTTCCAGCTTGAAATATCATCTAAGTGTGATATAAAAGCAGAAAACAGTTCTACCTTGTGTAAGGTCGTCACGGATCCTATCCCCCGTTTCCACGGTCTCCGCTAGGAACGCGTGGCCTACAATCTAGGGAAGACCGACGCAAAAAAAATCCTGCATATTTAGAGTCTTGCTCTGCTAAAGCAAGCTCGACTAATCATATTTATCAATGTTCATTGCAAAATGATTTATATACCCCACAATCAGAGTTTTAAAAATTCCGCTTCAGTCAATACTTACATCAGTTCCAAGGCTGCGAGGCCACTGAAGGTATATGAATCCACGGTTGTAATTTTATTGTCGCTCAAAAATCTGAGGGCATACGTATATACATACATGATGAAGTGATTTCACTGATGTCGCTTCTCAACCTGAGTAAATGTTTCACCTATTTGCCGAGATGAACTTTCTTGATGCATAAATGAGTAATGCAAAGTACCTTAACTTACAGGGCCATCATAAAGAGCGATAGTTTCAAGTCTTTTATAATCTTTGTGTGAAACACCGTAAATCAGAAAGTTCTGTTTTAGCCCTAAACCTGGGGCCGTTTCGGTGAGTAAAATACAGTACAATACAGTCCAATTACCTGGGGCTGATTTGGCCCCAAGGGCTAAAATGGACCCCCGTCTGGGCTGGAATAGCCTTTTGATGGGGCTGTCTTGGCTTAAATTGTGCTCAAATGGCTCCAGGCCGGAGGGGCTGAATCAGACTTAAGCCAGCAGGGCTGAATTGGTACTGTTTGGGGCTATGCAGATCTTTTTAATTTTCAGTGAATGAAATACTGTCGTTCCTAGATCCTCTCTACAATTAAGGCTAGCTTAGCAGCTTAGTTGACAAAGGGCCGTATAGAGAGGGAGGAGGGGGGGGGGGGGGGGGTGCTGGGCAACGTAATGTAAGGGGGTAGAATGATTACAACAATTTCTTTTTATAAGGTACTTAATACGTATATTTTTAACACAATCAAGATATATGAGTACAACATAAACAAAGTTTGATAGGCTTCTAAATGGCTGTGAAACTGTTGTTTTGGTACCTGGCAGTTTGTACTTTTGAAAATAGTGGAACCTTTTGCTAATAACTTACAGGTATTGTAGGCTTGTCAAGTTGGTAAAAAGCCCTGTGGTCAAACTAGTTAAACTATTACTTGAAAGAAACCTGGAAATTAATTAGCAAAGTACAGGCCTGTTAAATGAAGTTTTTCATCTTGCATACTATACCCCGTTGTTCGTAGTTATGGCTTAGGCTTAGTTTTTTACTGGCTTTTACCGAAGTCTATTGATCTATTTTTGAGGGTGACGATGTGAAAAAATTACACACGCAAATTTAACTAAGACAAAGTAAGGGGCGGCGGGGGCGGGTTCTCTTGTAATTCGTGTACTTACAAGATAATAAGAGACTCCTCGAGGCCATCGAATGAACCTGGCTCTATTTCCTGTATCTTGTTGCGAGCCAAGAATCTGTAGATTGAGTAAACAAATAATTCATCCAGTGCCATGTCAAACGGTAGCCTTAATTTAATGTGACTTACTGAAATCGCAAAACTAATGTCAGTTTCGCTGCAACCTCTTCTGTTATTATGAACAGCGCTCAAGTCGAAAATAAAAAAGAAGAGGAATTTGTTCCTATAAACGATTGTTTTTGGTTCTTTTAGTAACATACTATGATTCTATGATACTAAATGAGTCAAAAAAGCAAGAGGAGAAACATCGTGCTGAACTCCTTGAATGACAATCGGTAGTAATCAATAACAGTCGATTAATCACTTGTTAACGATTTCTATCGGAAATCGATATATATCGAGGTTAAAACGTTTTTCTTTATAGATTTCTACCAATTGATATCGATTGTTACCGATTACTACCGATGATCGATTCATTGATTGACTACGCATGGAATATTTTGTGGGGGTATCTCTTAAACGAGATACACGGCGACAACTTACATCTCTTCCAGGCTATTCGTGTCCTGAAATGTTTTTCTTTGTAGTTTTGTTCATTACAAGCCGCAGGCTCGATTTTCGGGGGATTGCGACGTTCAGCGTCGCAATCTTCGCATATTTCTGAAGGGCGAGGCGCCAAGTCTATTGTTTTGAACCAAGGGTTATATTACATCAAGAGACCCTGAGCCTATCTTAAAGCTGTCAACAATATTCGTTTTATTGAGCAATCTTTCATCTTCGACACTTAATCCAGTTTATCTTAAGTGGACACCCAACCTAGTTGCTATTCACGTGCACTGTCGAAAGCATAATATCAAATGGACTTCAAAAATTCTGCATTGGAGCTTCACTCATCGTCTTTAATTTTAGCCGACCCACTCAATAAACAATAAATAAGAACAATATTACCGAAAAATAATTTCAACTGAGAACTTGATGAATAAACAATGAAAACAACAACTCAATTGTCTCTCAGGGAGATCACCGCCAAAGCGGATACCCGCGAGGTTTGTTCGGTTTCAACATAGACGGAGGAAATTTTTACAACTCTAGTATAAATCTGGCCTAACTGTCACATTTGATCGAAGAGAGATATTTACGCAAAAAAAAAACTATCACAGTTCACAAATGATTTAGACATTATCTTTATATTTTACCTTAAACTGTCAAAATTAAAGTATTGCCGCCCGCGGACAAAACTAGCTTTTTTCCGGTTTCCGGTGTACATCAAACACAGGCATCACGCTGAATATTATCCAGACTGAGAGCCGTAGATCAGAAAAAAAATCACAATGACTAAATTTCGCTTTTGAAACCAACACCACTCGTTGTAAGATTGGGCGCATCGCATAAGAGCTAAAGACTTAAGAGGGAGAGAAAATAAAAATCTACTGAATTATATACACTAACAAAAACAAAATATGAACAAAAACAATAATTCTGTAACGACTAGCTAAAACACGATCGATTCAAGCTGTGACTTACTTTATACTTTATCACAGCTTCTTAAGAATGGGCGTGCTGCCTGTAAGCCATTAGGACGAGGAGAGAAAAATCTACCGAATTATACAAACTTAAGCAGTGTAAAAAAAGCTGCATTTACTAGCCAAAACACGATCGATTTTAGCTATGTACTATTCACTTTAAGAAAATCTCCCTTCACCTCTTAAACTTGGGCGCGCCGCCTGTAAGCCAAAACGGAGAGGAGAGAATAATCTACTGATTTACCAAACTAACACAGCGTATAAAAACTGCAATTGGCTAGGTAGTAAAACATGATCGACTCAAACTACGAATGTTTCAATCTAAAAAAATTTCTCTTCACCTCTTAAACTTGGGCACGCCGCCTGGAAGCCAAGGGGGAGAGGAAAGAGTAACCAAACTAACACAGCGTATGAAAACTGCAATTGGCTAGCTAGTAAAACATGGTCTATTCAGGCTACGAGTTTTTTACCGTTGAAAAAAATCTCTCGTCACCTCTTAAACTTGGGCGCGCCGCCTGTCAGCTAAGAGGGAGAGGAGAGAAAAAATTACTGAATTATCCAAACTAACAACGCATGAAAACTGCAATTGGCTAGCTAGCTAAAACATGACGATTCAATCTACGAGATTTTTACCTTAAAAAATCTCTCTTCACCTCTTAAACTTGGGCGTGCCGCCTGTAAGCCAAGAGGGAGAGGAGAGAATAATCCACTGAATTATCCAAACTAACATAGCGCATGAAAACTGCAATTGGCTAGGTAGTAAAACATGATCGATTCAAGCTACGAGTTTTTTACCCTTGAAAAAAGTCTCTCTTCACCTCTTAAACTTGGGCGCGCCGCCTGTAAGCTAAGAGGGAGAGGAGAGAATAACCTACTGAATTATCCGAACTAACACAGCGTATAAAAACCGCAATAGGCTAGCTAGTAAAACATGATCGACTCAAGCTACGAGTGTTTCAATTTAAATATTTCTCTCTTCACCTCTTAAACTTGGGCGTGCCGCCTGGAAGCCAAGAGGGAGAGGAGAGAGTAACCAAACTAACGCAGCGTAAGAAAACTGCAATTGGCTAGCTAGTAAAACATGGTCTATTCAAGCTACGAGCTTTTTGCCCTTGAAAAAAATCTCTCGTCACCTCTTAAACTTGGGCGCGCCGCCTGTAAGCTAAGAGGGAGAGGAGAGAATAATCCACTGAATTATCCAAACTAACATAACGCATGAAAACTGCAATTGGCTAGGTAGTAAAACATGATCGATTCAAGCTACGAGTTTTTTACTCTTGAAAAAAATCTCTCTTCACCTCTTAAACTTGGGCGTGCCGCCTGTAAGCTAAGAGGGAGAGGAGAGAATGACCTACTGAATTATCCAAACTAACACAGCTTATAAAAACTGCAATAGGCTAGCTAATAAAACATGATCGACTAAAGCTACGAGTGTTTCAATTTAAATAAATCTCTCTTCACCTCTTAAACTTGGGCGTGCCGCCTGGAAGCCAAGAGGGAGAGGAGAGGGTAACCAAACTAACACAGCGTAAGAAAACTGCAATTGGCTAGCTAGTAAAACATGGTCTATTCAGGCTGCAAGATTTTTGCCCTTGAAAAAAATCTCTCGTCACCTCTTAAACTTGGGCGTGCCGCCTGTAAGCTAAGAGGGAGAGGAGAGAAAAATTTACTGAATTATCTAAACTAACACAGCGCATGAAAACTGTAATTGGCTAGCTAGCTAAAACATGACGATTCAATCTACGAGTTTTTCCCCCTTTAAAAATCTCTCTTCACCTCTTAAACTTGGGCGTGCCGCCTGTAAGCTAAGAGGGAGAGGAGAGAAAAATTTACTGAATTATTCAAACTAACATAGCTCATAAAAACTGTAATTGGCTAGATAGTAAAACATGATCGATTCAAGCTACGAGTTTTTTACCCTTGAAAAAAATCTCTCTTCACCTCTTAAACTTGGGCGCGCCGCCTGTAAGCTAAGAGGGAGAGGAGAGAATAACCTACTGAATTATCCGAACTAACACAGGATATGAAAATTGCAATTGGCTAGCTAAAACACGATCGATTTAAGGATCCGAGTTCTTTTTACTTAAAAAATCTCTCTTCACAAAATGCGTTCCTATAATCCATTCCTCGAAATTTGAATCTGTAAATCACTTTCGGTGAAAATCTAACATCGTGCAGAAAATACTAAACGAGCTGGGCCCAGCGTGACATAAATTGAAGAAAATCATCACATTCACGGACAAAAGAATATCGCCTTTAGCTATTCAGATCCAGGAGGCACTTTGGAGAAGACTAAACAACCTAAAACTCTTATTTAGCCACAAAGGAAGAGATTTACGTTTCAAAAGAGGTCGAAGAAAGTGCTCTTGCATCAGAGGACAAATCATGCCGACCAGAAACAATAACCGCAGAAAATCAATATGCGTGTCATGACCTCTCAGTATGAAACAAGCGGCAAAATTCACATTTACTCATTCAAAGAGTAGAACCCAGAATATAATATACCCACCAGAGAAAACAATTTTTGGAACAAGCAGCATTTTGGCACGAGGTAAAAGTCGTGTGTTGCCTACCAGCCCCCTTTTTACACTCTGTTATATGGTTCGAGCATTTTGGCGGGATCACGGCTCTTTTGGCGCGTGTTGTAAATGCCCTTTGAATTATAATATTTGTGCGTTATTGTATAGTGATCGAGGATATACACAATACCAAAGGCAAGAAAATATTTTCCTCTGTTTTCCTCAGTGTCGTCAAACCGGCTTCACCGATGTGCTCGAACTCCGCATGCGAGAGCCATAACAAGCTGCTCCTCTACCTTTTAAATAATAAAGGTCCCTCTTACCTTATATCGGCGAACACAGTTTCTGTCCTTCGGACATAATGCGAAATAACATCCAGAACTCTTCACGTTGAACTTTTGAAACCATTTCGGCGACAATATGTAACTTACCAGGTAACGTACCGAATAATTATTACTTTGGAGGGTTCGAATTCGACCTTCATAAAGCGCTAGATTTTACCTTTCGCTTAAGAAACGAAAAAAATATTTCTTTTTTTTTCCAAGACTTGCACCAAGACCCTTTTTTAACACCAACCATGAATTTAAGTATTTTCATTAAGTGGTTTTGACGAGAACCATAGCTGAGTTAAAATATCTCGCTCCGATGGTATAAATTCGGCGCGCAGAAGACAAGCTCTGATATTTGACGCAAATTTGTGTCCTGTCCTAAAATGAGTTTATTGACAGATGAACTGACAGAAAGCGATTAATGTGAACACCTGAGGTGGGCAAGGAAATGTGTCAAGACTAACGCCTTGTAGTTACTTGAGTCCAGTTTGTGGGTATCTCCATGGAAATTAAGGATCCCTGGTGCGTGCACGAAAATCGACCTTGCGGCTCGTAATGTTCTATTGTTGGACAAATATCTGCAACAAAAAAGTCCGATGCGATGTTGATTATAAAATTATAGCCGAACCTCTGTTAATGAACCGCCCTCCGTAATTTATAAGGGGACAGTTACACATAGCTCGTCAAGAAATGCTTGACAGCAGAAATGCTTGCTACGCAGCCACTGCATTTTTTTTCTCGCGCCCAGGATTTCTTCCTTCCCACTTTTAAACGCTTGCCAGGCAGGAGGCCCAAAAGTAATCAAGGGATATTATGGCCCGCTGTAGTCTAAAGGAAGTAACGAACAATAAAGAAAAACTGACCGACTGTTTCACTTACATTCTCTGAAGTAACGTTAACGATTTCAGGTTATACGTTTTTAGATGCTCAATGAAGTTATCGGACAGGTCACTGTGCAGATAAAAAGTAGAAAGTCTTGAGAATACACGAATACACGGCAAATTAGTGAAACGAAAACAAGACAGAAGTTATCAAGAATAGAATCCACCTACAGTTCTCTGACGCTATCGGGTATCCCAGCTGGAACAGAGGTGAGGTTCAAAACTTTACACTCAACTTTTAACTCGTCGATTTCTGAAAAACACGTGCAAGTCGGTGGACATTCTGAAAAATAATTTAAAAAGGCAGATAAAAGTAGTATGTTAGGGACCGGTTACTCCATTTTTTTGTGTACTTAATTAACTTTTGACTATGACGTCTTAGTCTTTTGTCTTTATCTCATGCATGAATAGAATGCGGGGGAAGCTCATGTGTTATTATTAGGTAGACTAAGGGCCTGTTTTCATGGAGGTGGGGGACCCCAGGTAGGTGAGGTAACCCGATTAGGTGGGGTAACCCGCCTGTCCATACAATCTCTCATTTTAATGTGATCACGTTTACATGATAGGTAGGGTACCCCGCCACATGTTACCTCACCTACCTGGGGTCCCCCACCTTCATGTAAACAGGCCCTAACCGTTTGTACAGGTTTCCTTGTTATTTTAAGGTCGATGAAGGTCTTGCTTTTTGATTGGTTGACTAAAAACAAAAGTGGTCATTGGTTGTTTCATGGTGTCGAAGGAATAAGCGCTAACTCGACTGTGACTCGAAATCACTAAGTCCTACCGTAATTATGTAATTAAGTTCTATTTCCTGCCGCTTTCATTGTTTAAAGTATTGTTCCAGTTTCGGTTCACTGATTCTTGCCGAGCAAACCGTGCATATTTAATGAGGACTAAGGCAAACTAGCTCTTTTACCACGACAAATGACTTTTTCACTTTGTCTCCTCCCCTTTTTGCTTCTCCACATTTCTATTGTTTCCTCCACCACTGCCACCACATTTCTATTGTTTTCCCTCCACCACAACCACATTTTTTGAAATGGTGACAAACGACACAAAGATGGGTTGAAACTGTGCATGTGGCATTGCAGTGACGAAAACGAGCGCAAATACAGTGCTTAAATACAGACACAGGCAGGGCTTCCTCCTCAAATCAGGAAACGACGGTTTTCGAAATTCAGACAAAAAGAATACGTATCCCTCCCCCCACACGATTTCCGGTAATTGGTTGAGTCCGTTGTGGGAATCTCGGAGCTGCTTCGCAAACGTTAGTAACCAAGGTTAATTTCCGTTGCGACGCAGGCTATTCCTACCCTTTCACAATGTAATCACGTGCACTTCTCAGGAGCAGCTGGAAACTTACCTACAACTTTGATATTGACGTCAGCGTGGTCACTTCCCTCAGTGTTGTTAATTGCACAGTGATACACACCTTCATGATGCTGTTTGGTTACATTTTTCAGGAACAGGATTGCAGTGCTTTGTCCTTTTATCAACACAACATCGGATCCATTTTTTGTCCACACAACAGTCGGAGCGGGAACCCCGTTAGCCGAGCAGCGCAGTTTCACGCTTGAGCCTCTCAGTACTGACTGGTCAGTGGTAATGGACTGGATTTCTGGCTCAACTATAAAGAATGAAACAGCAATAGAAAAGTGACCAATAAAAGCAAAGGAAAGTCTTCACAAATCATGCAGCATTTATTACACACATTGAAAAGAGTAGGCTTTACTGTATAGAATGAATCACAAGCTCAGTAACTGTTGGAGTCCATAGCCAACCAGAATATCGTCAGCTACAAATTCCGCCCAAAAGGCAAGGGAAGTGCAGAAATTGTACTTGCTTCAGAATCCGGCGGCTCTTGGCCTTACTTTGCTAACATTACAGCTTTATTCAGGAGGCACACAACGATGGTGTTCCACAAAATTTCAAGCGTAGCTGGCTGGACAGGATGAGAGAATCGGGGAGACTGGAAAATTGTTCTGTCAAGTAGGTGTCGTAACTATATTATTAGTGTTATACACACTTCTAAGTTAGTAACAACCAGTCTGTTCTGTAACCGGAAAAAAAAAACAGTTATTGAGTATATCGCTTTCTGCTTAGACAGGAGCCTGGAATTTTTGCCAGCGTCCTCGAGGAGGCGCTGGGCATCATCTCTTTTGCAGCAAACAAAGAAAAAGGGAAAAATCTGTTTCAAATAGAATCATGTATTTGTGTAGTATTTAACCCTTTAAGTCCCCATAGTGCTCAAAATCAATTTTCTCCTAACGATATCCATAGACTATCATGAGCAAAGTCTATGGGAATTAACAAAATGATCACAAAGAGAAAAATGTTTGATCTTTTACCAAATTCTCTCAACTAATTCTTCAAGAACGTGTATAGAGATCAGTTTGGAGAATTTGTATGTGGATATTGGGACTTAAAGGGTTCATAAATTTCGTAATGTAATATGCGTTGAGGCCTTTAGATTCGAGGAAGAGAACAATTACGAGGACGAGATCAAATTTTAAGGTTTTTTTCACGTATTTTGGTAAAATCGGAACCCCGGAAAGCTTCACTGTATATTTTTTTCATCAGAAAAGATAACACGGTCGTTTTAGTTGAAGGAGCGCAAAATGATTAAATCTCCTAACATTTGATGACTGACAAAACTTGTTTCAGCCAAAGTCAAAGCACTAAAAAAATAAACAAAACTAACCCAAGTCTGAAGAAAATTCAAACGTTGCATTGAAACCTGAGGCAGGTATCGTTTCGTCACTGATGAACGTAACAGTCATCTTCCCTTTGCTCGCGTAGACTGGAGAGGGGAGAATTTCACCGCAAAATTTACCCAACATGGAGCTGTTACTGCCTTCGTCGCCATCATAAATCACCACACTGTCGTAGAGACAAGTAGAGTGAATTTCCAGTTTGAAGTCTACAAATGTAAGCTTGATGATGTTTTCTTCTTCGATGATGTCTTGTGGAATTTGAATAGTCCAGCGGCATATTACCTTATTAGGATATCTGTCAGGGTACTTTGGAGAATGAAATGATCCGACTTTCGTCAGCAACTTTGGAATTCCATAATTACAATAATGGTCTGTCGTAAAGGAGGGAAAAGAATTAACATGTTAATGAAATATCAACCGATGCCTGTAAGAAATTTTAAGGCCACAGCATATTAGGAACAGTCGTGCCATGCAAGATTTAGTACCAATTGACAGAAAATTAAAACGTAACGTTAAGTTCACACACACTTACAAATAGTATCAATAGTGACCAAGCCTTCAAAGCATTGTTGTACATAATAGACACAAAACGAGACGACGCGAAATTTCCCTGGCTAATCTAGTGCAGTCAAAGAGGAGGCCTTAGAAAGTGTCGGTATTAACGGATGTCCATATTAAGTGGGTTGAATTTAGAGAAAATTTAAGGGCTTTCTTTCCCCAGGGACAAAGAAAAGTGTCCGTAATAATGAGATGTCCGTAAAGCGGGGTTTAGCCAGGCGTTAAAGGGGGGGAGGGGAAAGGGGTAAGAAAGAAAAGGAGGAAGCAAAAAAAGAAGAGGTGATTGGGTTACACTCCCCCCCTCCCCCATCCCCCCTTAAACGCCTTGTTTTAGGGCTCGGTTCCATCGGTAACTTTGTTCGGTCATTCTTTTTCCACCAATCTTGTGAGGCCTTGTTAAAGCAGCTAAGCTAGCGCGAGCGAAGTATGGCGTACGCGCGAAAAAATCACCGCCCCAAGTCGTGTTCTCCGCTTGTGGAAATTTTCACTCGCGCTTCACGCGCTTGCGTATTTCGCATTATTTACTATCCTTGAGGCAATCTCTTCACCAGAGCCTTCGGATCCGCAGTCATGCGCAGTAGAGAAGAGCTCTGACGTCGAGTATGATCCTTGAGGAAAATAACGGGCGCCGACAATTTTGTATAAATTTCAGCCTGTGAGCTTATATTTAGCAAAGCTTACCAACAGGCGTTTGGTCACACTCCACTCCAGCGTCCTGTTGATGAGTACAGTCTGATTTTCCAAGGTTCGCCTTTGCATTTTTGCAATCCAACAACGAGCTTTCATTACCATAGCAACCAAGCTTCGTCAGCCATATCGTACCATTACCTCCACCAAAGTGTGCCCCTTTAAATACTTGTTTCGCGGAGGCAAATCCCAGTAATCTGCACACCACTGTGCCATCCTTCGTGTCCCAGCGTTTTTCACAAATTGTTCCCCATTTGCCCTCATGGTAGAACTCAACGCGTCCAATGTAATTTCTACTGTCTCCCACTAAGCGCACGACTGAAACAGCATGATATCTGAGTTAGATAAAGTGAGATGAGTAGTCTACACAGCCGTTATTTACAGAGGCGCGAATTTGGCTAGCTTTTCTCATTTTGTCTTGATAACGACTTCGTCGGTATGCGCCGGTTTTTTTTGGTGTAATGCCCGTTTCATATTATCGGTTATTAATTAAGTAAGTAAGGTAGTCTTTTAAAGTCCGTCTTTGTTGGGTCATACATCTCACCTCATTAAAAGTAACGCGGATTTCGGAATCTTGTGGAATCGGGAACGGGAAATGTTTGCTCGTGGAATCCGCTTTAGATCCGTAATTTAGCTCAAGGAATCTGCTAACGTTTGGAATCCGGAATCCAAGTTCCACTGACAAGGAATCCAGGATCCACCGCACGGAAATCAGAATCCAAGGGTAGCCTCCTATGCAGACGTTCTTTGGGCTTCGTCACGCGCTACTGCCCCGTTCGTTGGGTAGGAACGCGTTACTGCCCCGTTCGTGGGGTAGGAACGCGTGACGAAGCCTCGGGAACGTTATACCCAGGGCGATACGTCTCTTTTCGACGTTTGCTGCCCGTTTTAGCAACTTCGTCACTTTGAAAAAGTTCACTTGTGGCAAGTCTATCAGGAAAATGAAAGTGAAACCTAAAGACTTTAGTGGCTGTCAATTGCCTCTAACCAGAGAGAGCCGCCGAACGAAGGAATGTGTCACCCGAAATCAAATCCCGGATAATCAAAGTTGTCTTGGCCAATCACACTAGAAAAATATTATGGACTATATCTGCAAGCCTGTATGAACATTTTTCGGCGAGTGACTTTGCGATCAGAAAGAACTGAGGCTCATCTTCTTCTTGCTGGTCAAGGTATTTTTCTTGTCTTTTCACGAGTTTTTTTCGACGTCTTTTGAGGAAAACTTCATTCCATCACTATATATACTTTGTCGTTTTTTCCGTGTCTTCTGTTGAAATTGCATTTTCAAGCGTTGTAATATTAAAACAATTTTCTTCAGGAGCCCTTCCTCCGCGAATAAATTGTTTTAGTTCTCTCACTAGACTCACTAGTCTTGAACTGACGCATAGACGGACCACGTTTAGAAAGCATGGTATATGAGCTAGTATACCGGCTATGATGGCTAAGCAAATCAAAACTCTAGAATTGCAATTTCCAATGATTCGATTTTTTATAACATCTCATCGTCAAAGTACGCGAAAATTCATGCGAACAAGTTATGATTGTCACGGTTTTTGCTGGCTGTTTGACTGAGCGATGCCAGGTGCGTCAGAATTTTCCGCCAATAACAAAGCTGCCAAGCATACAACCTACAGAGTTTAAAATAAGAAAATATGCTTACCCGCCTGCCCTGGAACCTGGAGTAACTGCAAAAACAAAAACAAAAATAAAAAAATAAAAAGTTGGGAAACATGGCAGTTCAAGAAGCGAAACGAAAAACAGTTCGGGCAAGTTAACTATCTGAAAATGTAAAAAAAAAAACGGTTTTAGACCCATTTGAAGATACTTAAAGGCAGACTCTAGTGAATGACGAAGGCCGGCCGGCACAAAAACTAGACTAAGGTCGCTCTTGGATTCAGTAAATTTAGCTTCAAGGATTCAAACAGCACGCTCCGCAAGAATAAATCAGCTTTCTTCCTGAGCTTGGATAACACTTGATTAAATTGACGAAATTCGTACTGACCAACTACAGTTACGTAACCAAGAGAGAACTTCACTGTCTGAAGTTCCACAGAAAGGACATATTCGAAATTTGTTAACTTTTTATGTTCTGCCGGACTTCGGCACATGAATTTGTCGTTCCTTTTATGTCTTCGCCAGTGCAGAAGAACGATCTTTTCAGTAACGCTTTTTTTCCCATTTTACTAGGTAAGTTTATGGTAGGATCTAAATTATTGAGACAGAGCATAATGTAGCCAAAAATTGCTTCCTCCTGTTTCGTTGTCAAACCTGACGCAAATGCTCAAGCGGAGAAGAAGGCAGGTGTTTGAAAACTTACAAGAAAGGACACGATCTGCTCTCAGAGAAAAAGATCCCTAATCGGATAGAGTCCAGGATCACGGCATGTGTGTCTGTAAAAATTGGGATTTCATTGTTGATACAATAAAATAATTTGCTTTACAAAAAGTAGATAAACCTTAGTAGTGGTATTATACTGCTAACTCAAAAACTAATTTCACAGTTCTGTTAGGAGTCGAAGCACTGAGCTGAGCGCGAACAAAACATAAAGTGACTCAATTTCTGTTGAATTTTGTTGTTTTACTCAGGAGATATAATTTAAAGAAGTCACGTTCTTTCAGTTCAAGTTAAGATAAACAGTCTCGCTATTATAAACAATAATTTGTCTCGTTAATGTATCTTCCAAATAGGAATTGCAGCTCAGTATGATTAAGGTCCATTCAGTCTCAAAAGAGGTCAAACTAGAATACGTAGAATGAAAAAAATAAAACTAATCGTGCCAAGGTTTTGTGTTAGGGTAGTGGCACTGGTTTTCTGTCAACTCTCAATATATAACGTTCATACTGGACTTCTTGGAGTGGCACTTATAGACCATGACATTTTTTACAGCAAAAAGCATGAACTTGAACACAATAGAATGATTCGAACATAACAAAAAAAACACACCCAGGAACTAAACTAATAAGGCGGCAAGGGCCGGATAAACGGCACAGATAACTGGAAAAATGTTTCTGTCAAAGTTGAGAACATCTGCTTCATTGAAACAAGTTAAATAATATTCAAGTTTAAAGACGCTAACAGGCCTGCTTCTGTTATAAAAGATTAGGATTTATAAAACTGAAAGCAAAAGGCGGGGAAATTAAATACTAACCTGAATTATGCAGGCTAAGAATATAAAGTTGAACATCTTCATTCTTCTTAAATTAGTCATTTTTTAACTCAACGTGCGTCCAGATCGTTGCAAGGATAACTATAGACTTAAATCGTTTCTCTCGGATAAGGTTATTATATATTAATAATTTAATACTACCTCAGGTGGTTAAGTAATACACAGTGATTGATCTATGCAAAAATCTAGGTCAGTGTTTCAGGGGTTAAGGGCACTTAGGAGTTTGGAAATGGCATCATTGATGATGTCAAATCTACTGACTCAGATAACATATTTAAAAAGGAGTTGAAAGAAAGTTCGACCCCTCTAAAAGTGAGCGAAGCGAACTTCAATGTATGAGGTCACGCAGCGACCGACGAAGTCTCGAGGTCTTTAAAATGGCATTACCAACCAGGAAAGAAAAAAAATAAAGGACTTTTAGAAAGTCTAAAAAAAGTATGTATGTAATGTTTGTTACAAAATCCATTCACTAGCTTCGCTACTTTGTTGACCCTGCTTCGTTACATTTTGCAGACAGAATAGTCTGTACGTCATCCTCCTGGACTTGGCACCGCCCTTTTTCAAAAATACCATAATACTCTTTGTTGTCCCTCCAAAATTTTGCATAAGCATTGTCTTCAATTTCTCTTGGGACTTACTATCGGCCATAGAGAAATTGAAAACAACGCTCATGCTTAATTTTGGAGGGACAACAAAGAGTATTATGGTATTTTTTATTGTATTGATTGTTTGGTACTGAAATCTTCATGTCGAAGATAAAGTCAATAAAGTTGTTGTTGGTATTTTTGAAAAAGGGCCTATGCAGGCCTCAGGTTTAGAAAGATACTGCCCAGACGAAAGCGCGCAATGAAGAAGTCTTATAACATCAAAGCGATTGACACAGTGAGCGGAATTAAAAATACTATTTTAATCACTAATTTAGCGCATAATTATGTATCATCTAAGTTTGTACATCGTGAGTACACATTATAGTCTCTTACTTTACGCAAAAATAAAGAGGCAAAGAAGTACATCTCATCTATATAGTGTTACAAAACAAAAACATTAAATAAAATACGCACAAGACATTGCCAACACCTTTGTCTTAGGAATTTATTGTCTTAGAATAAAAGATTTTCCTCTTTTAAAATCAAGAGTGGATTGAACAGTTTATAGTTAAATTGAGCAAACAGTAACAAGTATGCTTTGCATGCTTCAAGCATTAAACTAACCAGTACCACAGGAAATTACTACTCAATTTCCAATAGGTTTCATTCAAATGGTTTACTCTCTTCGTCAGGAACGGCCGATTTAAATATGCACAGTAGGCCAAACTATTGATTAACCTTTTAAACCCTAGTATCAGCATAAATTTCCCACTTATTCCCTACTACAGAAACTATAAGGGGAATGGGTGCAAGCTTTCGGCGCAATAATTTCTGGACTCATTTGGGTGGAGAAGCGTTACTTGTGATTGGTCAATGGTTGCCTTGAATACCATCGACCAATCATAACATCGCTTGTCCACCCAAACGATCCCAGAAGTCACTGCAACCAAAGCTTGTACTCATTCTCCCTTGAGTTTCTGGAGTAGGGAATTCTTCTCCATACATTTTCTATAGTACTATAGGAGAATTTGTTTAACACTCAAGACCTTTTTCAAAAGTTGATCACTTAAGCATGAGAAAACAGCCGACATTTTATAATACTCCCAATGGTTTCCCTGCGAAATGATGTCTGAGGAACGAGCCATACCGATCTGGGTAGTGCTTCTGATTGCCTCTACATCGCAGAAGGAAATTTTCAACCAATAAGAAGCACTACCCAGATCTGGATAGTTAGGCCTCATCAGTATGGAATTTCTTCACTCGTTCCTCAGACTTCATTTTGCGGGAAACTGCTGGTGGTGTCACGAAACGTCGGCTGTTTTGTTAGGCTATTTTAGCTCCCGACCTCTATGTTTGATTGAGCAGTGTTGATTTAAGGAGAAAATAGATGTTGACTACTGTCAGGGGTTTAAGGTATTCCACAAAATTCTCTTGCTTCTCTATATAACTTCTTCTTTCTTTGACTTACTAACGCCTGAGAATAAAATGGATAAACAAATTGCATTATTGAAAATAATCGTTTAACGAGAACAACAATGAAACATTGACAAGTTATTCATGATTTTCTTTAGAAAACACGATTTAATGATAAGAAGGCGATTTCCACATTGACACTTTATTCAAGGGTTTCATTTGGCCATAAATTCGAAAAGACTGTATATTAGATAAAAGTCAACCATGAAAGCAACTTCCTACCAATCGAGTCTCCTGTTCTACTCATCTAAAATATGAAGGAAAGGGGAGTGTGCGCGAGCACAGGAAGTAAGGAAAATGGAACAAAAGTTCTTGTACATACCTTTGCCACTTTTCACGTAAATACTCCATGTCTTTTTCAAGTTGGAATATTTTTGCATCTTTTGCTCTTATCTGGGTTTGTAGGAAGAGGATTTCATCTCGCTGATCACTGTAGGCAAGTCTTAACTAGAGTAAACAATAACCAGGATGTGTGCCCAAATTAGTATGGGGTTTGTCCCAAGCTATATGGCCTCGACACACTAATAAAGTCAGTCAGTCTGTCTGTCTGTCTGTTTAAAGAAAGTCAGTTTACAGCTTGCCATAGCTAGCATGTACTGGTCTGAAGGTAATTTTAACCAACACGAAACGTAAATTTTTGCTAATTTTGATGAGCAGGAGTGATTACAGTTCTTTTGTCATTTGAGAACAGAATTAACCAGGCTAATAGCAAAATCCACTAGCCTTCGGCTACCGGACTTGACTTTCTTTACACATTGATAACATACATAGTAACCCTCGTTAGTACTTCACCCTCTGAAATACAAAATATTTCTTTGAAGTGAAACCTGTTTTATTTCTTCCTTGTAAAACCTGGCGTTAATTTAAAGAACTGCACGATATCGTTGCTGAAACATGCGCATGCACTGCTACGTTTATCCTTATACTTGCCGTGACTTGGCATTAACATTTCTTTTTCTTTTTTCGCCTTCCCCCGCCTTGACTAGATTTTTCGATTTGCGTGGGAACATTAAACATTAAACTCTATTGTATTGTTGATGTGTTCCTAATAAAGTTGTTGTTGCTGTAGATCGTTTCTTCCGCTTACTCGATTTTGTCTTACTCAAGAAAGACTCTTCTTAAATCAAATAGGATGTTTGCTGACCATGCGCTGAGTGTTCTAGGATACAATTTCATACCCAGGACTAATAACCATGCACTTGGCACAGTGGGTTCAGCTATGACTGTCAATTTATCAGTAAACAGATGCTCACACACAGATAAGCTAGTTTGACGAGACAAAACAAGATTAGCTAGTCCAGAAGTTGGGTTGAGGTGAATTCAAAGGCTTGATGCGATTCAGGCAGAGCCTCTTTCTCTCCGCCTCTTTCAACAAGACAAACATTAATTTTTTCAAAATGTAGTGATAGATAAGTCACTGTACAACCTGTAGAAACCCCACTCAAGTCACTCAAGCAAGTTTCATGGACCACACTAACAAGTTGGAGAATACGGACACTAATAATATACAATTGGAGACTTTTTCAAAAGATTTTAAATAGTATAAGTGTACATGTGTAGGTAAAAATACTGAAAGGCATTATGGAAAATGCTCTGTTCACCATTGTCAGCAAGTTTCAGTCTAACAAAGAAGGTCCAAGGCATTCATTCAAGGTATGGTTGAGGCATAGACCAATATTGTGACCAACATTGGGTTAGCCGAATTATTCGGCTAACCCAATGTTGTACCCAATTCATACCCTTTGGGAATAAAACGTTTTGTTTCAGAAATTTCCATATCATTTAAATGTGAATGCCACATTATAATGCAAATACAGTACACAAAGAATCTTAACCCAGGGGGATTTGAATTGGGTACAACATTGAGTTAGCCAAATAGGTCTATTGTACTTAGTTGTAAAGACTTTTTTCAGACTTTAAGTTGACATCTTGGATAACTTTTTATCTCATTGACAACCTTTAACGACTTACAGTATCAATGTCCCAGCTTGAAAAATCTCCTGAACGTCTGTCTCCTCCAGATCTCCGTTTTTCTGAAGATGAGCTAATTCTTCTGCTTGATACAGCCTTAGCTGTTACCTACACATGCAAAACATAACAAAACAAAGAATTTAAACAAATGGAAAATTTTCAAGATTAAGCCATTCAGTCTGTGATATTTCTGCAGGCAATGGCATAGGAAGTTAGTGAAGTCATCTTCAGGTCACCATCTTCCCCCAAAAAGAGCAAAATTGCACCTCTTGGTAGAAAAATGAAGCCTTTTAAATTTCTAAGTTTGAGTGGGAGTTGACAGCATAAGGCAAGAATAAAAAAATTATGCTGCACGTTAGTTCCAATGAATTCACAATACTTTTCACGAGGAATGGATGTACTGGCAATACAATCAGCCTTCCGAGCAATATTAAATTCACAGTTTCAAGCCCTGAATCTGCTCAATTAGTCTTAGTTCTTGTAGAAGCGGTTTCGTACATGTATTGCCTGTGCTAGTATTATCCAAAAGATTAAAAATATTTTCAACACAAGTCTATTAGCACAAGCAGCAATGCATACCTGAATGGGATCCCTGCGCTTGCTTTCTGGCATACTTGATACCTCTGTGGCCTTAACATACTGAATATCACTTTCTCCATTCTGGCTGCGGGAAGGAAAGTGGTTTGACTCCATTGGAGCTGCAGGATGCTGTTCGTCATTTCTGCTACTAACTCTCACAGGTGATTTTGGCGGTGACTCTGAAGTTGGGCTTCTGACAAAAAATTATTGACTTAATGACTCAGGTCTGAGGAAAACAAAACTAACATTTTTGGCCTAGTATGATTATGTGATTTGCTACAAAGAAAAACAAGGAAGTTAAACAACATGCACTAGCAGTCAGCAGTCATGATTAAGAAACCTCGTTATAGCAACACATTTTGCTGGTCTCTTGACCCTTCATTATATTGAAGTTCCACTGTACATGACAACCCTAATATCTATGTAGACTGGTTTTTAATTAACTCTAAACCTTAAGATCAAATTTTGAATTCTCATTTGTTGCCCCAATTCACTTCCTACAGAAGTTGTGGGGAGAAGTTGATACAATATCAAGAAAATTTGTCTTGTGTGGTCATGTCCGTAATTCTCTTAACCATTCTGTTTTACAAAACATTGATATTACAAGGAGAAATTTGATGCTGATCACTCTTAGGACTGCTCACCTCACAGCCACTGGTCTCGGACTAGAGGCCTCTCTCTCTTCTTTTGATCTCATGTCTCGTGTTTCAACCTCACCATCTTGAAGAGGGAAGTCTACTAGTAAGTCTATCAGGTTAGGATTTCTGTTCAATCCCTGATCAATCCACTCCCTTGCTTTCATGGAAGGTACATTGGAAGGTGTTAATGGGTACAAGTCTCGCTGAATCACACCTGATTGCTAGAACAAAAAAAAATGATCCATAATACTGTGTCACAGAAAATCAACCACAATAGTCCAAAAAACACAAAACTGGCAGCAATAATTCACAAGTTATGCAAGTACTGAATTTTAAAAATCAACAACAATAGTTTTCCATGATCTTTACACTTAAAGATCGTACTTTTCAAAAGTCAAGTGCCCATGGTTTCACCTCAAGATTTTGCAACATTTCAACGTCATTTCTACAAATTATCTATAAGAGTGTAGACAATGAACACTTAATGCTAGTAATGTTTTACAGACAACTATATGCCTGCATGACAGAGAAAAAGTACTGTGCCATCATTTTCTCAGTTCCATTTGTCTGTAGTCTTATCAGAGCTGCAAATAACAGTCAGTCATTGGATAATTATGTCCAACTGACAAAATCCTTTTTGCTGCCAGACATGATGACCAGACAAATCAAATACCAAAGACTATCACCTTGTAGCTGAAGATTTGCACACAGGGCATAGAGGAGTTATTTGTGACCTTGATTACAGTTAAATTTTACAGTTGATAGCGTGATTTGCCTCTGTTTGCTGTAGAATCGAATATGAACTTGACCTATAAAACCGTCATGCGATCGTGTTACAAGCTTGGTAAAATGCTTGGTGGGAACAAATATGAAGGGCAAAGTGCCAAGAAGAAAAAGAGATAAGGGATGAAACTAAATACCACGTGACTTGTTCAATGTGGACTGCAACTTACTGGTGATGGAAACGAAAGTGAGGGTTTGCTGTCACGCTGAGCATAGCAGGAAATCATCGCATTTACACACAAAAAAAACTTGATATATAGTTAGTTAGGTCAAGACATTTCGAAGAAAACTAAACAGAACTGCAATCTTTATCTAGCGACAATAAAAGACTTAATGCTTTAAAGGTGCAGAAAGCATGCAGAAACCAAATTCTGTCAGCAACACCTAAAAGGTCAACAGAAACATACATTTGTAAACCATAGGAAATAATGTAATATGGTAATCAATAATTATGCATAAAACAGTCTCTCAAAGCAAGACCAGCTGCTTAAACTACAGAATGCTCCATGCACTGTATAATCTACCCGCTAGAGAGAGAAAGAAGAAAATATTTGTTGTTTGAGCAAACCCTAAGCTTCCGTTTCACAAAATTATGAGCTTGTGAATCATGTTTGGCCTGTCAACACTTTATTTCCTATCATTGTTTTGGTTTGTTATATAACTTATGATGTACTTCCCTCACCAGTATCTTCTGGTCCATACTGTACAAAAGCGAGCTTTCAACGCTAAAAAATGTGCCCCTGGAAAGTCAGTTGAAACAAGATCACTGTTCAAATTTTCTCTGGAAAAAAGAATGTTGTTTTGGCATCAGCCAGGAAAATGGTGCAGATTTATCCAGGGAATGACAATTTATGGCAGGCTGAAAATTGGCCTAAATTAGTTTCATCCCTATAGTCTCTTTACAATATCTTAGCTGCTGTTATTCATCCACATTCATTACCTTCAGCAGTTTTCTGGAGCATTGGATAATATTTTACCTGGTTTATATTTAAGACGATCGATTCAACAGCATAAAAACAATGCACAGAAACAACTGTAAAATTTAAGTACAATCAACAATCAAGGTCACATTTAAATAACTCCTCTGTGCCCTGTGATCTGCATAGTAATAATTAAATAAATTAAAAGTCAACCTAATCTATGTCCAACAACTCTAGTAGTTTGTCCAACTAATTAACCCATTAAGTCCCAATAGTGATCAACATCAATTTTCTCCAAAAGATGACCATAGATTGTCAAGAGAAATGGTTATGAGAATTAATAAATGATCAATAAAGAGAAAATGCTTCGATTTTTTATCAAATTCTCTTTACTTATTCTTTACGGAAGTGTATAGAGACCAGTTTGGAGAATTTGTATGTGGGTATTAGGGCTTAAAAGGTTAATATGGTGACCTTGGTCAGAAGAAAAAAAATTATTTGCAGGCCTGCCAAGAGGATAGCTTTTAGCCAACAACAATTCATGGGCATGAGAAATTGCTTAATTATTGGAAAACTTATATAACAGACTTACTCTTCTAGGAACAGTCATGGCGAGGGGCTCTACAAAGTTGTTATTGTGTAGTTTGTAAAACCGAAAAATCTCGCATGTGGTCACATCAAGGCCTCTCTTGGGCATGACACCAAGTCCACGCTGTGGGGAAGAACTGCGATACTCATTGAGAAAAGTGAAGTATGGCTCAGATTCAGACACTTCATAGTATCTGATGTTACCATCACCCTAAGAAATAAAAAGAAAAAAAAATTGATTACCCATCATACCCATTTGCCATCACTGACAAAAGACATTCTGCATGCACATTACATGTACTTTAATACAGACTTAAGTTAAAAAAAAAACTGCAGACTTCCGTTAAGAAAAAACTACATATTAAGGGGGTAATATTTTGTTACCCTCTACTACCAGTAACTAGGATGCAAGTTGTTTCTCTAGAATTAACATATCTTAGCAGTATCGTGTTACAAAACTTTGTCAGAAACAAAAAATGATGGCAGAGAGAAAGAAAAACCGTGGGCTTCTATCAATTTACACGAAACACCCACAACATAAGGTTCATTTTATTTCACACTATTCACCATTTACTATTTAGCTCCACTTGTTCAATAATGCATATTTATACCTAAATACAATTTGTTAACCTTAAGAGGTACTATCACGTACTTTCCCAGCGAGGAAAACAATCTTTGTATCATGATCATAATATGGAAGCAAAATTCCTGATGATGAATCGAGGGTGTCCATCTTTACAGCTTTCTTAAGGTTTCTCTGTCAAATAAAATAGGAAGTTCAAGGGTATTTAAACATAAATTATCAGCTAGAAATTATAAGAATGCAGCATGGAACAAAGTTGTTTTTCTAAGGACACAAACTATTCAGACTTGAACTATCAGGTCTGAAGTCCAGTACACTAACCATCCTTCATGCCTTTCACGATTTTTTAGTCCAGTTGCAGTGTGCAAAGAAAGTAGTGTCCGATAGCCCAGGGCTAGTGAATTTCGCCATCGGGCTAGTGATTTTTGTTCTTAACTTGCCTGACGGACAAGTGCTGGTTTTGGGAAAATTCAAATTACAGAGGGATTGTAATCAATCCTGCTAATCGAAAAGGGTTTTGGGGCTAGTTGAAATGACTTGTGGGCTAGTACATGCTAGCTACAGCTTGCCCGAATGACAGGCTGTAAAACTGACTTTCTTTGCAACCTGAGTTGAATGATAACAAAGCAATGTGATTTCTTGAACAGATGAGAAAGCTACAAATTATGACAATTACTTCACCACAAATCTAAAATTGAAAGGGTTAATAATAAAAAAATAAAAGAAATATGGATTAAGCCATAGTCTTACCACATCCCAGATAGCTAGCTGTCTCTCATTCATTCTTGAGAATCCTGTCGAAAAAAGCATGTTCATGTCTCCTAGAAAGACTACATGGGAACCTTTGTTGCCAGGATGCCCAACTCCATGCTAAATAGTGCAAATTAAGAAAAAAGGCATTAAAGACATGACTAAAATATTATTTTTATCGGCATGCAAATCAGTGACAACAATCCTTAATACACTAAGTAAACTGTTCAGTCAATGACATTGATATTGCATTTAAAGCCCTTCTAACTATCCATGTGAATATGTTTCTACTGACGAAGCAACCTACAAATAGCATACTCCTTTCCTTTATTAAAAGGAAAGACTTTAAACACGCAGGGAGAGAATTGCAACAAGTCTTTTCCTGTGGGGACCGTGGAAGGGCATTGTTTCTGCAGCTCCCGTGCTGGCTAACTACCCCACCTGAATACTGTAATTAGAAAATCGTTTGGCGTAGAAATAGGGCTAATAACTCCGCGCAATAATTTTGTGTTAGTTTCAACTCAACTTCCAGATGTGTTCACCAGATGACCTGAAATCACCTGTCCCCTCCCCACAAAAATTGGCTGCAATGAAGGGGGAATGGAACACACAAACCCTTCTGGGAGTTCCATCCGCCATTTTGTCTTTTTTCGACATAGATGGAAGGTAATTCTTGTTTGAGCGTGGGCAGCCCAATAATGATGTAAGCTTTATGCCACCATGGTCAACAATAAAAAGAAAAGAATTAAATAAATATATGACGCCATACTCACAGCAACAAGACGTCCAGCTCTGGGATCTATAACCCTTATCTTTTTGTCTTTGCAAGTGGATGCTAGTAAACTTCCATTATAGTTGAAAGACAATGAGAAAATTGTTTCAGGATGACCCTTAAGAATTGTTGCAGCTTCTCTATCATCAACAATGTCCCATATTCTCACTTCACTATCATAAGCTGCACTGGCTATAACTCCTTCTGCGCAGGGATGCCATCTAATTATGTTGACTTTCCGAGTGTGACCCCTTAAGTCAACTAAGTATTCATCAAGGTCCATGGAAAGCCCATCTTCGGGGATATGCCATATTTTGATTGACCCATCTTCTGAACTGGATGCTATTTCTTGATCATTGAAAGGATTCCATTCAATATCTAACACAGGTCGTCCATGACCTGTTACTTTTGGAGCATCTATAGGTACTCGTCCCACCTGTAATGGACAGAATTAAAAAAAAAAGTTTTAAATGTACTTGTCAAAAGGTATCGTGTATTGTCACTTCCATCAAAAACTGCATTGCTTAATGGCGAGGGTACCTGGGATGTCCAGGGACTTTCAGACCCTCCCAGCCATGAGCCCCATGCCAACAGAACTACTCTCCCATCAAATTGACTATTCAGTGGAGAAAAAGCTAGGAAGGGTGGGGGTAAATGAAGGATCCAAAGGCTGAACAAAACCCGGTAGCTGCCATGGAACACTGCACCAAGCACATGGAGCTCATGTTTGCAAGGTTGGCCGCATTTGCAACACCAACCTGACTGTTAACTGACAACATAAGATGGTATTTCTTGCTGTTTAACTGCATTTAATTTCATTTAAAGCATTTACTGACACACAACTCAGAAGTCAGTGGCTTCCCTCAGAGGTTGACTCTGGGGTAACTAAAGCCACACATGGGGCAAGATTTGCTGAACATGTACATGTATGTTCCCTGCCCATGTGCCTGGGGGATGAGGAGGAAACATCACTTTTGTATTTTGTTCATGGAGAGATCAGACCCAGGGACTAGACACCAGGAATTTGAATAATTTGCTTCTGATGATTACATGCAAGTTCATTGAATTAGTCTACTTCTACTTAAAATGTTTGCCGTGAACAATTAAGTGTCAAATATACCAGTTTTAACACCTGGAACTTGTGTGATTATCTGAGTAGAGGCTACTTTAAGTAAACTATTTTTTTACAGATTACAGTCAACTCTCTCTAAGACGGACACCTTTGGGACCGGCCCTGACTGTCCGTCTTAGGGAGCTGTCCAGCTTATATAGGGTCGAGGTAACGTGACACCAGTGAGTTTAATGCTGAACCTATTGGCAATTGATACATGTCTGTTTATACAACTTGTATAAAACAGCTAAAACTGGAACATTGTAAATTCCATTGTAGGAGAGAAATGAAAATTATTTTCTCCTTACGCAATCAAACATTCATTACAAGCAAACGTTCATGGCTCCCTGGTCTAAAAGCGTACCAGCATACACACTGTGAACTGGAGCAAGACTACAAAATATCTAACATTTTGCAATTTACTGTCAAGTACAGCACCTACAATTCCATTTTGAGGTATTTTTCACTGCATAAAGAACTTCTATTATTGTCTGTTGATGGTTTCAAAAGTGTCTGTTGTCTGTCTTAGAGAGGTGTCCGTCTTATAGAGAGTATAGCTACAGTAAAAAGACTGAAAAATGGCAGGGACCAACACCAGGTGTCGGTCTTAGAGAGGCATCCGTTAAGACAGAATTGAATGTACAAGACTATTATAAACTTTATTTTCGCCAAGCAATAACTGAACTTTGTGTCACGGGTACTTGATCATCATGATTTTTACCAAAATCAAAGATTCTAGTGCCTGAGGACATCTGTTGTCTTCATACAAGAAAGTTTACCTTTGGCTATTCAATTAATAATTTGTTCTGTACGTGACTGTGCCAAGATTTTAGCTTAAAGATTTGCAGACACTTATAGTAATCTTGCAAATTATGGCCATCCATGAACCCTTTTCGTCTTGTCAATCTAGGGTATCCTATTGGGTATATGAGTAAATTATGTGAATAATAGAAACTTAGAAGGAGGCAGCCACAGGTTTTTTTGTGTCCGACAGATTTTTAAATATTCATACTCACTAGAAATAGAGACCTTTTGTTCGACCTTCCTGTAGTTAAATTAATCAGTTCTGTTTTGTGACTTTTTAGCACATGCAAAATAATAATAATGAAAAATACCAGAAGATCATATTAAAAATGGATTATATTTCCCAACTTTTGGTCACCACCGCTAAACCACAATTTTATATCCTGCTCCTAATGCAAAATAATGACATGCATGGGGTAACATGAAATCAAAACATTCTGCCACTTGAATACTGGATTCTTGTCTCCTACAGGTCAGATCTGTAGAGAGATTTTTCAGAAAATTTTATCTTGTAATCAAACTAACACATTTGGAAAACAAAGTAACCTACAAGGTACATGTCAAACTATGAAGCTTTATTTGTTCAAATAATACATGTATCAGAAACGTGCATTAATTACTCTGGTGTCGGTAAACTTTATAGCAGAAGTTATCTCAGACCAACCGAAAATATTTTGCTACCGACGAAACAGCTCAATCAAGCTCCACAAAGTCTGTTTAATTTTGTGGTGAAAAGTTCTTGCAAGATGCAGTATTAAATTTTCCCAAGTTGCATGATTGAATAACTTGAAAATGTCACGCCTAAAATAAAAATAAGCTTACATGCATTCAAGAATCTAAATTTGCATTTACAACAAAGGTAAACTATTTGGTGACGGCAGCGAACAATGAAACTATCTTAGCATTTAAGACTTGGAAACGTATAATTAAATGTTTGCAAGTCGTGTATCGAACAGGTCGAGATCACACATTCTTCAAAAACCAGAAGCAAGTGACAATTTACATGAAAAAGGAATCAGTTTTTTAATTGTGTTTGACGCAGTGCGCATCTGTTTCAATTTTTTTCGTGTTGTCGATTAAGTCACAATTCCCAAGTAATGAGCATCTTTGCGTCACAACACTAACAACACAGCTTGTACAAAACAAGCTAAAATGCTGTATTCTCCAAGCTTCACTTAACTCTAGAAATTTCCCAGCCTTTGGCTTATATACCGGTTCCACGCGGCTAGACAAGAGCTAATTAGTATTTTTACGCTGGTAATTCTTTGCAAAATGATCATGACATTTTACAGGCATTTTGCCACACGGATAACAGAACTAACAGAATACCTAAAAACCCTCAGCAAATAGGAAATGATAAAATTATTTGAACAGCAAACGGACAAAAATATTGCTAATCTAAGAAGGCCTCAAACGCCGTTTATTCGGTACACAACAAAACTAAACAAAGCTTACCTGGTCGAGGGGGAGCACTAGAAACGTCCCGCCGCCGCTAGATTCTACCGCCACTGCGAGGAATTTAGGATTAACTGCACATAGGTTACCTCCTTCTGTCATATGCGTTGATAATCTGATCGCTTCATAGCATTTTTCTTTCTTGTACGGGTTCCCAAATACGTGCTTGAATTTGGAAACTCGCGGAACTTTGAACGACCCCCTGGAAGACATGTTCGCTCATGCACCGAGATAAGACGCTTTCGAAGACCCGTGGGTCTGTCGTCTCGTTGTCTAGTTATCGTCTAAGGTTTCTACCAATACATATACGGTTCAGAAGAAAGAACCTAACGGAATGCCAAAACACTACACGAGCCTTCTCTCCCAATCAATTCTTCGATTTGGATTCGAATGAGATGTCTTCTTCGTCTTCCACTCGTACTACCCATAAAAGGGGCATTGTGATTGGTCATGTTCAATGATGCCTTATAATACGTCTATTGTTATTGGTGGATTTGGACACGCGCGAAAACATTCCTTGCCGCTCTCAAAGAGACAGAAGTCAAAATGGTTTGGCAAGGAACTGTTTTAGTTTTATCCTATGCATTGCTCCTTTTACTCTTGCATATGCTTTGAAATTAGAAGATCAAGTCAAGATTTGTGGCCATACTATATTTTTTCCACACCAAATGGTATAAAAGAGCCGCGAAACAATAAGAATTTGTGTTTATCAAAACTTCATCTTTACGGTCAGGTTCCCCTGTTTACGCTGACTTAAAAATTTCACCGGTATAATTAGCGCTTTACTAAATTTCATTTCACATTTCCTTTACAGTGGGCGTTTTTCTATCACAGAAAATTAAAGCCTGTTTTTATGAGCACAGAAATAAGTAGAGCGATTTTATGAACGAAGGAAATCAAGATGAAGTCTGATTTCATTTATGAGGGCTTGCAGGGCCTGCGAATCGCGGTAAATTGTTTAGATCACTTTTGTAATAATCGGGTTATTTGTATGGAGATTGTATCCGTTCAAGAAATTTGCAGCAAAGGACATTTCAGCCCGAAGTCGGGCCGTTTAAGATAGAAAAAGCATAAACTGTAGATTCAACAATGAAGACCTACTCCCGCTAGAGAAGGCAGTGGCGTCTTGCATCAATAGATTTTATGCTAGTATGATCGCAAACTTTATGCATGGAACGATGTTATGGGTCAGTGCTATAGCGTCTGTTGAAGATTCTAACTTAGTAACACCAGTTGAAAGGAGAGTAAAACGGTGAATGCCTGCATTCTAGATCGGCTCTATAGTTTTTGGCGTTCAGTTCAAACCCAAAAGCAGGGGCCGATTGCCCAAAGGTGCACCCTCCAGGACGCACCACCTGTATTAAACAAGTTTCAGTTCTCGTTTTAATACATCCACTCGCAGCTTTGTTTACCTTCAGTTAAAGATAAAAGTCGCCAGAAAGGTGGAAAAAGATTAATTTTTTGAGTAAGACAAATTGGGTGCCTCGGTGCCTCAGTACCCTTGAGCATTGGTTGGTGTAACAACGCCCTTGGAAGTACCAAGTAGTTGCAAAGAAAATCTTTCAATACTGAAACTGGTTTGATTTTAGAATTCTCTAGAAAAATTCCTCTTGCATTACGGGAGCCTTCGCATGACTTGCATTGTACGCCCTGACAGTTTCCGTCAAAGCATGCAGAGTTTAAACTACCCTGAAAGATCGAGCAGCCTCTGCCCGCAGTGTGAGATTAACGAGTAAGATCCCTTTTTGTATTTAAAGCTGAAAAGCAAAGCATTCCCTTCATTCCATAACTTTCGTGCAAATTCTACATGTCGTCCAGGTCGCTTATCCTGGGCTGAAAGTCACCATTACCAGACGACCAAGCCGTTACCGCTTTTTATCTTTTCCTTCTACACTGTCCAACGACTGTTTTAAAGCTGGCACCTTCCTGTGGACACCTTTTCATGTGAAAAAAGGGCTCTGTTGCTGCAAGACTGTCACCGCCAGGCTACTTGGTATGCAAGTGTTGGGAGCTCGCACGCTTAATTCCCCCGTTTCCTGGCCGTGCCACTTGGTCTTCTTTCCCCGATTGAGACAGACATCTCCGAGAGCTTCCGAAAGAGTTTACATCATTGCGCTGTCAGTACTCTACTATCTACAACAGTACAGTCAACTCTGATCTTTCCTAGGGACGCCTTTATGAGGCGTACCACTCCC
This sequence comes from Porites lobata, assembly GCA_942486035.1. NCBI lineage: Eukaryota > Metazoa > Cnidaria > Anthozoa > Scleractinia > Poritidae > Porites > Porites lobata. The sequence goes on along the minus strand of CALNXK010000003.1, from coordinate 2,223,060 downwards.
TACAATGGACACCTCAGTAGAGTAGGTCCGTGCCATTCTCAGTTCACATTTCACTCTCTATGAGCCTGTCACCTCCTCAAGACAGATAGTTAAATCCTGTCCAAAGCAGTCTGGTGTGTATATTTTTTCCACCTAACGCCTTTACTGCCTACGCCTAGTTTTATTATTCCGCGCGGCCTAGCTATGATTTCGCTGACGTGCAGTGGTACAATTTCAATCCACCGTACCTAAAAAGATGCACGGCGACTGGTACATTTACCCACAGTTCTTAGCGCATGAAAACCATAAAATTGCCCATAAAAACGCACAGAAAAGTTTTATAAACTTCAAACCTAGGATAGGCAATGTTGCTCTTACAGGGACGAATTTCGCCCCTCCCCCTCCCAAAATATCACTTTTATATGTGTAATTGGCCGTGTTAGGTTCGAAAGGAATTGTGGTAAAATGTACAGCCGCCATCTCAGCCATGCATCTTTTTTCGTACGGCGGATTGGTCGATTGGGGTAAGCGCACTGAACTTCTTCTCCCATGACCGGCGTGATTTGATTATCGCTGACTTATGAAAACTCCTTCTCTGACACAGTGGTCCAGCTTGAATCCTGGTTTCGATGAATTTTTTGTATCCCCTTTTCACTACTGCAGTTTGAATTTTCTCCGAGTGGCACACCTGAGGAACATGCCTGGTTCGTTGAGCATGGTGGGGCAGAAACCAGTGATTCTGTGCCGATACAGCTCCCTAAAATCAGCGTTCTCCTTATCAGAAAGTCTAAACATGCTAAATATACAGCAACACACAATCTTACTCTTGGTAGAGAATCTATATGTTGCATGTAGCCTAAGAAAACAGCCAACATTACGCGACGCCACTGCTAGTTTTTCCCCGCAAAATGTCTGAAATTCATCCCCAAAGAAATTCTCGTGAGCGACCACTTTTTGGGTGGTCGATTATACGGGAGGTTCGACTCGACTTGATCTTACTATACGGCTACTCCCCTCATAGCTTGACAGGGATAACTTAAATGTAAAACCACGATTGGGAGACTTTTGCCAGCCTGCTTAAATATGGTGCAGTTTACACTTTGATGAAGTAATGAGTTATCAATTCCCCTAACGTGAATTTGAAGGGGAGATAGACCACCACACTGGGTATGTCCCCTACGACAAATGTTGGGTTCTCCCACAGAATTTATTACACGTGGGAGGGTTGTAAGACTGAGCCTACGGTTTATCGTCCTTTCCTGAGAAGACTAGACAGATCAACCGTTGGCAAATTAAACCAACGGCTTCCCGCTCAGCAGATCGGTACGTATCTAAGCTAACTGGGTGGCGGTTCTGAAGGGCTTACCGTATTTATTCGATTAACCGCCCTGGGCGCTTATTAAATTTTTGGACCTTGAGAGTGGGCGCTTATTCGAGGTGGGCCCTTATATTAAATTTTCAGCAGTTTCAGCAAGTGTAGTATGTTTATTTTGCAACAAAACAATAAATGGTAAAGACAAAACGCGAAGATGTAAACAAAACAAGGTTCCTGTAAAATACTTTGAAGAAAACTCCGTCTTCGGTGAAGTCTCCTATTAGTACTTATTCAATATTTGGGGGGGTGAGGTGGGGTGGGGTTGGTCGCTTATTTGAGTTAAAGTGGGAGTGGGCGCTTATTAACTTTTTCTGCCTTTAGGATGGGCGCTTATTCGAGGTGGGCGGCGCTAATTCGAGGTTGGGCGCTTATTCGAATAAATACGGTAATACAAGACCAAGTTTTCTTCTTAAGTTTTCAAGTCCCAAGTTTTCTACCTTAGCAAACAGCCTGTTTCGCTCTCTTCGCGTTCTCCGTGCTGGAGTTCAACCATCGATTACGATCGAGACATGGGTTACAAAAAAAACTGACTCATAATGGCTACACTTCATTTTATTGTTGGGTTTGTCACTCTGAAGGATAAGTCATGGGGCACACTCAAACGGGGCGAAATCGGCATAATCCCTTCTTACACCTGCCTTAACTAATTCATGACCAACATGATCACATGATCCCTTAGAGTTGTGTCAAGTTGCAATTGCCAGAAATATAAGTGGCCCTGAAAAAACAAATTTATCGACAAGCATTGTTAACGTCTCTCCCTTAAAAAAGTACTCTTTTTACCACACCTGGCCAAGCCAGACAGATCCAAGTTTTGTTTTTTAATGTGGCTTTTCATTATCTATGTTACAGAACAATACAATAGGCTATACTGTGAACAATAAAATTAGGCATTTGAAACATGCCACGGTCATACGAAACTATACATGTAGTTGAAGACTGTTATAATACATACTCCTTTGAATGAAAGCGGTAGCTGTGTTTAGTATTTAGAGTTCCACATCACAGGAAAAATATACATCATGAAACACCCTGTATTCTCCAATGCACCCTTCTTTCTCTTGGATCTTTATGAACAAGAACTTGGTTTCTGCGACAAGATACAAGATTACAGCTGTAAATCATTGAAAGATCAAGATATTCTGTTCAAAAGAGTTAACGTTACCTAAAGCAACACTGCTCAAAAGTTCAAAGCTTGAGCTCAACAAGACAAGTACCATGGAACATTACAACACAGCACTGATACCTTGCAGTACATTCTGCAGGTTACTTAATAATCTTAAGAGAAGGAGATGTTTATGAAAACCTAAATTCAAATCCTTAGGGTAGATCTATTAATGACATAGTTTATAAATACAGCCACCTCTCCTCACTCCTTGCCACTAATGCCTTTTGTGCAAACCTCTAACAGTGAGGCTTTGATGACAGTGTCTTTTAGAACTGACCAGAGTCAAGATCTGACTAAGAGAAACTTACATAAGGTGTTCTGACACCATACTTGCTCCAGAACGTCACTTGACATTTGCGTTTGTGACCTGTGCGCTGGTCAAAAGACTGACACATGTCAAAAGCTGGGATATAAACATGAAGGGTCGCAGCTGTGTTTGTATGACTAACATTCTCCACACGATGAAGACCTATGCTGTCTGTCAGCAAAAAACAAAAAATAAGCAGAAGTGTCTCAATAATTTGTTTGCATACAAGAGTACATCTACAATAATAAAACTATTAAAAATTTGATACTTTGATTATTACAGTCACTAAACACTAATATTCGCGCCTAGGCACATTTAATTTCTTGAGTCAAGAGAGGGACACTAATCCAAAGGAGGCATTCATTTTGTTTTCCGAGGAGTAGGGTTACAATATTACTTCTGTAACCATAGGCCTAACCTCACTTTCCAAATCCTGTTTCCTCTAAGAACCTGTCCTCTTGAGTTCAAGATATTGACCTCCTTCTAATGTAATAATGCATTCAGTAATTCTAACTCTGTTAGGGGAGGGTTGGGGATGCATATTTGAAGGGGAGCTTAACTAAAATTGTTAGCCTCACCTTTTTGAAGGAGGGCACTAATTCGAGCATTTACGGTATAAAGTTTAGACAGTTTCTCTTTTTCTTTGCTACAAATGATATGATGTGTGAATGGGATTTAACATTTTTGTCAGCTTGCTGTTGTTTAGTGCACAAATGACAATTTATCATACCATTAATGTATGCAACTTCATTTGTCTCCTGAAACCTTGTTGCAACTGGTTCCAGAGGTTTTTCGGGCTCAGATTCTGAAGGCCAAGCAAACTGAGTTTCCTTGAGTCTTCCATCAAGTACTTTTAGAAAGCAGTGAGCATCGGAATGATCATGAATGGAGCTGTACAAAAAAGAAAACATATTTTGGGTGACTAAAACCTCTATGATGGTCTGTTAATTGATCCAATAAAAGTGATTACCCTTCCATTTTGGAAAACTGCCCAATAATTTGGGTAGCTTCCTAAGACATTCCTAATGAAATGCAAGGGGTTAAAAAAATTAATTCCAGTGTTTTTGTTAGACAAGCAGTCTTCACAGTTTGCTTGAGTAGGGCCATTGCTTGCTTGTCTTAGCTAACGATTTTAGTTAAAAGATGACTTGTTGCCTGGACCATTGCCCATTTGGGCAGCTGTGAGCTTGCAATTATACCTGCCCGGCAAGAAAATCTACTTGTCTGAGACAACCAGACAGAGCTTTTGTTGAGAACCCTACCTGTTTCAAATTGGTCATGGCTGCTGAATAGAAGCACTGTAGACTCATTTATACCGGGCTAGCATCAACCTAAGATAATATATTCACAAATTCCGGTCAGAAGAAGACCTGCATACAGCTGTGCCTATTATTTTAAACTCACATTAAGGCACTTCCTTACCAGGAATTTGCGAATATTTTACTTTATGGCGAGGCTCACCCTGTATAAATGAGTCTTAAGACTTGTGCATCTATTCAGCAGCCGCGATGAAATCGAAACTGGGCCATTTAAGACAAATGGAACAGTTTGTCTGAGCCAATGAAATGTGAGAATACAATGGATAGCAGAAACCAGCAATCAGTGTAAAGGCTCTAAGACAGCATGTAAGAGAACCATTCAACCAATAGCCAAGAGAAAGCAGACCCTGTGAATGTTGTTTCATTATAGCAAATGCCATTGTCTTATTATGGTCTTTAAGGATACCAGTAAATGTGAAGTAGTAAATTCTTAATTGAGCAAGCTTGTTCTGTCAAGGTGGCTGTAAATTCTTTATATAGCAGTGATTTTGTTACCTCTTTGTCTTGTGTCTCTGATGCATAAAAATTCCCAAAGACGCAAAATAATTTATTCATGACATGTGTCTCGTAAGACGCAAAGATCAATCGATTGATCTGAATATCTGTATTTGTAGAAATATCCGACCTGTTCGTCTAATTTCTGAGGCAGTAATGGTTATTGTTTAACAATGAATATTTAGTCTTTGTTGTGCTTTAAAATAGACTAGATTATATTTTAATTTATTCAGTGCACTCTGTAATGCAGAGTTTTGACGTCTGTCTTCAGATTATAATTGTGTGGTTGCATAAAAGCCCACGCATTTTTGATTTCAGGCTCTTTTTTTTAACTCATTGGTTCTGGACTGGGACTCATAATTTTTCACAAGATGAGTCCCAGGTCTCACCATGTCTATTTTTAACAAAATCACTGATATTGGCTTCCTTCTATTTTTTGAAGTTTTAAGGAAGGAAAAACACATTGGCCAATATCTATCCATCTTGACCTCACACTTGGTCAATAGCAGATATTACCCATTCATACGTCAGCAAGTGCAGGTTAAGCACTCACATTAGTCTCTAACCCACGTAAAATGTTTCCATAACTTACAGTCAAACAGGAAAAAACCGTGAACCCATACATTTATTACGCTTGCATGTTTCGAATCCATCCACATTAACTATTTGTGAGAAAAAGTATGAAATTGTTGCATCCATAATAAATGTATGTGCTTAGATGGAAATCTTACCAAATATTTCAGAAATGTTCATTGTGTTACAACAAAAGATCAGGAAACATGAGCTTGCAACAAGACCACACATTAATTACTTCTTGCTTGTGGTTTAGTTTTCTCACGACTGACTGGTTTTTTCTTGCAACAAAATGACGTTCCAGAATTATTTCTGGTGTTCATGGTTTTCAGGGACCGCGGAGGGGGAGGGGCTGGTAGGGCCGCGGCCCCACCACCTTTTTGCACCCCCCGCCCCCACTTTTTGCGCAAAAAATAAAAATAATTAAATAAAAAAAGACTTGAAACAAGTTTTTTGTCCGTCTATATTCCGCTATATTCTCTGTATTTTCTTTAATTTCAAACGCCAGGACTTTGTGGGGCTCCAGTGCTTTTCGCGGTAATTGTGCCCCAGGGCCGACTTGCCCCTTGATCAAACGCCATGCCTTGACCACCCCTTCGCTTCGTTCGGCAGCGTGTTTTGTACCTCCAGCTCCGGCAGAGTTTTTTATCAGTTTTATCAGACGAAATGAAGAAAATTACTAGCTTTTTCAAGCCAAACGAAGGTGAGTAGTTGTTTTGAGTTGATAAAAGTTTTATATTTTGTCTTTCTCCTTTCAAATCAATGAATTATTCGATGGCAAGAGGAATTACATTACTTGAACAGTGACCGGCCATAGTTAGAAATTTTTCAGATCACTTCAGTGTAGTATTTTCTATACTAAAATTGTAATCGCGTCTTTTCTTGCATTGAATCTGAACTGACAGTGTATGTTGGTCGTTTATTAGAGTTATCTGGGACTTCGTCAAAGTCTGTAAGCTCTGCAGAAAAGGTGACAACTACTTGTGAGATCGAACATGAAACAGCAACGATTCAGGAACTTGACAGTATTTAATTGTCATAAGAAATTAACGGAAAGTTTGGACGTGATTCAGATCGCAAACACATTTGCTGGATGGAATGAAAATTGTATGAAGAATTTCGGTATCTTCACTAATGCCGACCAATAAAGAGCGACAAATACTGGATAAAGTATGCAAAGCCACGCGACAGAAACAAATCAAATACTATGATTTTATTCCTTTTTTCGATTTTCAATATGAAAAAATTATTTTCAATTGTCAGCCCTCCCACTTTTCACCTTGCTCCGCGGTCCCCGGTTTTCCCGGTTTGACTGTAATTGGATAGGACCCTTCAACAAAACAATATGACTTCCCAGTTCACTTGTGCACAGGAAAAATCATTAATGATCAAGAGATTGTTGTGGTTTCGCCATAAACTTGGATCTAATGTCTAGACGATAAACTAATAAAAAGTGAAATAGTTAAGCTTATAATATGTCCGTAGGCGCAAAGTTTCCGAGGCAAACTATTCTAATTAGCGGGAACTTCGAACTCCGCGGTTGCGTCATTAATTTGTAGCAATTTGCATATTACATAATTATACCTCAATACCAGTGTATCGCACAACTTACTTAACAATTTGGTCACTCGGTTTTAGATATTTCTATCATTTGAACGTGGGCAAAGATTCTAGAAAAAAAGATGAGCTTACATTTGGCAGGTAAATCGTAATTGGACTAACCTGCCTTGACCTTCTCCCCAGCACAACACGATCAAGTTAAATTTGCCGTTTCCTTCGTCCACCAAATTCCTTGTGTACCTGAAGAATTTTTTAACCACACCATCAAAACACTTTTAGATTATAGATTTCGATTAAGATTTAATAAACACACAAATGATCAACATAATGTCATCACCCCACCTGTGAGGATCATAATTTGCGTACTTCGCCCAATCCGCGGGATTTGAACTATACGATGATAAAAACGAAATAACCTCTTCAACATTCACATGGTCGTCCTCAAAAAGAACATGAAGACCTTTCACGACATCATCCAATGTTTCAGGAGATTTCAAACATTTTCGAGCCTCCATAAGAGAGAACTTTTCTTGTTCAATGGCGAAAATCGTTAACCTACGCAATCACTGTAAACTCACCCGCGTAGCGTGGCGATGGAAACCACGTGCGCGCGCACGTGAAGTGCGTGACGTCATAACTGTACACACCCCCAACCATCCCCCAACCCCACCTCCAATTTGCGTAACGCAACGACTACGTTGCATCAAGTTGCTGGTGAGTCGGTAAATAAATATCGCTAAAACTAGAACTATTTCAAGAAATACAAGTTACAGCTTTTTTTAGATAACCCGCGACCAATGTAAAAACTTTAAAGGATTTTGGGTTTTTCGGCGACGTCAATCAAACCTCAAGTACCAAGGTAGGCTGCGTAGCTGGCGGTATTGTGTAGTAGTCGAGTGAGATTTGGCGGTGGAGCCGTTGTAATATAGTCGAGTGAGATTTGACGGCGGAGCCGTCACGAGCGGCGAAGCCGCGAGAAATACCGCCTCGTCCCTACTCCCTTTTTTTGGAACATGGCTCCGCCGCCAAAACTATAATCTCGCACCCACACAATACCGCCAGCTACGCAGGCTAGTACCAAGGCATACTGAGTAACTTCAGGGATGACTTATTACAAAAAATGTTCTTACATGGGGGTTTACGGTATTGCGGTATTGAGCTTTTTTTCAAGCGGTATTTCGGTAATTTTGATTTTAATGTGCGGTATTGCGGTATCATCCAGCCGTGAGGTATGCGGTTTTTCATCCTTCTGGCTGGTAAAAGAAGATCCTTGACGGTATTGCGGTACTGTTCATTTGGCCTCTCCTATCTAATGTAGGTCAATATTTGGAGGACTTTAGACGTAACCGTAAATGAATACACAATTTCTGACAGTTACTCTATGATGTGGTAGGACATCCAATGACCTGGCTTTTCGATCTTTGTACCGATCAATTCGAGATCTTCTCACGTGGCGAAGGCTGAGGTTGATTTCTGGTGTATACATGCTTGAGATAAAAAAATAAATAAATAAATAACGAAAAAAAACACACGCAAGTTTGGATACAACGCTAGGTAAGCGTCACCGATCATAAATGCGGTATCGGTATTTCGTCCATTTTCGACACGGTATTTCGGTATTTGTGAATTTTTCGTACGGTATTGCGGTATTGGGTGCCCCCCAATGTCCCCATTTCTCCCGGGGGTACTTTAGGAATTTCTGGGTGGGGATGTGCCGCTGGGAGCCTGGAACCCTTAACCTTTACCAGAGCTAGTTCAGCTGAATTTTGCTACCCTATACTAGAGTAAACTCCCCAAATCCCCCTATCCTAGAGTAGCTGTGTACCTAGTCTAGATAAAATCTTCAACCAACTGATCAGTTTCCTGAAAAATGATACCCTATTCTAGAGCCAAACGCTCTGATTTATATACCCTATCCTAGAGTAAACTGCTTGAAAACCATACCCTTTACAGTGGCACATACCTATATAGCCCATATATGGCAGTACCCCCGGCCATTTCTCAACACCAACGATTTGTTGAAAGTTTAGCAAAGCTTTCGGAACCCATACGAATCCCTTCATCAGTGATGACGTTTGCTTTTATTCGCAGCCTCCGGTCATCAGTCTTCGTCAACGCCTGGTAAGATTAAAAGATGAGATCGCGGTTGAGGAGAAATGTGGAGTCATTTACAATATCAAATGCAAGGATTGTGATGCAGGCAGAGCTGACATCGGTGAAACAACAAGGAAACTGGGTACTAGGCTAAATGAACATCAGAAGTCTGCTGAACACGCCCATGACGCAGGCCACTCTATCGACTGGACCAGTGTAAAGATTATTGGCCAGGAAAACCACCCGCAATGCATTTTCTCGCCAAAAAGTCATTTCTTTTATGCCCGTTTTTCCATTTATTAGTATACATTATGTAATTTAATAAATTTGTTTCTTTAACTTTCACTCTTAAATATTTTTGCTAAAAATATTTTTACTAGTACCAGTAAAGTTTTTTGAATACTTTGCACTGAATACCTGATGACCCGCGAGGCCATAAACATTCATAGTCGGTGACTGGAAATGAACTGCGATCAGGGCTATAACTAGCCTTCCACGCAGGCGTTTTTAGGGGAGCTCGTCTTTCATCCCTCCCCACAAACTGAGGATGAAAAATAAACAGTTTGTGGGGAGGGATGAAAAGTGAACTCCCCTAAAAACGTATGCCGATCGTACAACGTGAAATGCGGAAATGTTCAACTTCCTCGTGGAGGCTTCCATATAGGGCCGGATGTTGTGCTGTACCCCCTTAAGATTCATCTCTATCACATTATGTCCTAATTGCTTTATATCGATATGCCGTTTTGAAACTCGCCCCACTCCTCCGTTCGCGGCGGGGAGTTGCACACTTTCTGCACGGGTCTAACGCAAAAACAAGTACGACCCTAATTTTTTATGTCATGATTTTAATAAAAACAATTCTTCCTTTCATAAAAGAAAAAAATTGGCAAAAATCTATGTTCAGTATTTTGGCAATTCCATGACCAGCGGAGATGGAAATTCTATCGCCCGCGTTTTACCAGTGGATTACCATGGTAATAGCACTGAGTAGCCCGGCCTCCAGGCCCAGCTTAGTAACCACGTTTATTCCACGAGGTTTCTTATCTCGTCCGTTCTCTTGATCACTGAACTCTGCTGGTGTAATTAAGTTTTTCCCCTTACTTAGCTTTGTATTTGTTACTCGATATGGCAACAACTGAGGAAATAGTCGCGCAATACGAAGAGATGTTTTCTAAACGATTTACTAACGAAGATGAGGAATACATGAAGACAGTGAACAAGCCTCAGGCTTCTCCTCCCTGCCTTACGGATTGGATAAACACTGGTTACAGAGACAGGTAATATTAGTCATGGAACAATTTTACAATGCCTTCTTACTTCGTTGTATATGCCTGAATGTATTGTAGGTATCGAGAAGCAAAAATACATTTTGTAGTGACACTGGAAGTGGACATAAAACCTGGAATATCCCTAAAAAGACCATACAATGAGTGGAGTGAAGAAAATTACAAGCAGAAACCCTGGCTCTCATCCGTAAAATGTCATTAATACTCTTTCTGGTTGTTTGTTTGTCTGTTTTCATTTGGTTTGTTTATATGTCTTCTGGTGTGTTCCAGGCAGGGCCGTACCTAGGATTTTTTGTCTGCGGGGGCAAACTCGGTTTTCGTGAGATTTCGGACCAATATAGCTACAAGAAACAGCCCAGCAAAATCAGACACTATGTTAGAAAAAAAACATTTAGTTTTCCTGGCGGGGGCAACTGCCCCCTTCGCCCCCCCGCTATGTACGGCCCTGCCAGGTTTTCTCAGTTCATTGCTTTCACTGTGTGTGAAAGAAATGTGTAGAAATGCTGTTTTTGCGCACCTAACCTTGTACCCTAAAATCTTCTCTCGTTTCCACCATCAAGCATATTACGAACTCACAATGGCCTGCTCTCCAGTTGGCTTGTTAAGCTCAGTGGATAGAGTGTTGCGCCTAGTCACCACAATGGTCAAGCCTGAATTTTTTCAGGTGCTTTTTCGAGCACTTAGGTTGTTCACTCTACTGCAATGGTCACTTTCATATCTTTATCCACAGTTCAAAATATTATTCATTTTATATATTTTAATTCATGTCATTTCCACCATTGGGTATCTTATGAACTCGCAATGACCTGCTCTTCTGTTGGATTGATAGGTTCAATGGATAGGGTATTGCATCCAGTCATTGCAAAGGTCAGGGTTTGATTTCTGGTCAAGCCTTAATTTTTTCAGGTTCTTTTTCAACTGCTTACGGCATTCCATTTAATTCTTTCAAGCAGGGGATCATGTTGACCATCTGAGGGGTCACCAAGATCATGAGCTAATTTTTTTGTTATATTTAACTTAACACTTAAATGTCATCGGTCGGGTCAGCAAGCGTTCTTTGTCAGGTCATTGACCCGAAACCCGTCTCATTTCTGGAGCATTGTGCTTAGGTTGTTCATTCTGCTAGGAAGATCATGATTACTTTCATATCTTTATCCACAGTTCAAAATAATTATTCATTTCTATTATTTCAATTCATATCCATTTACTCTGAGACAAATTAGGGATTGCCCTCCCCTCCCCCCTTGGAAGTATGACCAGTTATTAGAGTGCTCGACTACAGAGCAGTAGCAGGTCATGGGTTCAATCCACATGGCCAGACCAGCACTCGGGGTCTTAAAATTACTTGGATTTGAAGATCAAATTGCTGGACCTTCACATACTTCAAATGGCAAAATTGAAATGGGGTCTTTTCTCTGGCAGGAGACATAAAAATAGTGTGATCCTAGATACATTTTAGTACTTTTGTGCTAAGAACATTGACATGTAGATGAATAATGTTTTTTTTTAAATCTTCTTTTCTAGTTTTTTGTTTCTTTAAGTCTTACTTTTACTTGTTAGGAAAATATTGGAATTTTGATTTTACTTCCAACAAAGGTTCATCTTTTTTTTGTATTATAAGTAAAGTTTCCCTTCACATGTTTTTCTTTCATGATTCAGTCGCCATGAGGGCAGAGGGGATAGCAGGGGCTATGAAAGATCAAGACATGACAGTGGGCGAGACTATGGCAGGCGATATGGGGACCACGGAGACAGACATGATGACAGATCTCGGCATAGAGATGATAGGTATTAACATTATTGTGTGACAGTTTATTTAATTGCCTCCTGAAATGTCACATTTCCAGATACAGTACATGTATTGTTGGTGTTACTTAAAGTCAAGCTAAAGATTTTATTATTTTGATTATTTCTTGTTTTCCATACCATCTGATCAAACTTGCCAAACATGCGGTAGTAAATTTTTATTATAATAATTTTATACATGATGATTATTACCATTTTACCAGTTATTTTCAAAGTTAGGAGGCTGATAATAATAAAATAAATATTGTTATTTTGGTCAAACATTCCATAAGTGACCAGTACGCAAATGCGAAGAGTTAGTGGTCGCTTAGGGGAGGTGTCACTTGTACAGTGTTCTCCTTATCAAGTGGTAAGCGGTAAAATTTACCGTCGAAACAACACTTCTTACCACCTGGAACCGCTTTAAGGTTTCCTAACATCGAATAATTTGTGTTAAAAAATATGCAAGTTGTGATCCGATCTGATTAAGGTAGTGAATGAATATATGGAAGTGTACTAAAGTGTACACAGCTTCTCTTTTTATGGGCCATGCATTTTGGAAAGAGAGCATTGAAGACATTATTGGAATCAAACGTTTTGAATAATTGTTGTCTAAAGATAACAACTGCTGATTTTGCGTAAAATAGGTCTTAAAATGAGGGAAGTACCTTTCAGAGAATGTAGCTCCTAAATTTCACGGCGAGGTTGGAGCCATGTCCCTCACTCCCCTACTCCCCTCCCCCCAGGAAAGTGTGCCTCTGGCACATATTTTTTGTCTTACCGGCCATGAATGGTCCCTTACCTGCTGAGCTAAAATTTAGGGAGAACACTGCTTATAACAGTTGGACTGCAGGAGGTGTTTTAGGAAGAGAAACCCTGACCAACTACTTTTTTGGAGAGAATGTATTGCATGAAATTTTTAGGTAATAATAAATTATTCCACGAGTGCGCATTGGATATGTGATGTTATTAAAAACTGAATCATTGGATAATGCAATTCTAGCATTTTGATTGGGTGAGCCGTTATGGTATATTATACACTTAATGTCAGATCCCGAGGGAAACAGTTAGTTTTGTTTTCCCAAGAGTCCTGATGTTTCCCGAGACGAAGTCGAGGGAAACATCAGGACTCGAGGGAAAACAAAAGTAACTGGTTTCCCGAGAGACCTGACATTAAGTGTTTTGTTATATTTCTAGACTTTCACTTCAACAGCAACAAAAGAATAACCGGAGCGAACCAAAACAGTCGACTCGGTACTTATAACAACACAAATTTAATTCTCAAAACCACTGAATGAATGATTTACAAACAAAAGTACTTTCCTCATATTATCTGCATCTTTTTCCTCCACTAGCTGCTGTTTTTCTTCTGGGAACTTCTGGGATAACTTTAAAAATCGTTGCTTTTTAGCTTGAGGCTTCGTTTTTGTGTTGTTGTGTTCATTCACGAAAAAGAAAACTGGCTGGACCTGGCGGTGTTTTTCCCGCCTTCTGTCACGCCACTTTCCACCATGCTTTGATCACGTGCTGCAATGTATCCCGAGCGGGATACATTGTTTAATGTATCACGATCGGGATACATTTGATTTTAGTCAAGGCCACGTGACCAAGAATCAACCAATGGCAGTCCCTGTTTAGCTGAGTGAAAGTCTAGGAATATAACAAGAGCTATTATACCATGCTCTCCATATATGGTCGGTGTACGCGTCAGTTTAAAATTGGAAGCTAGCTGAGATTTTTTTTCGCGAAGGATAGAACGGCTCCCGAAGCAAATTGTTTTCATTCATTTTTTAGAATACTAGAAATGCAATTTCATCGCAAGAAAAAAGACAAAAACAAACAAAAAAGCCACAAGAGCTTGTTTGAAAGTTTGTCAAAAAACACATGAAAACACATGGAACTAAAGTACCTTGACCAGCTACGAAAGAAGACAAGTGTTGTTTCTTCATGATCGCGAAGCCATTCGCCGATCGAGTCACTCGCCGATAGATAACTGCGGCTTGTTTATCCGACATCAAGAATACAAATCACAAGTAACCAGCTACAAATACAGGCTATGCAGCCATTCACTAGAGCAATCGAGGCGGCAGTATAGCTTCTTATGTCGTTCAGCAAAACCAGCTGTGGCTTCAAACAACTTCATATCAAGCGACCGAGGTAATAGTTTTTCTCCGTTATTCTTACTTTTATAACTGCACCGAAAATCCAAATTCACAGTAATTTCGACGGCTGTCACTTAAAAATTCTTTTCCTTCACATTATCTGCCAGGTTTTTTTACCTGTTCTGCTGTGTAAAATCGTAGAATCCCGATGAGTTTTTAAAAAACTAATGTTCATCGCTACAATGTTTTGATTTTTCATTCATGCTGTCCAGGCGAGTCCGTTCGCGTGTTGACAGTTTTGATAGACGTGTGACATGTGAATAGCAGAAGTCCCTTGTCTTTTCCGGTTTGTTCTAGTCGGGGAGATTCAACGAGATTTTGTGGGCGTTGTTAATAAAACAATTATTCCACTCGCGCTTGTTGGATATGAGATGATAGATAGCCAACTTGGCGCTACGCGCCTCGTTGGCTATAATCATCTCATATCCAACGCGCTCTCGTGGAATAATTGTTAATTAGATAGCCAACAAGGCATGTAGCCCCAGTGGATACAAGACAATTATAGCCATCTCGGGGTATTTTTGTATTAAAATTGCCCACAAAATATCAGGGTCTGAAATTAACTTTTTGATATCGTTGCCAACTGGCGAGCAAGTATAAATTTTTGGTTGCCGGAGGGCAAATTGCATTATCCAATCATTCAGTTTTTAATAATATATGTTAATCCATTTTGTTTCTAAAAGTTCTTTTTATACCCTGAATAGCAAAGTACATACAGCAAACACAAAGGTGGGCCATTTTATCAATAATTGGTTGCTTAGAAGTGGTTAAAAGCAATGGAAAATTTTAAAACAGTCATCCTAAAAAGAGGCTGTGGTTGATAATGAGAGTTGGTCATTTACAAGAAGTTCCAACCATGTTTTAGATAGGTTGTCACTTACAAGGGGTGGTCATAGTTAGAGGTTCAACTGTATTAGTATTTCAGTATAAATGCACTGAACTTACAAAAGTCATTTATGATTTCCTTTGTTATTTGGTCCAGATATGGTGGACGCTATCGCGATGATCGACACAGAGGATATGAAGATCGTAACAAACCTGCCACAGAATACGGCTCTCGAGGATATTACGAGTTCTTCTACTGATGACTTTTGTATTTATGTGTGGTAACTTTTACATGTTATGCTGCCAAGGAGCATAAAACTTTTATTCACATTGTAAATGAAAAACTAATAAGCAGTGTATGAACAGTTTTCACAACTGCTGCAGAGTAGACCCTTCCACAGTTTGACTGGGACCAGGAAGTAAAAATCCATCAACACAGCTGGAAAAAAATGCCTTAAAATATCAGCAAAGTTGCCAAGTTTGAAAGTTATTTGTTGAAAACCACCAGAGATGTACCTCTGTGTTACAGACATTTGTGCGGTGCGGGCCAACTACAGACGTCTTTAAAATTTACTTTGTAGTGCAATATCCTTACTCTCTGTGGACGTATCACCTTTAAGCTTGGTAAGTTTCCCAATTTCAAGGTGCTCTTCCCAGCAGTGTCAATGGATATTTGCTTACTGCCCTTCAACAAAAGTGAAGTGGAAACTAAAAACGGTTGAAGGGTCTATTAATGAAAGCATGCATATGTAACATCATCCAAGGATGGCCTTTTTGTGTTAATATACCTAAAAGCAGCAAAATTATTGAAACTGTCATTTTGTTTGTTTGCTTAGAAGTAGTTATCTTGTTGATACTTGTCATTATGTTGTATAATTGGGATTTCAATAAGGTACTGTGTACATGTTGCAGATAATAGTCTCCTTTCGTTTTCGTTACCATTTTTATTTTACAAAAACCTGTCCTGTTGTCCGTGCAACATGTTGCATGAAATAGAGTTAACACTGCAAGTAAGAGCATTTTTTTAAGAGCCTGTAGGGTTTTCATGTAAAATTCTAGTAGCAGGAGAAAGGTGTAGCCTTACCAAAGATTAATTTGAAAGAGGCTCCATGCCTAGGCTATAGTCATAGGCTACTGAACCGTAGCAGAATTCTCTGATCTCTGATGCCTAAAGAACATCCTAGACCTGATAGGCTAAATTTGCCAGTTAGATCACTTATATACAAGAACCTTTTGAGCCTTAAATTTTTGAACAGGTTCCTGTCTTCTAAGATAAAAACATATGTGATATTAAAGAAGGACTTCAAAATTCATGCAATCGATGCTTCAATTATTTTTATATTCATTTTCACATAAATACTTATTTGGTTTGCAGATTTTATATAAGGATAAGGCTGAACACCACTAAATTCTGTTAGCTACAATGTAACTTTTTTCTTCAGAAAATAAGAACCTGTTGAAGAACCTATAAAGCTTAACCTTCTGCCAGTTACCAGTTATGTTTACAGGGCTGTAACCCCTAACATCAAAATTCAAATTCTTATGCGTTATCCCTTCACGTTTTCAATAGAAGTAGTGGGGAGAATTTGTTGAAGTGTCAGTTAAATTCATCTTGTGTGATCATTTCCTTAACTCTCATGACCATTCTGTTTTATAAAGTAGTGATATTACCAGGAGAAATTTGATGCTGATCACTCTTCGTGCTTAAAGGGTTAAGGGCCGGTCCAGCCAGAACAGTCAAGTCCTAAATAGTAAACGTTTTCACGACGGAGACGTTTTTCTAGTAAAAACTCTTGGAACAAGCCTATGTAATTACAAACTGACCGATCTGGCCGGGGTCCGGGCAGCCAGTTCTGACTTTAGGAAAGTGCCTTATGATTTTCAGTGTGTCCTTTTCAGTGCATACGATGGGGAATGTCCTTCAAACTTTTTTCCAGTAGAGCGCCCATTTTGAGCCAAATTGTACCGTATTATCTTCATCTCTTTAAGTGAGAAACAGTGTCCAGATGTACGTAGCACCTCATTCGATGACTTTCTCTGTATTCCAGTTTTGGATCACTGACAAACAATTCAACGCATTGTGAATAAAGGTGTCCTCACATTCTCATGACAGTTGAGAACAAGTTGAGTTACTTATGTCATGTCTGGTATTCTTAGATATCTACAGCCTCTTACTACTTTTAATGGATCACTGGAAAGTCCCTGGTCAACTTTTCTCTCAGTCTTTAGCGATGGGTCTAACACCTCTAACTCGGGTGCCTGAAATGTGCCGTGAAATTGTCGTCTTTTAAACTTCATTTTCAATCCAATTAATCGCGCTACCACAGCCCAGCTGACCTGACAGCCTCTTTCAGTTCCCTCTGTTGCCATTTTCACCGTTGTATCAACACTCTGTAATTTTTGGCCTTTGTTGGACCTTTGTGTATTGCTTTCGTCTTTTTCTTGATTGCTACAGTCGTCCGAAAACTGTAATCCTGTCGCCACGTGACGTACCCCGTCGTGTTTACTAGGTGAATTTATCTTAAATTTTCCCAGCGATCCATGGTCAACACCAACTCCTGGGATTTTCTTTGTCACTGAGCTACTTATTGCTGTTTTCTCTCCATGGTGATAATTGCCGTTTCGTCTCTTTTGATTTACAATCATTCTAGGTTGATGACCTTGTAGAGTCAAAGGTTTTCTCTGCATTACTGATGGGTTTGAGCTGATCCCGCTTCGCCAGGAAGAAACAAATCCTGTCCCAATGTGTGTTTTTTGACGGTAAAATGGCAACACGTTCATAAATTCATTGCCCGTAGCAAGCAGTCCTCTTTTAAGAGCAATCTCTCTACCTTTTCTCGTTACCTCCGGTAGCTTGTCATCCATTCTTGTTCGAGCGGAAGAAGGCCTCAGTACGTTCAGCTTTGTTTCTTGTCTAGAAAGAAATTCAACTTTCTTAAATGACAGGAAAGCTCTCTCTTTCTCCTTCTGCCTTTGGATAACATGGCGATATTTCTCGAGCTGATTTTGTTGCTGGTTTTTTAGTGCTTCGGTTTGTCTTTCTTGTTCCGTGGCTAAAGCATACACGAACGTTACGTTTTCCATTAGACTTGCCAGACACTGGTTTTACATATGAGTTCCGAATAGAATGAAGGCGGTAAATTTGTGGACATTAGAATTCTAGTTTGAAAACCTGATGGTTCACTATGGTTTTCTGTGATAATTGAGGTCGTTAACACCTCGTAATTAACTTTTCTCGCTACTAATGAGAACGTTAACGCGATTTTTTGTGAGTTTAACAAAGTGTAGAAATCATCTATGAATCGGAATATGTTTTCTTCAGCAGACAGTTTTTTGTTTCTGAAACAAGTGCAAAGAATGTGACGGTCTTGTGCAGGTACTCATATTTTAGAATAACACTGCATGAGTGGATTATGAGCTGTTTCCGCTTTTGGTGTTTCAGTAGTTTTAAATTAAAACTATAATGTTAATTATTAATCACTACAGGCCCCTCATGGTTCGAGTGGGCGGCGCTTGACGCTGTTTCCAAATTAGATGACGCCTTTTTGAATCAGTTCGAGGTTTCTTTGACCTAACATACGTACGGTCACGGTTAATTTTTTTTTGCGTAGATTTGCTTTTGCTATTCAGCACATGAACCGAAGTGTTAAATGGGAACGAAATTTTCTGGCAATGAATTGACAGACGAGTTCGTAGGCTAAATATCCTTCAAGGAATTGTGTTTTTGATGTTGTTGTTTTTTTAAGGATCAGTAATTAAACGGTTGAGTCAAAGGAATGATAAATACGAATTTCTTCATCTTATTTTATTTCTGAAGTTCTGTTAGATGATCATTCATATGTTTATTCAAAATTGTACAAAGCCTCCAGTTGTCTGCAGTTTCAAACAGAACAGCTATAACTTGTTTTCCGCCTTAGACGCCTTATGAAAATTTCGCTAATGCAGCTCGGTAACTCGTTAGTGCAACTAATACAAATTGCTTTCTTCCGTTAAAACGGGCCTGCATGAGTTATCCTGGTATATCTCAGTAAGACTATGAATATTCAACCTTTTCAAATGAACCAAACGCATAAGACCTAAAGCCTCTTGGGTTTTAATTGGCTACAGGAAACAAGAAAGACCTTCAGTTGGAAAAAGGCAACCCAATGAAAAGTTCTTTATCTGCGAAACTTTTAATGGTGTCTAATTTATCCTGATAAAGAAAGCTGGTTGCATTGAACTTCCTGCCATGCTTCCGGGTAATTCAAAGCAGCTTTAATGCAAACAACTCTCTTTGGGTGATTAATATTGCATTCTTTACAAAGAGTTTTAAAATCTCATTGCAAGTCAACATTTAAAACTCCTGCAATTAACGTTTTCAGGGACACCCAACAACTTTTTTTTCTGTAAAATAACTGCTCAAAGCAGCAAGTATTTCCTAGAAATTTCTAAAGCTCAAGAAAGGCTAAAATGTCTGAATATGCCGTTCCCCTCGTCTCTAAGATGTACCTACGATTTTCAGAGGTTGAGGTTTTCACATTTTATTGCTGATGAAAGTACCGCTACTCGCTCCATGTTCTCGAACTTTCGACCGGACCCATGCATCAAGGAAGCTAAAAGTTTCGGTTGAGACGAAAAATCATCAAAAACTCCAACCTTCGAGACGACCAAATTTCCCTTGAGACTTCCGAACCGATACATAGTTTTTTAGGGCACTGAGCTTTTAAAAAAACCAAGCAAGCTTCTAAAGCATAAGGAAAACCTCTTACAGTCAACTCTCCCCTTGCGGACACCCCGATAATACGGACAGCAGATAAATTCTGGGCAAAAATAAATTACAGACATTTGTCCGAAATAAACTCCCGTTATTACGGACTCTCGCTACAAAGGACACTAACTCAAGGTCCCTACAGTGTCCGCTATAAAGGGAGTTGACTGTAATGTACTTCTGACGTATTTGGAAACATGCGCATCGTCGTTGACCGCCACTAAGCCTCATGCCACAAGACTGGGGGGAAGCTTCTAAAAACGTTATATTGGATTTCAATATGAATGAAAAGGAATTTTTTTCTAAACTTCATTTAAGTTTAAGTACAAGAGTATACAAAATTGACTGAACAGGAAGCTGTCTTACTCTATGGAAGTGAAACGTGGACCCTAACAAAGAAGCTGGGGGAAAAGTGTCAATAGATGCCACACCAGAATGCTGTGAACGGCCCTGAATGCACTGGCAATAACAAATGAATAACCAGGAACTAAACTGGAGCCTCCCAAGAGTCAGTGAAACAATTGTTGCAAGAAGATTAAGAATACGCGGCCATTGCTCCTGTCACAAAGAAGCGTGAAACTGCTTCAAAAAGTACAGTGTTTTTTGCGGAACCCTAACATGGTCACCCAGATCGAGGTAGAACAATAACTTCACACATTTACACCCTCAAGGATGACATTGGACTGGAGAAAACGACAGAAATAAGAGACACCATGCTCGATCAGGCCGTGTGGGAAAATTTTGTCAGGACGGCTGGGGTGATTCCCGGCCTAACAAGAAGAAGAGCGGGCTCCCACAGGGCGAACTGTTCGAAAGACGATTGGCGCGAATTTACGATTAGCAACTATGACAACCCAACTGGTCTTTGAACAACCCGCCTCAGGGTCTTAGCCGAGCGGGGCCAGTATGAGGTCAACATTTTGGAAGACCTTCCTTTTTGCGCCTCCAAAACGCTAGAGCTCTGTTTTCAAACGCTCTTCTTTCGGCTTTGTTTTCGAGAACCTCTGTTTCCATAAACCTATGCTTCTGACAACCTCCGCAATAATGATTTATTGTGTACTTTTCCTTGAACTCAGGGTTTTAATTGTTTCAACGCTAAAGCAGGGTGGCTAAAACAGGTAACCATGGTTCTTTCAAAATTGCGAGTCACCCGTTGTTTATAACTTTAAATGTAATGTTGAGGAGACATCTTTCCTTTTTTTGCCACGAAGCTGTGATTTGTCATCCACAAGTAAAATCAACAACGAGTAAAGGCGATTATTATAATTCATTCAAAATAAAATATTTCTCCTTTTCTGATTGACTCAAATCCACAGCTAATTCTTCATAACACCCTCCTTGATCTGCCTATAAGTTTTGAGATCGTACGAAAGCCAAATCCGATACTAAGTGATTGGTAATGGACCTAGATTGCCGTGCCAAAGGCGTTGTAAAGTCAAAGAGTTGGAAAAAAATGATTCCTGCCTCACGAATCAGATAAGAAAATAAGTTAGGGGTTGACAAATTGAGATGAACGGCATTAATGGCCAGTCCTAAATGATTAATTCCTTTTTAATCCCAGTTCTTTGTTCCGTGGTACAAGTTTCCTTCGGGAGCCACCATTTAACGTTCTCAACATAGCGCTAATCCGTTTAAAGCTAATAGATGTCTATTGGTTTCCAGGAAAACTCCTAATGAGCAATGAACACCAACACAGATCTCTTCTCACTCTCTTAAAATTTACTTTAGGATTACATAGTTAAACTGTTTTAACAATTATAAGCATAACTGCTTACTTTTGCAAGAATAGAAGCTAATAGATTTGACACTTAAGCGTTTGCTCGTTACCTCCGGCAAACAATAATGGTACTCTAGCCCATTTAGGATATCGATTCCCAGATGTAATAGTTTGATCAAAAAACATCAAATTTTGTTTTCATTAACCAGAGAGAAGTAAAAGAGCTTTGGCTTTGTATGAAAGACCTGTATGAAACCTTCTGCCTTCTGGGTATCCTTAGTTGTGAACTAAAGACTTTTATTCGTGCTAGCCGATTAAAATGGGAGGGATTTGTTAAATACATGTCATTTAAGCCGGGCGCCACTGAGGTTTGGTCGTTACAAAGAAAGACAAACTTTGAATGGTAATTTTCGTTATACTTAAATAAGGTGCCGTTGTATTCAGAGATTATCGAGCGATTTTTTCAAAACATTGAAGCATATTTTTATTTTCGAACACTGTACATATGATGAGTAGCAGAGAGTATAAGAAAGCCGTAGGCAGAAACAATGCTTTCGAAGGAAACTTACAGAAGAACTTGGATGACATCGAAGGCCAAAGGAATCGTTTTATCCGTTCGCAGAGGGAAAAGAAGTTGAAATTCATACATAAAGTATCGTCACTACCGAAGCTTCGTCTTCCGCTGCGCAATGCGACCGAGGAAAACATAGCTAAAAGTCCTGCAGCACTTTCTCGACATCTCTCTCTAGATGATTCGACTCTGAGCGAGCTTCATGAAAAACGATTAGCTGCAGAGAAAAGGTTTTCTATACCATGTTTGACAACATCTTTTACAGTAACACAAGACAGCAGCGCTTTAAAGAAGCTTGGAAGCGGGCGAGAAACCAACAACAACGGGACTGTTTCCTTAGAATCCCACGCCATTTTGACCAAGTCACCGCAAACGCGAAGAATCTTGTTAGATCGACAGCTGTCGTTGCCAGAATCATTGAACACAGCTTTCGAATCAGGTCATAGCCTTAGCGATGGTATGACTGGTGGTCACAATGTCCCGCGCATTTCAGAAGTGGGTGTCCGGCGAAATCTGATGGTTTCTGCCCCGTTTGTCTCTCTGGGAACACAGCTCCGTCACTCGCCTCTCTTGCAAAGAAAGCAGCGTTCCATGTCTTTGGATCCTACTGATCTAGGACAGCAGCAGCAGAGTGTATCGTTACCCGGTTCTCCTTGTTTTCGTCGGCGCCGTGCTCAGACGTGGAACCCAGAAAATCAACAGTGGAAAGAAATGCGTGCAGAACTGGGGAGACTACGTTCATTGGGTATTAACAGTGAGGAAACCTCTATAGCTGGACAAAAACGGATTGAGTCTAGTTTTGGACAGTTAAATTTAGTCGAGTCAATTCAAGGACAGAAGGATGTGTCCGGCGCAGAACTGTGTATGAGCCAACCCGGGAGATCCGAGGATGCTGCAGTGAACGCCTTGAAGAAAGGAATTTGCAAACCCAGTGGTAAAGTAAGTTTTTTAACATTTGTAACGGAATATTAAGAACGCATATCCCCAAAACGGCGGCTTCTTGATCCTGTCTAAAAAATTCCTTGAAGAATTCAGATAAGCTCAATTTGGAAGCCGATTTCTTTCTAGTGTGCTTTTAAATTCGGTTCGACTCCACAGTAATGGGTCTTTGCTGCCTTCGCCAAATTCAATGAGTGATTTTGTTCCAAACGACATACGTCCTCCCTACAATCTATGTCAAGTCAGCAAAAATTTGCATACATAACATTTCAAATGGTATCGCTTTTTTAACAGTAGCTCTGCGTTATTACATGGTGTTTTACTTGAAACTTTTGGTTTATAGTCTTAAACGTTTCTAAAAGTGGCGAGACGTTACTTGTTCTATTGGACAGGTCCACTGCGCATAATTCGACCACATGCTTGGCTTCTTAAAATAGTTTTACTTTTGCGGAGTACACGGTACGCCTTGCTGCCTGGTGCCACCTTACTTCTCAGTTATAACTGGGTGTCTCATAACTCAGTAATGAACGATACTCTGTGCCCTTCCACAAACAACCAACGGTGGTTGTTTGGTTACTAAGCAGCACTATAGTTTGGCCTGGAATAAACTTTTACAAACGTACTCTCCAGCCACCCTGCGCGCGCGCTGAGTGTATACTTTTAACGTTTTGAAGAGGCTCCTTTGAAGCATCAATTGCATGTTGATCATGATTTGAATTGAACACGAGTCTAAATAAGTTTGTAAGTTTTTGAAACTAAAGCGTTTACAGCTTCGACCGCTCTGAGGATCATGGTAAAAGGTCTCCAGAGCAGATACGTTTGTAAAGGGATTTGCATCGTGAATGTCTTGTGGACCGCTGGAAACACTGAAGTTTGTAACAGTGTGGTTACAAACTTAAACTCATTCGTATGGACATAGCTTGCAGTCGTAGCAGCCGTAACGTCGGGTCGATGACGGCTTATAAATCTAAAGTCGGAGAAGGCATCAGTAGACTCTCTGGATTCTCGGCCACTTACAGATGGCGAGCAATGACTTGCTAGCTTAAAGTAAAATTTTAGAACAGTGTATGTCAGACGGGTTTGTACAGATTATTGGGCCTAATAGTTGATAATTTCAACAAAACTCATGGTCTTTGTGACTAAGAGATATAACCTTGAAGTTATGAATATATGAAAACCATTTATGTGTGTGAACTGCGGAGTGAAGAATTGATGATCATCGCAGTTATATACGCAGCTTTTGCAGTTGCAAAAAGAAAGCCTGAAAAAAATTCAGGCTTGTACGGGATTCGCACCCTTATCTCTGAGATACCGGTGCAGCGCTCTACCAGTTAAGCTAACAAGCCCAAGCCAGCTGGGAGCAGGTCGTTGATCGAATTGGTTCGTTATAAACCCGTTAAAGGATGATGATGAAGTGAACTTATGAGCACAAACCCAGTTCTAGCCGACAATGATTATAATGATTATTCGAATAACTTTAATCGTGTTGAAAATTTTGCTTGGACACTACTTGATATCAAAAATTCGAGCACGAGTTTAACCCTTACACACTCAAAACAAAATATCAGGTGCGTGAAAAGTCAGAATTTCGAAAAAAAACAAACAAACTAGCGCCGTGTGAAAGTTCTGACTAAGAGAAGATTCATTTGAAATGATACGTATTCACCACTAGGAAATGTCCACAGACTCCAAACTTAGAGTGCATTTTTCTCCATATTTGATTTTATGATTTGAAAAACAAAATTAACTTACTTTAGCGGGCTTTTTTAGATTTGAATCTTTTTCATCCAGAAAATTTTGCAGCAATAAAGACAAATTAGAGACAACACATTTTTGTACATTCAATAGGAAAAGTTTATATAAGAAATGTAAGAACTTACTCTGAATAAAGTAAATAATCATTCATAAAGATAATTCATACCTTCAATCCATTGTAAACTCACTCAAAGGTTGTTTTGCTGATTTTCACACTATTGTTCTGGTAACAAAAGCATACTTAAAACCTAAGTCTTAATGACTTCTGATCTGTGCTTATAAACCTCTTCTAAACAATTCGACTAGAGTTATTTGCTGCAATAAATTAGCCACGAAGTATAAATGTGTGGATCCATGTAACCACGAGACCCAGCAAAAGTTCATCATGGCTCACGGTTATTCCTTTCAGGAGCTAGCTAAAAAAGACGCGATATACATTGATAAAGTAAAGAAAGCCTTGGATAAAAATTCAACCTACGATATTGAACTAAAGAAATCTTTGTCGTGTCTACAGAAAGAGCGAAGAAGTTTTATTAATACCTTGAGCAAGGAGAAGCTCGATTTCGTAAAAAGGAAATGCAAACTGCCATCTATCCGCCTTGCTCAATCTGGGCGTGAAAGAGAAAATGCGCAGACAAAAATTGCCGAGTTTTGTTGTGATGTGTGGTCAAAGGACGCTTCAAAACGGCGTGCCGACTCCCCAGTATCGGAATTAAGATGCAGCAGCTCAGCGTCCAGCAAAGATATGAACTCATTTCTTCGTGAAAAGAGCGCTCTTTCTGAAAGTGGTTCTACAATAAAAAGGAATGGTTCCTTGGACCAACCACGGATTGCCTGGCTCTCAAAAGACGCGGAAAACAAAGGCTCTGCCACCGATCGAACTAACTCGCCGTCTTTAGAATGCCCGCCTCAACGTTCATCGCCCTCACCTCATTCAGTTTATTTTCGTTCGCTTGAACAAACAGATTTAGAACGGTGTCGTTCGCTTCCCGGCTCACCTTGTGGCAGGCGACGCGCTAACACGTTGGACACGCCAAGAAACTTGAGTCATGCTAAGAGTTTTGATAACTTGAAGAGGCCTGTTGAGCGCTCACAGTCTACACCGTTACGAGATCCAAGGCCTCGCGCCGAGTCGACACCTCCTGATTTTGAGGTAAGTTTTTTTTTAGAGAAAGCTCTGACTCTCACCAGAGAACAAACAGAAAGACAGGATTGAAGTTTATGCATCAACTGGAAGGCTTAAGGCAACATGATTAGATCATGACGGGTGAAAATTGTCCGATCTTAGTAGACATGCGTCACTGAGCGAAAACGCTGGTATCATCTTCTTGTCGTACAATTCAGCGAGTAATCAGGCGAGTACAATGAGTTTAAATGTCGATTTACGTGCCCTATTACCCTTGCCTGGAATTGTGCGATACGAATTCCCATCAGCAATCAATTGTGTCAATAACAGAATGAGGAGGGTCTGAATGGGGTGTAGTGTTTAGTGTTATTTGCGCCAAAGTTTTAGTATTTGCTGTTAAATTGGCCAATTTTTTAATGTTTACTGTTTTTGAAGAAAATACTGTTAAGTGTTTGGACGGTTCTTCGGACATCTTCAGCAGTGGCGGACCTCTTCGTTAGTCTTCGGAAATCTTCGACAATCTTCGGTAGCCTTGGGAAATCTGAAATAAATTGTTGTCAAATGGCCGAAAACTCTTGATATACTAAACAAAATAATATTGTCCTTTTTAGAGCCGTTTTTGCTTCTTTCTGGAACAAATTTACATTTTCGAACAATTTTTTACTGTTGGTTAAAATGCCCATAATTTAACTGTTTCATGTTACAAAGCCAAAAAATTAGGGCATCTCAGTTTTGGAATATTTAGTAGAATATTGTACAAAACGATTGTTATTACATCAGCTTACAGCTTCCTTAATTTCGTTTAGTAAAATGTTTCCTTTAATTCAGTGCTATCTAACAGAAGAGTGTTTTTTAATACTTGAATTGAGGTTCAGTTAATTTTCCCACCTCTCGATTACCTCGCTTGGGGCATTGCCCGTAATACAAATAAAAACAGCCTCAATGGTGTCAAACCCGTAAGAAAACATTTCTACATAGTCTGAAATGTCTGCCGTTTCCACTCCCTTACAGCGTGGGAAAGGCTGGCATTTCAGACTATTTTCACGGATAAAAAGTTGCCCAGTTGTTTGGTTACTGGCCGTTCTTTGAACTTTCTAAAAAAAAAATCCGATCCTACCAAAGTTCTCCGTTAAAGATTTTTATAGCCAGCATCATAAGCCTTCTGAGCAGCACTTGCTGCGTAAACGAAAGTTCCTTTGCGTGGCCTTTGCCGGCGTTTCGTCACCGAACTTTATCGACAGTGAAGGCCTGGAAAAGCGTTGTACAGGGAAAAACATTCAGCGAAACGGTGGCTTAACCAGCTATGATTTTCTCTCCTAAGCTGTTCGAGTGTGGCGCGCGCCTAGAGCAGGAGGTATGGAGACTAGCTCTGGCTGTCTTCTGATGCTGGTGGCTCTGCGTTAAACCTTTAAGCTGCCACAAGCAATCAACAACATTTCCGCTACGCAGCTCCCGGGTGTACGTTAGGAGCAATACAATTGTGATGACTAAATGTTTGATAAATACCGATTTATTTCTTAACTTGGCCAGTTACTAATTATTTTTTTCATTCAAGGAGGCAAACAATTCGTTGATGTCGCCGCGAGCCCCTCTGTCACCTCGGATAAGACGGTTGCGGCTGGCATCTTTTCATGGTACAGGAGCTGGCCAATCAGAAGGTTCTCAAGATGATCCACTGGAGCTTCGCTTACCAAGGCTTCAACACTCACGAGGATCTCTACCGGGGACATCGAGAGAAGGACAAGAAAGGCAGAAACGTCGATTTCACGTCATGGCCCCAGAAAAACTTGCCATCGAGTTATCTCCACGGCAGGAAGAACTAAGCCATCCAAATATTTCACCCAAACTTGTGGAAAAGCAGCATCATCCTGCAGGTGTCGTGGGAAACGAGTATTTCAACGGACGGTCTACAAAAACTGATTTTGTTAAGGAAGGTGCAGAATTTGGAGAAACGCCAGTAGTACAAGGTGATGGTCAGTTTGGGTGGTATACCAATGACGATGATCAGGAAGCGAGTGGCAGTGACGAAGGCGAAAACGAAGAAAACCCGTTCACTTTTCAAGTCAATGAAAAGAAGATTCACTCTATGGAAGAGATTCAATACACCCGCTACCTACGTATGAAATCTCCGAATCACTGGCTGCCAAAGATGGGAAAAGTTCCGCTAAATTTGCTTTCGTCATCCATCATTGTCGGGCACACAAGGTTACCTTACGAAACTGTGTCTTCCAACCAAGACGAAGAAGAAGATGAAGGTGAAGATGAACAGAATAGCGTTGAAGAGAAAGACATCTCCAAGACTGGAGATGATGTTAAGGAGTCACAGAAAGTGAAAACAGAAAACGAGGAGTTTGAAGACAAAGAAATTGACCTCGATTACTCACAAAATTAGTAGAAACAAGTAGAATGGGCCCTTTGTACAGAAACGGTGACATGGGACAAAAACATGTACCTTGCTGGATGACAAACGACGCAATGGGTCAAGAAAAACAAAGAGATGACATCATTCAAAAAGATCATATCCTTTCTTTTCAAGATCTCTCTGCGTTGTTTTCCCTCTAGCAAGGTGCTTTTGTAGAATGTGACCCGCTTTTGTCTGCAGAGGCCCGATTTGTGTTAATTGGCTGTTAAAGCTCTAACTATAACTTTGGCTTGAGCTTGTAGAGAATTTGTGAGCGTGACAAAGCCCTAAGAATGGAATGATATGGTTGTGCCCGTGCGTAAGGCACTGGGCATACCAGGGAGTTGGTACGTATGCTTCAGTGCTAAGGCTGGTATGGCTAGAGAGGATCTAGACGAAAAGATATGTATATGTTCCTTGTCGAGAACATTTCCCATTAGTTAGCTGTTGAGCCATGCAGTGAGCATGTTTTGCTGTAAAAGGTCATTGAGCAGTGCTCGCCAAAAATACTCCAGTCTGTAACATTATTTGTAGCTTGACGGAATCTACAATCTCGGCTCAGTTTGGTTTAATGGACATCCCGAAGTGTCCCATTTTTTAAGCCCATGGGCAACTGATAAAATAAGCCCTTATGCATGGTAGCTAAAAATAAACTGGTCAGGAATGGGCAATTCAAGAATTTTCATTTATTTATTCGCGTTTCCGGAATCATAATTCAAAGACACAATGAACTAAGTGATTACTGTATAAGCATTTGAAAACTGCACGTGTAAATAAAGGTAAACAGAAGTTACCTGATTTCAAACCACGATGTATTTTATATTATTTAGTTTGCTTGAGCCCCCAAATATTTATTCCATTTTATATAAGCACAAAGACCGTACTCTCTTTTTGAAACAACTTTTAAGGGTCGGTTATTTAAACGACATCTAACTTAGGGCGCTTTTTATTTGTCAGACTGATCCGGCGGCCAGACCCTTCCCGTGGTAATGAGAATCCACTATTCCTATTAATCAAAACTATCCAGCCAGATCAGTCAAATCCTAGATCCTAATTTCATTGTCAAAATGACTGGTCCGGCAATAGGCCGACCGGCCAGTTCTGACAAATGGAAAGCGCCCTTATACTCTAGGCTGCAGTTTAAGAAAACTTTGGCCCCTTTCTTCAGCAATGGCGGATCCAGGGGACGGCCCGGGGGGCCCGGTCCCCCCCTTATGTTTAGACGAAAATGAGGCCCGAAGGGCCGAAACAACTTTTTTCTTAGGCCGCCCCCCCATCTGAAGGTCTGGATCGGCCATTATTCAGTGGTTTATTTTAAGAATACAAAATATTGTGCTTTTCTCGTCTACTCTGTATGAAACTGGATTCTCACAGCGATTTATTGGTGTTTAGATAAAAGCGTTGGGGAAACTGAAAATGGCTTAGATTTCGGTTTTGTTAAACACCGTTTGAACTCTGTTTAGATAACAAGCCCTAAAGCGTAGAAAACCATGAAACATGGCTCAATTTCTTTTTTTACCCTGGATGAGACTTGAAAAAATAGGTTGATGAAACTGATTAGAAGTCGGAATGAAACCGTAAAAAGTTCCAGTCTCTAGTTTCAGCTTCGCCGGCTAACTGGCTAGCTACGTATATCTTCTTCGAGATCTCAATTGTTCAATGCTTGCTGGGGTTGACCAACGGAATTACTATTGAGTTACGAAACTCAATATTAAAATATAGCTCGTCTGAGCGTTCTACAGTTTCCGCTTTGTTCCGTAACCTCTGCAATAACTAATTGTGGTAAATATAAGGACGAAAATGAAAAGACGAGCGGGTGGATGGGTTTATGAGTGAATAAATAAAAATTTACGAAAAGGATGAATGAACGATCGAATCCACCGGGGGTATACTCCCATCAGGATAGGTGTGTGCCGCTGAGGGTCTCAAAACTTGACCCTATTTAAGGTAGAGACAAACGAATATTGGTAAACTATCTTTGGCCCTACCCGAAAAATGACTCCCTCTTTAAGGTAAAAACAAAAGCTAAGGCCCGGTTCAGACGCCGAACTTTTCGTGAGCCGAACTTCATACATTGAAATAAGTACACAAAACGTTCGGCGTCTTAATCAATTAGGAACGCCTATTTCAATTTGGAACAGCTCAGCTGTTCCTTTGGCCTAGTACGGGTAGGAATTTCGATCGACTGTGGAACGACATTGGAACGGTTGTGATTCAGTCGTCGAACTTTTCATGTGCCCAACCCATGCATAAATCAACGTATTTTGCAAGCAAGCAGTTTGACCGAAATGAGCATTTTTCTCCTTTTGAATTTAGTCCGGCTGGAATTAAGATCCGAGCGTCTGAATCAATTCGGCCGGTCTAAATAATTTGGGTCGGCTTTAATTGGAATTAGGTTTAGCTCAGGTGGCCACACATAAACCTTTATTAAATCGCTTTTCTAATAATCTACGGGATAGTTTAGTTCAGGAGCCTCTAACTATGGGCTCCTGTTTAGTATTAACAGATGATTTGTTTTCCATTTACGCTCTTGAATTTTAGCTGATAAAATAACGGTAGCCTTATATGAAGATCATACCGGGAACACAGTGCCGGCTATACTCTATCAGAAGGTACATATCTATATATGGGAGTATCCCCCCCGGCTCTGCCCATCCAGGGAACGAGACAGGCGGGCAGATGGACAGACGGAAAGTGACGGAGGTGGGAATCTTCTCGATCGAAAATTTAAAATTTTATACCCAACCCAAATTTATATCAGTTCGGAAAGAACAGATCTTTTACTGATATTTTTCTCAACTTTGGAGCACCCGCCGAATCATGATCATGCATTCCTGCCATCCGTGAGGAGGTCGTTAATCCTTGAATCGCAACATCACTTTTTTCCTCGAGGTCCTAAAAAGCAACAAAAATTAAGAGGAAAGTAAGACGTTAAACTCACAGTCCATTGTCCTACTTATGACTTAAATTTCGAAATAAAAAATCTCCTACGAAATATCGACCTGGTTCAAGGATTTTCTCAGCATCAATGTGTAAGAGACGAATTAGCTGTGTACATATCTGTATTTTTTTAGCCTGCGATCGAGCCAGCACTGAGTCTCTGGGGGTCCTGTGGCCCATGTACCAGAAAGGTTTGAGGTCCTTTCAAGTCCCAAGGACGTTGTTTTACAATTGCCTCAACTGAAAGAACAATTACCTTTCAAGTTGCACTGTTACGGCGGCCTGGCTGAACTCACCGTTTTAGATCTAGGGTTTGTGTTAATAGCTTCACCTTTCGTCGTAGCCTTTAACTTGGGCTTACTCATCGACACAAGCCGTGTCCGTCTGAATTCGTTAAAATGCACAAGAACTTAATATGCGTTTACACAAAAATGACATTCTTCTGTTTAACAATACTCTAGTTGTAGAGACTGGTATGTTTACATCATTAACGTGTGGACAGAATCCGTTTATGAACGTATGTTTCTACGCGTTCACAATTCTTAAACGGACTCGTGTGGACACAACAGTCTTAAGGTTTCACTTACCCATTTCGATTTCTCAGACGCGCTATCGCCTTGTGGAATTCCTAGGACTGTGGAGGGTTTATTTTGCTTCCCTTTCCAGGTAGATGCCCGTTTACGTTGTGTAACATCATGAGGAGAGGAGGAAATGACTTTGTTCAGTTCTTTGGGATCCAAAGAGCCAGCGTGCTGTGGTCTTTTCTGTAAATACTGTATTGGGGGTCTCGGAGGACACGGACTCAAAGAGCTGGAATTTCTCGTTGCGATGGTTGTTTCTGGACTTATATGCAAGTTGTTCAATTGGTAACTAAATCTCGAAATACTCGGGGAAGGGCATTGAACGTCAGTGGTGTTAACTGACAAGCTGTTATTATCAGAAGACATTTTTGAATGAATATCCTTGACTGTTAGAGCCGTGCTAGCTGGGTGTGTGTCGCTTCTTTTGAGCCTGCGGAAGACCTCTTTGTCAACAATACTCTGCCGAGATACCAACTCATTTCTTCCCAGGACATCCCTGTCAGATTTTATGTGAATAGCACTACTTTCTTTACCCCCAAGCCTATCAGAAAGTTGTTCTGTTGAATCCTTTTTCTCCTTGTCATCTTGGCTGTGCCACGATGAGGGCAGCTTAGTGCATTTGGCACGCTGCGCAAACGTCTGCTTTTTCATTTCCCACGAGTGCACCAGTTGATTTCGTTGTCTTTGAATGTGCTTTAGATCTTTCTGCAAGCTTCCACCATGGTACGAGTTTCTCACCATGGCCTTCTTTAAGTTGCGACTGTAGTGGCATATCATATCCTTTTCTAATAGTTCTTCCATCGCCCTTTATTCTTTCAAAACCCTTTTCGAACACTGAGAGTTCAACTGAAAATAGCTAATTACATTTTAGGAGGGTTCACTTCACCTCCTTGACTACAATAGTTCTTGCAGATACCATTAGTTTTACCATACGCCCCGTAGGCTCTTACGTAATCCATCGTGAGAATGCATCTCAAATTTAAAATCACAAAGCCGGTATTTCGGACAACATCTTAATAGACAGGACAAACGTTTGCTCAATGAAGCTAAAACTTTAGCACTTGATAGACTTGTGTCACTAATTAATTTCTCGGCATGTAAATTCTCTTTCAATACATTTTGTTTTGACTACTGAGTCTTTCGGGGGTCTTTTGTTTACCTATTTGATTGCCGTTTGCTTTCATTCTATTGATCAATCGACCGGATTAAGCTATCTGGTAATGAATTTTTGAATTCAACAAAATACATTTTTTTGTAATGTCATCATTGTTCAGCTCAATATACTGTAAGACATCGTACTAGTAGGACACATTCTAGCGCCTTAGAAAAACTTACAAGATGGGTGTTTCGTTGAAAGAATATACACCAGTCTGTATTCGAACCTTGCTAGAGATGAAGTCGACAATGTTTTAACCAAAAGCTGAGTAAATGCATTGTTTACAGTTTTGATTAGTTTACTAATTGTTTAACAATCCATGATTGGCCTGGGTCGGTTCAAGTCAAGTTATCAAGTTTGGGTATAACATTTTTCGTGTGACAACCGTTTTGGTCAATTAACTGACTGAATTACACTGTATGTGCCGTCCTTTTAAAGCATAGTGATTCAAAGGAAATGGCTTCATCCCTTTTTGCAGGTAGATTGATTCTATTGTCAATTGTGCGTGCTCATTTAAGTAGCATTAGGTCATTCCTGTCCCCAGAGCCCCTCGGCTTAGTAACAAGCAATCGATGACAACACAAACATAACGACGGCCAGTTAACCAACAAACATGACCATGCAGGGGTCTCTCTAAATCCCTCAAGACGCGTGAACATGCAGTTTCCTTAAGAGACAGAAGTGTTAATGCAAAGGTCACAAGAAAACACCCCACAAGGCGTTGCTGGAAAAAGTTTCTAAAAATTCCCTAGAACATCGGCAACCATGTGCTTAGAAATTCTTCATTCTCTAGTGGCCCCGAAAATACAGAGGCAGGAAATTCGAATGCTTCTGAAGTCTTGTCCATCCTAATGCGTTTTCGAGTGAAATTGTATTGTAATTGTAATTGTAACTTGTTTACCCACAGAACACTGAGTTCATGAGAACTCGTTGAAACGTGTCCCTGCGTTCCAGATCGAATCGGAATTTAGAAGTGTTGGTTTTTAAGGAGAGGGGAAAACCGGAGTATCCGATGAAAAACCTCTCGGAGCAAGGGAGAGAACCAACAACAATTTCAACCCACATATGGCGTCGACGCCGGGATTTGAACCCAGGCCACATTGGTGGGAGGCGAGTGCTCTCACTGCGCCACCCTTGCTCCTCTAAAACGCATACATTTCGACGCCGGTTAAGGCCTTCCGTCCACGTCAATACACTGAGCGTTTTCAGCGAAAACGAATCGATTTGAAAACGCATACATATTATGTAAGTGTGGACGGTCGACAAAAAAAGCGATGACTGAAAGTATCGCAGGCGGATGTGTTTGTAGCATGCACAAAGAGTTCAACTTACGCCACAACGGGCAAATTCTATCGCTTTCGAACGTTTTAGTATAGATAGTCGAAAACGCATCAAAACCGTAGTGTGGACACGAATCGATCCGATGCGCTTTCGATGACAACGAAAACGCACTCGTGTGGACAAGGCCTCAGACTAGTTCGATAAAGCTAAGTTTCTAGAATCTCTTCCTATCTTCTCCTCAACTCAGACTTATTGAGGATGGTTTATTTCTTTCTAAACGCCAAGCAGTGCTTTTGAACTTTGTTGGACGCTTCCTTCGCTCAATCCGGAAACTTGAAAAATAGTCTCGCTCACATTTTCGAAATTGTCTACTGTTAACAGCCTCTCTGTCTGTCACTCCTTCTACAATATGATTAAAATCCAGTGACACGAGGCTGCAGCTGGGACACGAAAGCTTAGAGGTTATGCTTATAATGAAGCTGATTGAAGCAGGGTGGTCAAATTTAGTCGAAGCTCCACTAACGGCCACCTCCGTCTCCACAACGGCCACTTTATTTTGTCCCGCGGACAGTCAATACATTGACTCTTCTTTAAACCTCTCTACAGCGACAACGGCCACTAAAGCGTGTCCCCAACAGCCAAAATAACCTCTCGATAACGGCAAGTTTTTTTCAGCGACTGATGAAAAAATCAAGAATAGTCATGAAATTTGATAGGTATGGCGCGTTGATAATCAATCGCAGCACGATCGTGCATTCATGTGTTCCATTTTTGCTGCTGCAGTAGCTAAAGGCATAAATTGTCTACCGACACTTACAGCGAATGTTGCGAACCTTGCTCATTTTGTGACGTGAACATTTTGATTCGAAACATAACACAAACAGTGTTGTGTATTTTACCTCTATATATATATTATTTATGCTTGGATTACCATTATGGAATACAGTAAGCATGAACTTGGCAAAATAAACATGTTTTACTCCCCTAAAAACATTTGTCATATTACCACCCTACCTCCTCATGTCCTCATAACGGCACAATACCATTAAAAAAAAACATCGCTCACAATAAACATGTTTTACTCCCCTAAAAAAATTTGTCATATTACCACCCTACCTCCTCATGTCCTCATAACGGCGCAATACCATTAAAAAAAACATCGCTCCCTCGACGTTCGTTGCATTTTGTAATCGTAGTCCTTAAACGATAAAAAAATCGACTGAGTAAGGCCCAGTTCAAACGTCGTGCTTCTGCCATGCCGAACTTAGTTGTAATTTGGTTCGACTGTAGCACGGCAGGAAAACAACTCTGATTCAGACGTCGTGCCAGAGTCGAACCAAATTCAGGATTTACTGATGCCTCGTAACAATTCTTCTCCCAACTCCCCGTGGGAACGCAATCTCGCCAAAATAAATTAATTGCTGCGGAGCGACCGAAGGGAGCGAGCAGCAACATAATCAGGATTTAAAGGAAATATATAAGGGGCGACGAATTCTCGAATTCATCACTTTTTACCACAATGCATTGCATTTAACCACACTTTCTACCACAATGCATTGCATTTAACCAGAGTGCATTGCGCCACGAACAACTCAAATAAAAACACGGGGAAGTTCGGTGGGTGAGAGAGTCCATCGTTCACTGCTCAGACTTTTCTTTGTGGCAAATTTTCTACAGCACGGTTAGAGGTCTTACCAAATTTTAAGACACGCAGGAGTCTTTCCGGATGACTACGATGGTTAACTTGGGGATTGGATTTCAATTCAAGAGCCTTTGACTCGTCCAGGTGTTAAACCTGACGAGAAGATGAGCATTTGCTCTTCGACTCCGCAACACGGGGAATAGAATATACAAATTCCAGCTTGCTAGAACGTAATGTGAAAGTGAGAAAGTGTCATGCAATGCTATTCTTAAGAAACTGTATGAGCCGAAAATGGATGTGATTTTGACCTTTCGCTTCAAAATAACAGCGGAAATCGAGATAACAAAACATATGTTTTGGGTCCTACTTTGCAGACGAGGACGTTTATCGGCGTTTTGAAAAGCATAATTATGTTCTTTCATTCATTTATTGCCATGGAATATGCGTTTACATTGTTTTTTCACTGTTAATAGCTCGGTTAATGCGGCTGGCGATCATCTTGCCGGCGGAAGTTTCATGGAAAAGGAATAAAATGAAAGACTTTTCCTACGGATTACGTAATCAGCCTCTGTGGTGTAGCGATTAGGAGTAGTCGCGTTGAGTTGAAAGTACCGGGTTCAAGTCCTACTGAATTATATATTCCTTCTTCCTTTTTTTCGTTTTTTGTGTAGTTGTTTTCTATAAATATATAACCAAATAACTGTCACTTTATAAAGAGCAAGAAAAGTATTGTGTTTCCAGAGAAAATATCGCGCTCGTATATTAAATATATGGGTAAACGATCTGAATTTCTGTTATTTCCTACAATTTACTGTGGGAAAACCAGAGTTGATAACCACTTGATCATTTTCTAAACAACCTTCCCACGAGTTCTTTCTATAGACTGATAGTAATTATTCTAGTACTTTCCAACATGTAAATAGGACATTCAATGTCATTTTTGATTCTTTTAACTAATGCCAGTATCAACAGAACGTGCCGCAGCATTACTATCTTTTAGATACCCTAGTATAATTTATAAATTTTGTTTACCGCGGCAGAAGCGCGACGTTTGAATCGCTGCCGTGCCAGAACCGTGTAGCACGGCAGCGCTTGTCGAACTTAATTGCTTGCCGAACTTAATTCAAAAGTTTGATTCAGACGCCGTGTTTCTGCCGTGCTTTTGTCGAACTTAATTCTTCAATTTAGTTCGGCAGGGCAGAAGCACGACGTCTGAACTGGGCCTTAAGTGTGTCATATCATCCTGGTTTCGTTGCGATGCGGACTGACATGACGTGAGGTCATGTGACTGACTAGGTTGACGGTAAATTTAAGGGCTTTTGATAGTTGAATGATGGTAGCCTGCCCATCCTAAAGGCAGAAAAAGTTAATAAGCGCCCAGCCTCGTATAAGCCCCCAACCCCTACCCCACCCCTCTCCCACTCCCACTCAAACTGAAATAGGCGCCCACCTTGCTTTGTTACATCTTCGCGTTTTGTTATTACCATTTACTGTTCTGTTGCAAAATATACATGTTACATTTCTTGAAAATGGTGAAAATTTAATAAGCGCCCACTCTCAAGGTCCAAAATTTTATAAGCGCCCAGGGCGGTTGATCGAATAAATACGGTAATTTAACTTCCGTTATCCTTGCTCTGGGCCCCTAACCGAGTCAACGGAGGTGCGTTTCGAATTTCCTTTTATTTTGATTGGCAAATCGACAATGGCATTTTTAGCAAGCCAATCATGGCTTGTTCTCAAATCCTGGTACACAGGTGGTGGCCTAGAACAAGGATTTCGGCGCTGTTTCGCAGACAGACTAAACTGAGTTTAGTTTAGAGTTTAGTTTGGTCAAGAGACGTTATGGGTTTCATCTGCGGTATAGGCTAGGATGAGGGTTATCAAAGGGAATTTCTTCTAAGAAATTAAAGTAAATATTAACTTTTGTAAAAAAAAAAAAGATATTGTTCTAATGAGGCCTGTATTTTTAATATCAAAGTACATATTTTTTAACACGCCCAGAGAAAAACAGTAAAAGAGAAATTTAGGCTGGAGAGCCCGGAAATAATAATAATAATAAAAACGATAAAGCTGCTGTGGTTCAGTAATCCAGTTGGTTTAAATTTTATTTTCCTTTGTTTTTGGGAATGGTAATATATGATAATGAGTTTGAAACAAAGGGAAATAGGAATGAAATTCAACCAAGGATAACATTGAAGCACAAATTAGCCGCCACTAGCTATTTCGGCTCACGCACCACACGGAAAAACCTCCCGTCATCACGTGTCGTCGATCCGGAGTGCCGGAGTCTGCAGGGGGGAGGGGCAAGGGGCGGAGATTCACCTCAGCTTATGCCAATTGAAATAACAATGCCAAATAATGAAAAGTACTGTAATTAAATATCGAGAGTTGACTAATGAAAAAACCGCCATTGAGGCGGATCCAGGAAGAAAACGTGACCCACGTAACTTGACTTTCGCAAGAGCTTATAGAACCAAGCAGACCGGTTTCGGTGCATTTCAAGATTTGGAAGATTTTAACTACGGGATCTGAAAGTACAATTTCATTGTTTATCGTGAAAATTGGTCTTGTTCCCCACCTGAGCTAAATCGGTATCCCACTTATAACTTGACGAGCGAAAAAAGCTAATAAAGGATAAAGGTTAAAGTTTAATTGGGGGGCTTTAGAAACGTGCCTCCCAAAGTCGTTTTTTTATCAATTTTATTTTTATTCAGGTTTAAAGACATTTAAGGTTTTTAGGGCTATATCTGTGGGCTAACGTTGAAGAAAAATCATTTCAATGAAGCTTGAACAAAACGTACAGAAGAGGGACCTTTTCTCTCTTTTTTTTTACAGTCAAATCTAAAGACTCTATTTCTACCCTCCTTAAAAGTCCGTTTCTGAGGTGTACGGCTTACAGGGTGTCAAAGAGGATGGGGACCAACTCTAGGTACAAACATTAACCACAAGGGACTGCAAAGGACTGCAAACGAATATGCCGAAGAACGTGGGATCTATAAAGACCTGATCAGCAAAAATAATAATGTAGACATATTAAATTCTGCAAGCAGAATACTGCAATGCTGATCGTACCACGTGAAAATTAACTCTGCAAGACATCAACACGACACCGAAAGAACTCAAAACAGAGCGGGGCTAAAATCAGAGTGCGCGGATATTTTTTCATCAGAGCCTGATCTCCGGTTGTTACGCCATACTGACGAGCCCCAAAGAGCCGCGAAACAGCTGTCTATGGCTACAATCCCGCTCTGTTTTGAGTTCTTTCGGTGTCGTGTTCAAGTCTTGCAGAGTTAATTTTCACGTGGTACGATCAGCATTGCAGTATTCTGCTTGCAGAATTTAATACTTCTACCAACTCTAGGTGCCGGTTCAGCTCGCACATTATTTGCCTTAACTCAAATACAGTCTCCGATCCTATCAAAATCATCCTCTGCTGCTTAATCAAACAATTAAAATATTATGCAACCTACTTTTTGAGATGTTTTGTTTGTTTCTTTTGTAAAAATAAATAAATAAATAAACTACCTATCTATGAACATATTTAACTTTTTTGATTAGACTTACGAGGAGGAATCTTGAAATGAAACTCGTCTACGGTCTTGGTTTTTCGGGCTATGAAAGTGACAGTCTTGAAAGCTGTCCAAGTTACCTTCAGGTAATCCACCGTTCAGCGAAAAGCTTGATCGGTTAAAGACTGGAGCTCCTTCTGTTCAACACCTTTCTGTATCGTGATAATGTGGAATCCTCTAGAACAAACTCTGCATTCGATTGAAGGAGCGAAGGATCAGAAATGCTGCTAGTAGCTTGGGGCGTGGTTTGGCTGCAGAATCTTACTTGATGCAGCGATTGGCGTCGTAGCCACGCTGGTCTTGTTATGGACTCGCTCCAGCCTGCTCTGTTGTTACTGTGCACAATGTCCGCCACCGAATTTCTTCTCTTTAGAATGGACTTTTGTTCAGGGTGAACATGAGGGCTTGGTGGCCATGAATGCGCTCCTAAAACGGACTCAATACCGCTGCTTTCATTTAACATTGCATTTCTCTCACTCTCGACGTTTCTTTCATTTACAGATTGCATTGATGATACTTCTTGTGAATGGTTCACTGTGTTGCCTGTTTTTCCATTACTATCCTGACTCTCTGAAAGTACGCAAATCTTGTCTCCATTTCCTGATTCAATTTGTATCGTGTTACGAACAGTCGAAGTTGCTAAGCTTGGTAATTTAAAAGTAGAGCGACACAACATAGCGTCTTTATCACGAGCAGTGAATGAATGTGTCCCGGACGAAAACTTTAAATCATCGCTCACTTTCTTTCTGTTCAGTATCAAATGATGGTTCTCACCATTTCGTCCCAAAACGTCCGGTAAACTTTCCCGTCGTCTTCGCTGCTGTCCCAAGAAGGCACTCTTCTTCAAAAGAATTTCCTTACGAGCAGCCCGTTTCTTGATTTCGACATCTTGCAGCGTTTTGATGAGGTCTTCTTCACAGCCAACATTTTTCTCAATGGCCTTCCTGATATTCTGATGCCGGGAAGGTGACTCCTCTTTTCTTGCGCTGGCATACTTCTGCACGCTAAAAGTTTTAAGTGGAAATGGTTATCTTGATGTTGGCCTTATCCTTAAATTGCATCACAAACACAAGACTACCACACACCCCTTTCAAAGAGGTTAATTTTGGCTGTCTTTTGAAAGCGGCAAACTCAAACACCGTCTGCTTAAAAAGCCCTCGCGTTCAATACTAAAATTAGAAAATAACCGCCTTGAGTTGATCCGATATCTGATAAACTTTGAGAAAGTATTCCAGCTTTTGAATCAGAATTTCTCCTGCGAGAGTCTATCAATATGCCGCACTTCTCAGCTCTTCGTAACAGCACTAGGTTGGACGGTCTTTCAGACTCTAATCAATACTATTGCAAGAAGAATGTCCATTGTAAGTGAAATAAAGATAGTAATTAATTCGTTAAAGTAAAGCTCCAATTGACAACAATCCTTTGTTTCCCTTGTGAATGTGGGTAGTTAGTATTTCATTTATGGAGATTTTAACGTTGATTGAACATAAAATATTCAGGCTTACCTAATGATTGTGTCTTCATCTAAGTGCAACTGAGAGACAAGGACTCCAAATCAAATAAAAATGGACTGAATGAAGGAGCTGGTTGTCGGGCGCCTTTGTCGTCATTTCAAAGGACGTACCTTGCATTGGCATTGACTTTAAACGACATTTCCTTCACGTAGTTAATAATTTTACTGTGCATAAAATGTCTTTTACAGCGAGAGGTGCGGTGTGTAAAAAAGTATATTCTAGAAAATAATTCCTCTCGCATTTCAGACCTTTTTTCGCTGCACTTACGCAATAACATAACACTAAAATCCCATTGTTCGTGTTTTATTTGTAAAAAAGTGCAAATAGTTTTCACGTAACTTCGTTGATCAGTTCTAACATCACCAGAAAAGAGCAACTGAACTCCAACCATCTTTTATGTCAACTTTCCGGCACGGTTGCGGAAAAAAAGTCTGCTCTGGTACAGTTTGGCAAATTCAGTTAGTCCAAATGACCTGTAGGTCTAAGTACCGTATTTAGTCGAAAGAGCACCACCCTCGAATAGACGGTTTCCCCGATAAGCCCCGCACTTAACTGACTTAACTGAATAATAATCAGGCGCTCATTGATCTTTGACATGGATAACTTAACCTAGCCGTATAAAAGTGTCAGCATGATGCGGACACTTTTATACGGCTAGCTTCTATTCTTGTTTCTGCGATATACCAATTTTTATTCCCATCGATGGGAACAAAATTGGTCATGATATCGCAGAAACAAGAATAGAACTCAATAAAAACTAAAACAAAAAAAGCGACAACAACAGCAAACAAAAAACCTAGCCTAGCCGTATATCAATCGGATTTGCTCCACTTTTCGTTAAATGCTTCTAATAACCAATACTTACGGCATGACCATGTGCTACTATGACACAAATGCTTGAAAGAGCACCTTTTGCACTATGATTCTCAATTCGAGACAAAAATCAGGAAGGTCCAAAAACAACGCGAGAAAATATAGCGCCTATTCTGCAAGCTATTGGCCGGGTCACTGTTACTTTGCAACCAAGCTTGGCTGAATTTAACCTGAGATCAGGCCCAATTTTAGCGGTTCTCATACATTCTCTCTAACGGCTACCGCTTTGCCCGCCGGAATGTAATTTTCAAAGCGAAACGAAAATAGACCCTGATCTCAGGTTAGGCTGAATTTGAATTTAACGTAAGAAAAATATTCAAGTTCAAAAAGAGAAAGAGAAATTCGTCGTCGTTTGTTTACGTTTTCAATAAAAAGTGAAATTAGGCAATTTCACGTAGCTTTCACGTCGTTGTCGTGCAATGCCGGAATGCCAAAAAAATTTACAAAAAAATGTGTTTCACGAGGTGCTAATTTGTTGTTTTGTCAATCTATTACTATTTTGCCCAGTCGTGGCATCTTACTCCGTAGTAATAATGCGCTGCAGCTTCTTTGAAAGAAAGGGCTGAAAAGTAAATTATGATCCTCGCTTCATGTGAATAAAAGTAAAGATATAGGGAAGGTTTGCACATAGGTTTGGTCGAGCGAATTATTCGTGATACAAGATAATCCTCTGGTTTGTTAAATTATCATAAGGTTGACCTTTTGCTTTTCTGGATAGTTACGTTTTGGCTGTTTTTACTTTCGCCCTTCCTCCCCACATTTGACCTGCTCCCAACGTCAGCGGCTTCATAGCTCAGTTGGTAGAGCATCGCACCGGTATCGCGAGGTCACGGGTTCAAACCCCGTTGAAGTCCTGAATTTTTTTCAGGCTTCTTTACGTAATTGCATAAATTGCGTTCAATGCCACAATCATTTCTTCATTTTCATTTTATTTCCGCAGTTCATATATGATTCATTTCATATATCATTAACACTCATTTCTTTCACGGGAACGTATGAACCCACAATTGACCTGCTCCCAACGTCAGTGGCTTCGAATTCATAGCTCAGTTGGTAGCGCATCGCACCGGTATCGCGAGGTCACGGGTTCAAATCCCGTTGAAATCCTGAATTTTTTTCAGGCTTCTTTACGTAATTGCATAAATTTCGTTCACTGCGACGATTTCTTCATTTTCACTTGAGTTTATTCTTGATTATACTCTTAAAATTTCGCACATATCAGTATCGACAGGAGCCCGCTCCTGGTATCGATCGATATTCTTGTAAAATCATATTCTTATTTAAAACGAGTGTAGCGTAAACGCCAAGTTTATTGTCATTTTTTGTTATAGCTATAGTTGTAAGAGTCGAGTAGCTAAATGTAAATTTTTGGTCAATCAGCTTTTCAGACTTTGAGTATATTAAAAAAGATTATTACATCAGATTGCTAGACAACCTTTATTGGCCCTGCGGGGAGGAGGCCTGATTCACGAGGGGCTTTTTTGGCTATTTCCTGTGCTAAGGAAACATGCTTAAAAGAGCCTGGAAAAGCCCTAACTCCTTTAAAAGCTATACCGCCTATGCCTCCGTTAAATTTTAAAATTCCAAAATGGCATGTTTTACGTACTTTTTAAAAAACGAGCAGGAGTGTATTATCGGATTTAAAAACTCTAAACCTGATAATAAACACGTCACACTGATAATACAAACACGTTTAAAAACTTGATGCGAAGCCGAGAGTTTTTAAACCTGATTATACACGACTGCAAGTTTTTGGACGGCTTTTTAAAAATCTCTAATACAGATCAACTCATTACCGCACTTAAATATTTTATTACTTCTATTTTAATTACTTTTGGTCTAAAAAATTGGACGTAGAGTAAACATTGATTTCTTTTGTTTATTCTATATGAATTATTTATGAGTATTTGAAGGAGTGAACTATGTGTCCAGCTTCTGTGAGAAACTGTCTGTTTTTAAAATCATAAATTGTTGCGTATGAGTTACTTTATCCTCTAAGTGAATATTATAATGATACAGACCACAAACGAGAGGATGATAACACTTTGTATTTCAAACCTCATTCTTGCTTTACAAACTGACAGGTCATTAGAATCGCAAAT
Source organism: Porites lobata (assembly GCA_942486035.1). Taxonomy (NCBI): domain Eukaryota; kingdom Metazoa; phylum Cnidaria; class Anthozoa; order Scleractinia; family Poritidae; genus Porites; species Porites lobata. Next base: position 2,179,218 of record CALNXK010000003.1, on the reverse strand, counting down.
TAAACTTCTAGTACCCAGATTCCCAACTCGCACAGGACGCAGTATGGGCCACCTATGATAACAATTTGTATTTCAAACTCACATTCTTGCTTTACAAACTGACAGGTCATTACAATCGGGAATTAAACTTCTAGTACCCAGATTCCCAACTCGCACAGGACGCAGTATGGACCACCTATGATAACAATTTGTATTTCAAACTTCATTCTTGCTTTACAAACTGACAGATCATTACAATCGCCGGAATTAAACTTCTAGTACCCAGATTCCCACCTCGCACAGGACGCAGTATGGGCCACCTATGATAACAATTGGTATTTCAAACTTTATTCTTGCTTTACAAACTAACAGATCATTACAATCGCCGGAATTAAACTTCTAGTACCCAGATTCCCACCTCGCACAGGACGCAGTATGGGCCACCTATGATAACAATTTGTATTTCAAACTTTATTCTTGCTTTACAAACTGACAGATCATTACAATCGCCGGAATTAAACTTCTAGTACCCAGATTCCCACCTCGCACAGGACGCAGTATGGGCCACCTGTGATACCAATTGAAGGATGCCAACCACTATTTTGAGACTATTTTTGATTTTAAAAAAACTGAAACATCCTACTCATTGGCCTTGTCAGTAACTGTGCTCACACTGTGTGTGGCTCCTTCTACTATGATGTTCTACAGTTGGTATAGCATTTAATGGAGTCGAAATCAGTTGTGGAATTGCACACATTTTATGCATCCTACTCGAACAGTTTTCCACTTTTAGATATTTCGAACAACAAAATTGCTGTTTGTCCTCTTTGAGTTTAGCCTCAATTTGAAAATTCATTTCCCTTATTGCCATAAATCGCATGGCAAATGTCACTTACCCGCCGGCGTTCGACATATGAGGGACAAAATTTCCCAGTCCTTTCGTTAAGTTTGTGCTCCACCGAGTTGTTTACGGCACGCGTCACATGCTTAAGATGTTTCTTTCATCACGAGTTTCTCGAAACCCTCTTACCACACGTCCCCTCGAGACTATCATTTTGAGAATGATATCCATCGTTGAATCGAAATGAAAATATGGCCGATCAAGTAGCCGTTATCCAGTCCGTACTCTTTCTTGTTTCGCCCTATAACAAATAAAGCTTCTTTATTTTTTTTAGTAGTTATTAACAGAGAAGCATGTAATTATCACACAGGTCACGGTTTGTACCTTAAACAATAAGCAAACATGTCTTTTCGCTTCTCGCGGTCGTCATTCTACATGATTGGATTGTCCATAAGCTAATAAAGCAAGTCAGAAAACTTTATAATGGGATTATATTGATTACGAAAGAATGGAAAAGTCAACAACTGTAAGTCTTCTTCCTGGAAATTTGAGATACAATTTCTCGTGCATATGTGAATAGTTTATTTTTGGTTAAAAAAATAAAGAAAGGTGCGCGAAAGATGTATATATGTAACTAGCGCCATAAAAGCTTACCCAAAAATAAAACAAACATTGGACAAGTAATCATTAATCAAGCCCTCATAATCTTGAACAGTACAATAAAAACAATAGCGCGATTGTTTTTATGAAAATGCTTTTTGTTTGCTTTCATTACAAGAGCGACCTCCAAGTGTTTGAAAGCTACATTTTTGCTGGAACTGACAGACGCCGATTTTGCCCCATCTCTTGCCTCTGACTTTTGATAACTCCAGCCTGACTATGAGGGACCGGCTACCTAAATTCCTCCGCCCAACGAACGACATGCGAAAAGCTATCGACAGAAATGCGAAACAAGACAAAGATCTGTTCAGTTTTACCAAGCAACTTGATAAGGAGAGGAAAATGGTAATTGAACAACTTTCGATGAAAAAAGATAATTTCAAGAAGGAGATGATCAAACGCCGGGAAAGTTTGTCCAATTTAAAAGCCCGGCTTTCCAAAGACGTGGCGGGCACAGGTCAGCCACGCCCTGGAGCAAACAATCTGGTTGAAATGCGGCTTCGAAGAGCCTTTTCTGTCGGAGACATCCGCAGTCCTTCATCTATCTGTCAACTGCCACATTTGATAAACAAGAGGCATAGTCATCCTAGTTCACCTGTACCAGTCGTCAGCCGAGATTTTAGCAATAAGACTGGCGGCCTCAAAATGAAGTCGCCTCGACGCAGGAACGCTACAGTAACCAGTGACTTCAACATCGTGAATGGACAGCTGGAGATGGAAGAAAAGTCTAGAAACGATGATTGCATTGATATACACCACAAGACAAGGTGCCTTGAAATGATGTCGCCTCGACGCAAGAACGCTACAATAACCTGCGACTTTCATATTGTGAATGGACAGCTGGCGGTGGAAGAAAAGTCTGCGAACGATCATTGCAAAGATATACGCCTAGGCCCGTGCAAAAGTAAATCTCAAGACTGTGGCAAAGTTCAAAATACTATCCGAAGACACTCGACAATCGCGGCCCCAAATTTGTGGAACCTAAAAGCCGCTGCAGGCACGAAGAATTACCCTACCTAGTTTGTCTTCCAGTAACACATGCACTACGGTTTCTGAGATGTAGAATTCGTAACCAGACAAACTCAGTACTGTCCTTCCAAAGAGTAGGGGTTCAGAGGTTTTTAGAGATCTTTTACATCAAAAAATCGGCCGTAAAAATATATTGGACTTTGTCGTGTTTTGTTCGGTGTAATGCCTTTTTGTACTTTGTTGGCTTACATTAAGCTTTTACGAAATAAATTGGACTTGTCGTAGCCAATTGATCTCTTGATTCGTAGGCCATCTTTCTTTGCTATTGCGCTGCCGCTCGAAAGCAGGAATGAGAAGAGACGAAGCGATATAATTGGTGTTATGGGTCTTATCGGACCAACCTTATATACTTTTGTGCAAAATGCGATTTAGATACCAGATATATCTCAACCGCGGGGAAGGGTGTGGTTGGGTTATTTATTATAATAATAATTATTATTATTATTTAGTTGGATGTTAGCTTATGCCAACTGCTGGCACAACTACGTTACTCTTAGAGGCTGTCACTGGCAGGGCAATTATAGTGTCGTAAAATAATTTAACCTCTCCTGCGAACGATTTTACTTCATGATAATTACGACTTACAGCATCAGTTAAGTTCCTTCAACTTACTAGTAGAAAGAAATGAAAAGGCAAGAACAAAAAAAGCCTGTGAACGTCTATAAAAAGGAGCGACTAACAACATGTCTATTAATAAAAGCTATTCCTATACTAGTAGCAGCATAACAAAGCGTCATTTAGCAGAGCGTGGCGGAGAAATTAAAGACACTGTCGTCCTGCGCGAAGCAAGTCCCTATAACTCCTGAGGCGCGCTTTTTTTTTTGGCTCGATGGGTAAACTGAGTCCTTCTCTCTCTCTCGGTCAAATGGAGACTACAAGCTAAACCTTAAAAGAATTCTAAAGAAATTGATGAGAATATTCAGCACAGTTGTCTTTTGACTCAGCTTTACTATCCAGTCTTAATGTGATTTGCATTGTGCTCCTGACCGGAACAGAACAAAAGCAAAGCTGCGGCGTCTTGCAGCCAGCCGTTCTGCTGGTCAGTTAGAGATTTAAGGTGTAGCCTCAACTCTTTGGCCGGCATTTCCGATATTATACTTCTCAGACCCACATTAGGCCTGCTTTATAGCCTACGGCGGCTTGCGTATTAGGCATTGCGCAGGGACACACCTACCCCTGATTCGCTGGATAAGAGAGTCTCAAAAAGTCAAAAAGAATTTTACGATTGTCGCTAAATATTCTGGCTTTTCTACGGTTAACGGTTAAATTCTCTCCATTACCTTAGAAAGACATTTGAAGAAAAAAGTCGATTGTTTTGCAAAAAATTTCAAAAGTTGCCATCGGTTTAAGCCCCTAACCACCTTTCTGTGGCGAAAAGGGTCCATCAGCCACCAAACAAGACCAAACAGGACACGAAAACTGGCACCCTGACATGACTAGGAAAACCTTTACAGTGTACTCTTTTTTACGACAAATGGTTAAAATTTTTCATTTTTTACGCCTAACGGTTAAAATGCTTAGCTGCTTTACGGCTAACGGACCTAGCGGTTAACCCAATTGAGACCCTCCGATAATACGTGATAATGCCTGATCCAGGCCGCCTAAAATACACACACCATCCGTCACGCACGTTATAGTCTATGTAATTATAGCATGATACATTACAAAGCAAATAGTACTAAGTATATATTATTCGCTACAGGCTTTTGGCACAATACAGGTGATGGGATTAACTTTCCCTTTTTACTCTCTGCTCTCACGTGCTTTTGGCCCTCTGTCGCCTTACGCACGTTTGACACGCATCACTTCTTTATGACCGTTCATTTTGGAAATATTCAGCCCGGTTTGATAATCATAACAATTGCTAAACTCGGTAAAAAATGTTGAGCAACCGTTAAAAAGTGTTGAGCAATCGCAGCAATTTATGCCCGGTGATCGTTTCGATGATTTCATAAATTCTTGTCAGCGATATCCGCGTAAGTAACTGAACTTATGTCCAGTTCCAAGAGCAACTTACTGGTACTCGTTCAATTTTTATGTGGAGCACTCTTCAAAATAGTAAGAAAGTAAACTAACCACAGCGTAATTTGAATTTATGAGACGGGATAATTATATGTTTCTTAACCACTCAGTCCTTGTGCAAAAGATAATTACATACAATTACCATTATTTGCAAATATTTTAGCGGTCTTCTTTAAATTATTTCGTGATCGGTTTTGTAAGGTGGTATTTTTTAATGTGTACTGATCCTGCATAGTCGAGCTCGGTAATTAACCATTTAATAAGATTTGCGGATTATCCGTAGGTAATTAAATTACGTCCGATTGTAGAATCAGTAATAGCCAGGTGTAAATGGCTAGTTCAAACAGGTGAATCTTATTTAATACTAAGTGGCTTTTACCTTTCTTTTTTTTCTCAGCAACAACTTTTCTATAACGATTCACTGCCAAAGTAAATGAGCGAATTTCATAGTCATGCATCCCATGCATTCGGCGGTGTAATTACACATTCACAAAGCCATTGTACGTGTAAACAATACGCGACTGCCTGCATTTTGGCACAAAAGTGAGAAGATAAAAAAGCCTGCATCTTATACCTTCGGTCGCATTCGCAGTTAACAGCGATTCGGTCCCTGTGCATTAAACAAACCATGAGGAATCAGCTTGATAAACACCTCCTTCCAACTATTGACATGAAAAAGGCCATTGAGAGAAATGCTAAGCATGAAGGGGATCTTTCACTTGCTCTCAAAAAGATTGACATAGAGAAAAGATTGGCTCTCGAACAGCTCTCGAGAAAACAAGAAGCTGTGAAGATACAAATGTTAAGAAAACGGGAGACTCTGTCCAAACAATTTAAAGTCCAGCTTTTCGAGCAAGGAAGCTTGGAATCTATATCGAGACCACGCCCAAATGTAGGATTGCAGAAGAGTCCTGTGCGACGCAGCTGGTCTTATGAAGGAACGAGCCACTCTTCAAAGCCCCATCCACTCGAGCTAAGAAAAAGACTCAGCCTTCCATCTTCAGCTTTTTGTAATTCGACCTCGGATGACTATGCCAAATCAGAAAAGGAAGCAAACATACAACGAATGGAACACATTCCCGCCGACAGCGAGAATGATCACAATGGTGAGATGTCGTCTGATAACTTTTGCAAGAAATCAGAAATATCCATCCGCAGGCATTCATGTGCTCATCCGCAAGAAAACAGTGATTCAAAGCTTTTAAAAAGACGTAGAGTGACAATGCACAACTTGATGATGCAACGCAGTATCGAGAATGAAATACAAACTCTCATTAGGCTATAACGCCTCTCATTTGACTGTAGAAAATATGGGATATTGGCTTTTAACAAGACAGAGAGACAGTCAAAAAGTTTCGTTTTAAGTAAACATTTTTTTTTAGTTTGCTGTCATGATATAGACGATCACCTTGCATACTGGTTTGGCACCTTCAGGGTAAATTTCTGGCTGCAGCATTAATTGTTGTAAGAACAAACTGAACGGAAAAGTAAGTTTTAAACCGTTGACAAGAAGTACGTAGCTTTTATGGGACAGGGCAAGTAACACTGTATAATTACAGGACATCTGATATCAGATCATGAATATAGCTTGCAGAAATCACTACTGTGACTGAGTTTTGGACATTTAGTGCTTTATAGAGTTTATCAACTTGAAAACAATTTTGTTCTCTTAGAATATTAGAAATAGGTTTTAAAAAGTCTTAAATTGAAAAGACATAGTAGGTAGTAAAAGATTTGTACCTTTGTATAGTAAAAAACTAGTGATAATAGTAATTAGTGATGTGAGTGTTATAATTTTACTTACAGGTGTAAATGCAATAGTTAACGTTAACAGGGAAACTTTTAAGGCAAAATAAAAGCTGTATTATATGCTATTGTCATTTAGGTAGACGTATTTTTGGCAGGACCTCAAAGTTGTAGAAGTATAGAGAACAAAGGAAATAAAGAGTCAGAGTGAAGTCATTTAACAAAGAGCCAATTCAGTGGAAGAATTTCTAGCCTGCTCCCACTCCAACAGAAACCTCCTGGAAGACCTGGAAGGACATTGCTCCTGGTTTATTTTTTGAGAACCTTCTACCTTAAAAATCATAAAAGAATGCTGATTTCCTGCTTTTTATAAACAACTTCCTGGAATTATAATTGAGCAATTATGGCTCTTAAGTAGTCTTGAGTAGAGTTGCGACGTTTGGCGCTCTGAGACTTTCGCTTGAGTTTAATTTTCCAGACGGGTAATTAGTTTTGAATTTCACGAGAACTAGTGTTTGGAAACGATAAAAAGTGTGTTTGCTACTGTGAATTAATTTTGCGTGAGGGAATTACAAACAACACTTTTATTTCTTGTTGAGCGCGTATACAAGTTTTCTTAATAGTGTCACCCAAGTCCGACAAAATTACGTTTAGCGCGGCGTTGCTCGTGTGTGCTACTCCATAACCTTTCCTTTTTATTTCAATTCTATGATATTCAACTATTTTACCCCCATTTTTCAGGCACATTTTCAAGCTTTTTAAGGGAGTTGTTTAAGGGAAGAGTGACAAAATATATACCAGAAGAGGAACGCTTAGAATGCAATTTCCTTGGGCTTTAGTTGAGTCGCGATCGTAGCGTACGTGGATGGAATATAAGATCATGTCGCTTGGTAATCTCTTGACACGCCTACACGTATTTTTGCATGATGGATTTTGGCTAATAGATAATTAAACAGGCTGAGTTTAATACAAGTAATCCTATTCAGCGGAGTGCTTTGCGTATTAGAGAATTAAATGGGCCTAGTTACTTTTTAGGCCGGTAATAGAGACAAGCACTTAATTAAAAATGAGTTAGACGATAAAAGAAAACGTGTTTGTTGTTCCATGTTTAGCGCGTACGCGTGATCAACATTGTACTCAATGTGGAATACATGCGTTGTTCCTAATGACGACGCCTGGGGCGGTACTACCATCTATCACGTGTCATAAAGAATACAGCCAATCAGAAAGCATGAAACCCGTTTCAAACCTGCTCTGAGCTGAAATTTAACATTTTATATAATTGCTTATTATAATGAAGTTTGTTATCAATAAAAGTACAGTAAGCAGCTTTTATAAAGAAAACAAATCAGCTAAAAGCGTGTTTAACGAAACAGCTTTTAAAAAAGTTTAAGCGTTGATGTGAATGGGGATCATGAGTTTAGCTAGTACAGGGTAACAAAATTAAATTCAGCTGAAAGGTCTGGTAGATGAAAAATAAGAGTTCAAAGACTCCGCGGCATGAGGTACCGTCCGATCGACCTCCTTTAGAGCTACAGTTTCTAGACTCTATAGGCGAATCTTTGCTGACGTCACTGTTTACGTTTTTCCTCATTAGCATACGACTTAACTCATGTGAATGGGGATCTAAATGAAAAGTTTATTAAGCTGAGTTTGTGCAATTTTCAGGGTTTGCAAGCAAAATTAAATTCAGCAATCAAAAACTGCGGACTGATAAAAAAGAAAATACATTCTCTGTAAAAGTTCAAAGAGAATTTCTCCGAAACCATTCGGCATTTTGGGCTCAAATTTTCGGGATAACGACACTGTTATGCTCGACCTTTTTTTTTATTAGCTCATCAGATTCTATGTTACTCTAAAAAGTAAACAAAGATTCGCCTATACATACATTACCAAAATTTCCCTAGCCTGCGTAGCAAGCGTTTCCTCGCGAGGTTCGTCTAGAAAGCTGGGACAAGAACAAAAAATAATGAATGACGGGGGATGGGGAGGGGAAAGAACCTTTTTTTTTGCTTCCGCTCTAACTTTCGCGCAATAACTCGATTGGAAACGCTTGCTACGCAGGCTAAAATTTCCCCTCAATAAATTAGCGATTGCTGATCCCGATCCCTAACCGGCGTAGGATGGCTCAAATTCTTTTATCAGGAGACCATTTGCAGAGTAAAGTATACGTCGCCGATCGAACAAACTGAGCAAAACTTGTGTTGAACAAAATAATAACAGTCATTTTCTCCAGTTCGTAAACGAAGATAACAAAAGCCAGTTCACTTTCCTACCGAATTTCGGTTGATGGAACATTATTCCTAAATTCGGTGGCATAATATCGCAAGATCCTGTTTCCCCTTCACATAATATTACTTCCTAAATCTTGCACCCCTTCTCCCCTAACATAGGGAATCCCGACCCTCAGTTAGCCTTATCCCGGATCCCTAATTCCCAATTTTGCCGCTCTGCCATTGGTCAAGCTAGTTGTTTTGATTTGCGCGCACAGACATCAACTGACGTTCTCGCTCTGTTGCTTAAAATCAGCCTATTCTGAAAATCTGGTACGAAACACTCGTGGTACAAATTGCGCGACGTTTGCCGAATAAAACATGGCTAAGAGGCGACCACGAGGACGATTTTCTTGTGACGGCGATCCGAAGATGACGACGGCGATTAGCATCCTCAGTGACCCAGACGTCTCTCTCTCGATGAAAATGTGCGCGCAAAGGAAGGCGGGAGGGAGACAACGGGCAAGAAGTGCTTCGCCTGCCGTCAGTACCCTTCCCATGGTCCCTTGCGGTTCATAACCAGTCACTTGCGTTTCGCGCTCGCCTCTACGACGCGAAAAACGAAGCGCCTGAGGAGGTAGCCTGATTCTCAGACGTCCGAGTTCGTTCGCGGTCCCTTTCGCTTCCCTCAGGGAGGAAAGTGAAAAGGACCGCGAACGACCTCGGACGTCTGAGAATCAGGCTACTGAGGAGGAGGCTGGGCGAAGAGGACGTCAAAAAAGCGTCTGCACGTGCAGCACACTTTGTCATCTCTTTGTCGTTACTGCACAACTATGACGTGAAAATGTCTTATTTTACGTTTTATGGAGGAGATTCTGAATTTGGAAATGGCTCTTAAGAATCCACCTCCAGAAGCTGATTCCAATGAATTGGAGAAAAAAGTGAATAAGTGAGTTAGAATAATTGCGACGAAGATTGAACTGTAGCGAACTCACTTTTACGCGACGTGTTCCCAGTGCGTCGTCACTGTCGTTGGATCTTTTCTTAAGGGTCATTAGTAGCATTTTGTAGTAATGCCGGAAACAAGCTATCGCATTTTGGAAGTTTTATCATTTTGCGATCAGTAGGGCTTAACCTCCAATAAAAATAACCGTCCTAAATTTTCTGGTGTAAAAAAGTACAATGGGACTTTCCGGACTAGACTAAGTCTTCGCGGCCAAAACTTAAGGCAAATCTCGATCGTCCTCGAATCTATAGGTCTTTTGACAGAGCTGAACATCTGCAAATGTCAGAAACTGCGGTACACATCTGGAGACAAGAAAGCAGGTATCATTCCTGAGGGATTTCCAGAACACTTGCCTATTTTGCGGATTTAAGCGCGCCCCATGCCAGTCTTTAATTTGTTCAGTATTCCAACGTCAAGAGATCATTTTAATCAGGTGGATCTTTTTATGTTTTCTTATCACAGTTTCAGGAGCTTGCTCTTGTCGTCCTTCTCTCTTTTTAAGCCTTTGCTCTTCGCCCTAATTTCCGCAACCATGCACTTGTTTACAATTGACATCCACAGTTGAATGATTCAGTTGAATGTACTGCAAGATTTCCCTCCGGGCGAGAACTCACGTGGCCACTCAGGTGGCCGCCAGACTAGTTCTTTCAGCAATTAATATGACGTTTTTATAGCGCTGTATTTAGTCCTTCGGCAAAAGAAAGTTGTTTACATCTCACGATTACCCCTATATCTTCCGCTCAAGACAGCAACGCGCAGTTTGACCAAAAACCTTTCACCTTTGCCTCTAAATTGTACTCCTAAATCAGCTGAACTACTTAGTATAAATCATACAAGAATTAAATACAATTTGATTGAAGAACAAAACAGGTGAGAGGGTACAATTTTTCTCGCAAGCCACAATCATCGATTTGAAGTGTACTTGACCATGTTTTAACTCGATTTGACCCTATCAATGGGAAAATCAACCACGAGAATCGCCGAAGTGGAGATCTGTCAAGAAGACGAGATCCTCGAGTTACACATTTAAATTTACGAGATCCAATTTTTTCAAAGGCCATTCAACCCAAAATAAAAACTTCCTTTCCAGAAAAAAATATAAATAATAAAAAGAAATAAAGAAATAAAAACACCCACCAGTTTTTCCATTAAGTTAGTGATCATGGTGATATACGACGGGGGGGGAACAAAAAAAAGGGGAGGGGTGGAGTGGGGGTAAGGTGACTACAAACTAAAGGAAAGAGGAAAGACGCTGGAAGTGATAGGGAATTTAAAAAGCAAACTGACGTTTTTGAGAGACGTACAACAGCCGGAAGTGGACTTTTTGGAACATTCGGTGGTGGTTTCGCCAACATTTTTGGTTAAGTAGTCTCTATAAGGGGACAAAGACAATATGAATAACGAATTTGGAAATCGTCAAAATTTAAAACGGTAAACGTCTCACTTCAAGTTGATGTGCATCACTCAAAAACGCCTTTGCTTAATCTCTTAAATGCTGGGGCAGCTGAGGATGAACTACTTTTAAGGTTGGCTTCCTTGTCCCAATTATCAAATAGAGAAAATGACCAGAAAAAAGGGTTTATCTATGAAGCAGTATCATTACATGCTGGCTTTTCTGCTTCAATTTTCTGAAGTATACAGGTCTATTTTGGGTTGACTTAAAGAAGCAGTGTCAGGAAATTTAACAAAGTTTTGACAGTTTGTTTAAGGCAAAAATATAACCTGAATGAGTTTGAGTTTGAGGGAGTATCAAAAGACCAAAACAGAGAAAGATGTGCAGGATTGAATGAAGGACCAAGAAAAATAAGAAAAGAGTAAGCGCTGAAGCTGCCAAACTCTGCCACCTTTTCAGGACTTTTTTAAAAGGCATCAATAGTTATTAGCACTCAGAAGTCTCCAATAACATGTAGCAACAACACTGTCGGATGTTTACAATTTAAAGGGAAAAATAATGAAAAAATACTTTTACATTTCATTTTCACTAAAGGATTTTAAAATTGTGTTTGATCTACAGAGATAGAGATAAGTTAGACAGAGATAAGACAGAGATAAGTTATAAGACCCAAAAATTCTACAGAAAATGCAAAGCTCTAAAATACAAACACAATATTTATTCATTTCCGTATGCGTAATTAAATGACACAAGTTCAGCTCAGTTCGGCAGGACCAGTTCGGTCGATAGAACACTTGGCAGCAGAGCAAGAGGACTTGAGTTCAATACCAGGGACCTATACTCATGTGGGGTCTTAACATAACTAAGAAATGAAGGTACTGCCTCTGCTTTGCAAACCAAAAACCAAACCAATCAGACATGGAAATTTTTTTGCCACCACTAGAGATTATTTAAAATTGTTGCATGCAAATGTAGTTTTAAAACTAGAGGGTTATCTATCCGTGTTTTACAACATGAAAAGGTTCCTAATTGGCTAAAATTGCACTTTTTTGTACATCAATGTACAGTCAAACCTCCATGGGTGACCACCTCTGTTAAGAGACCACGAATCCAAATCACCAAAATTTTCCCACTCAAAGCCTTCCAGTTGGAACCTCTAGTAAACGGCCACCTCCTGTAAGCAACCGCGACCATTTTTTGGGCCTGACGGTTAATAATTTTCCATTGTTTTTTAACCTCTTGTAAGCGACCACTTGACGCATTCTCTGATCTCTATTTTAACTGTGTGCACTATGTTACTTAGATGCTGAATATACAAAGAACTTTAGGGACAACATCGAACTACACAGATCCTAACTTAGACTTTGCATGCAATAAATTATCTTTCATAAAGAAGATGTGCCCCGCACCTCTTCTTGGAAGAGACCCCCTATGGTTCAATATTCTTGTAAACGACTACCTCCCATATGCGGCCACTCAGTATTTGCCTTTCAGTACTGTTGGTCGCTTATGGGAGGTTCGACTGTATTTAGCAGGAAAGTACTTATTGAGGACACTATATTTTTACTATCCTGTGAAAACACCCATCTCTCCTTGCTCCTTGCCACGAGGGATGTTTTGCCAGGCGGGATGACCATTCCTCACCGACAGAAATTGCATACTGATGATAAAAATCAATGTTGACATAATTAATCCCACAGTCATGGGGTTCCAAAAATGAAAATTTGTTTTATTTTATGTTTCTCTTGATCGATTCTGGTTAAGTTGTGTGCTTCTTCTAAAAAAGAATATATTCCACAAGTAGAACTGTTTTGAAGTAGACCTTTGACCTTTATGGCCATTTGTCTGTTGTCTTTTGTTCGTAAACAGCAGCTAAAACAAATATTACTATGTTGACCAATCAGAGCTCCTGACCAGATTCCAAACAGATTTTATGTCATCAGTATGGAATTCACGTTGCTGAAGCGTGGACATCTCTCTTGGAGAAACATCCCTAGCAATGAGGAGCCAGGAGAGATGGCTGTTTTATGTCTCTTTCCAGAGACGGGACCAGGACCACCATTTTACGTGGTCAATGATCCTAGACCATCCAAAAAGTTCACCATTTGTTTAACCTGAGATCATGGCTCTATTTTCGTTTTGCTTTTGAAATAAAATTCTGGTGGGATGGGAAAAGAAAGTACCTTCATTTCTCAGTTATTTTAAGAGTCACCCTAAGTATTGGTCTGGTCCTGGGAATTGAACCCCAGACTGCTCCCCCCCACCCCGCCCCCAAAACAATATATGCAAATTCTGTTGCAATTACTGGGTGAAATTTTGTTAACAGCTCTGCAGTTTTCACTGGCTTACATTGTTTATTCTCAGAAATCCAAGTGGTAGTATTTTTAAATTTTATTTTAGCGTGATAAGTTATGATCTTCGTGACCCCTTTATTATCATTCTTTTTTTCTTATTTTATTGCGGCCTGTGAGTTAAAAGAACTACAAGGATTGTTAACTTAAATTATTCTGACTAGTGTTTTGTTTGCACTAGATGCAATGCAGCCAAGGTTCCAAGCCAGGATAGAAATTTGGAGGTAGATAGATGAGTATAGCACGCGATTGTCATCTACTGTAGGATGCTAGTAGTGACATCAGCTTACATTTCTGCATTCTTAAGTTCTTGCAGGAACCAACTGAAACACACCTTGGTGGTATCAGCACTGTGAATTACGTTGAGGAATGATAATGATGATGATTATCAAAAGTATATTATCAAGACTTTTTCACTAAACTTGCACTTACGGTTTTACTATAAGTAAACAGATTTATTAATTTATCTCTTTGATTTGCATTTACATGACCCACATGGAATCTACTTAAGTGGTCTTGTGACAGTCAACAAACATTTATGGAGATCTTACTGCTTATTATTATGAAAACTGCAGGCTGCTGTTTAAATTTGTTAAGACTTTATGTAACTTCAGTATAATAACAATTCACTTGTGTGTATGCATGTTTGTAGTAGGAAACACAGTCAGTTGCTGGAGATACTCAATTCATGAAACACAGTTTGAATACATTTTTTCATACCAGGCATTCACCAGAAATACACTTCTTTGCCTTGTTCTGGTGTGTGTTTATTCACTGTGAAGTAAACACAAAATGAACCCTTTAATATAGCATATTCCTTTCACACATTAAGTGTCTAATTGCCTGGCAGTCTAATCTGGGCTATTTTCAAAGGCTTGGTCATCTTAGTTTCAACTTGCTACAACAGGTAGATTTATTTAATAGTGGATCAGGTAAGGGATTAGTGTGTGGATCAAGAATATGGATGTTTGTATCACGTTCAAATCATATGATAAAAGCAACTTTAAGGGAAAATCAGTGGCACACTGACTGTAGCTAGGGATTGCTCTCTATATAGTTCTGACTCACAGGATTTAAAATATGCCTACTGCAGTCTCAATTCCTGGTGGCTTTAGTGATTTGAAGACCTTAACCAGCTGCCACGCTTTAAAGACAGCATTTTCTACAAGCTAATAACTTGAGTCTAAGGAATAATAATCAAAATGCACATCAGTTGACATTGAATTTAATGAAAAAATATCATTTAACATTTTAAATTATCAACAATGATATAAAAACAAGATACATGACTATTGTTTTTCTTAAAGGATAAATATGTCTGTATCTAAGTTGTCAAGTGGTTGTTTATACATCACCCTTTATCAGATCATTTCTCCCTGACTGTGGATTCTTTCTGTCATTTTAGACAAAGAAAGGATTTCGAAGAATAAATCCTTCATCATTTCGTCCCTTTACAGTCAATTCCGCTGCGCCAACGCTACAAAATTTTAACTCTCCTTTCCAACACAAAATGGCGGAAGAAAACAGCTTCAAATATCGCCAGGCGTTCCTAGGGGGCGGAAAAAACTGCATTTCTTGTCTGGGGCGAGGACAATTTGCATCCAAATATGGAGGTCATAGCCTTATATGGGTGGGCTGCTCTTGTGGAAGCTTTTCAATGATTTCTGGGAAAAAGCTATCGAAGCTCGCCTACGCCCTACAACAAGTGAGCTGGATCATCACTTTGGAAGAATAAATTCGGTGGTAACAGTGAACTCGTAGCTCCATTAGGGGCACGAGGAGCGAAAAGGACAACTGTCGTTGCTTTTGACGCCATCGCTGGTTTTGGTTGTGGCGATCGGGGGCAATTTGTTCTTTCAAGATGACGTGCTGCTTGAGCGAAGAACAGAGGGAGATCAGACGAATCAACGCAGAGATCGAAAAACAGCTCAGACAGGACAAGAAAAATCAAAGGAGAGAACTGAAATTGCTTTTACTCGGTGAGCATGGGTTATGTTGTATTCGAACGCATTCATATTTGATCGAATGTAAAGGAAGAACCGCGCTAGCTGTTGCTCAAAACTGGTCGCATGGAGATGCTCGCTCGACAAAACACAGATAAAAACATAAATATAAAACATATACATTTATATAGAAATATATATACATAAATATGCTTTATACACTCATATAGATGTAGATTTCTTTAAATGAAGCGAGGAGCGCTCGGTTTTCTGACTTTGCGAGATCGGTGAATGTGTGTTTGACCGCTCTCGCGAGGTTCGATTGTTCCAGACCTTCTCGACTCCATGTTGTTAGCGCTCTATCATGTTTGGTATAAATACCCAAATTTAATCCTCACTGCCCCTAAATAAATTAAGACTTTCTTGTAACCTGCATATTGAATAAATAAGTTAAAAGGGCTTTATTGTCGACCAGCAAAATTCAAGTTGTTGGCTCAGCATGGAAATGTCGAACCTTGGAGCGAATGTTGTTTCTGTACACATTTCGTTAGCAAGTGCGGGATGTTTCCAAGCGAGATTCTATAATTAATGTGGGATGTACTCTTTTTACAGGAACTGGAGAATCAGGCAAAAGTACGTTTATAAAACAGATGAGAATTATACACGGCCAAGGCTACAATGAAGAAGACAAGCGAAGCTACATCCCTTTGGTTTACCAGAACATAATAACAGCGATGCACTCCCTTACGACAGCAATGGAATCTTTGAATATCCCTTACAAGGATCCAAGTAATAAGGTCTGAATAGACTTCTCGAATACTTTATGACCTTGTTTTTAACTTACGTTATTTTATTCCTCAATTGGTTGAAAATCTGCCCGCTCTTGAAGGCTCTAAGGCTTAGTTCAATTTCATTTTTTTTGTGTGCGAATTTTGTGTTGATGTTCCTTAAAAATTTGACGTTTATTTTCCATTTTTTTTAGGAGAACGCCAAGTACATTAGAGAAATAGATCCTAAAAATGTAACGACCTTCGAAAATTCATATTACGAAGCTACTAAATCACTTTGGTGTGACCAAGGCATGCAAGAATGTTACGACAGAAGAAGAGAGTACCAACTCAGCGATTCTGCTAAATAGTAAGATTATCATAATGTTCCTTCCCTTTCCTATACTTTTTTCTTATTGAAATATTTTGTTTCAACTGACGGATTTGCTGAAACATCCGTTTCTCGAAAATAGCCTTCTGTATTTGTGCTTACAACTTGGGGAGTTAGTTACCAAATATTCACGCCACATTCGTTTTTCTCTCATCCCATCTGGAATATCCTCATTGAATGCCTTTGTTTCCGAAAGTTATTGCTAGTAGTCAAATTTATTTCTTTTTTATCTTCTTTCGGCCTTGATTTTAAAACACGTATCACCAGTCATTTTAGAATTAGCAATATTTTGTTCGCGAGCTATGATACCCTCGCGCGGCAAGATGGCTTGTCAATTTTTGCTTGAAATTGTGCTCAGATAATGAGCAGCAGCTTTTGAAAATGCAATTTGCTTCACTTGGCCTCTTCTAACCCCATCTCTAAACCACCCAAGGAAGAAATTCAGCTTCGAATATTTATGCCCTGGAGATGGTAAAAGTTTAGATCGCGAATCATTTTTGCGAACTATCGACAGTTGCGAATTTTCTCTCGCATTATCGGAGTCAACTTCTGTTCTTTTACATTATGGTAACGTAACTTGTAATTCTTACAGAGCTTGCTTTTCTCGATCTTTTAGCTACCTCACGGATTTAGATCGAATAGCCAAGCCCGACTATCTCCCTACAGAACAGGATGTTCTTCGAGCAAGAGCCCCTACCTCTGGGATCATCGAGTATCCGTTCGATCTCGAAACGATAATTTTTAGGTAAGGTTTATTTTCTTTTCCACCATTTATACTGTTATTTGATCTCTAAGCAACGGCAACAGCAATCCTTTAGATTCTTGTTGGAGCTGATAAAGGGTCATATGGAATTAAATTTATTGCATTTCTGTTATTATGAGGGCTCTATTTTCCCCTTCAAATTTGTCTTAAATGAGCAGGAAATTTCTCCCACACAGGATGTCAATGTAGTTTGCTTGCTTTTCTATGCATCTCATGGCTATGAATCTGCATAAATGTTGAATGGCAAAGTTTGTTTGCCATGAATATTTTGAACTGATCGGTTATCCTTGTCTATTTTCCCATCTTTAACCCACTGGTCCATGGATGATGAATATGTTAACATGTTACAAACTACCTCATTATTTCCCAAGTAACCCTTGACATTTTAAAGTTCTTTTTATCTTGTGATGAAAGACTGAAGTAATAGCTTGGAACTCTTTTGTAATCTTTTGACCTGTTTTAATATTAATAAAGTTTCCTTCCTTAAAAGTGATAACCACATGTACTTTGGAAATTTGAGCTCTCCTGTACCCCCAGTCTTTACTCTTAGGATCACATTCAGCTGAAAGGAATTGAAAATGAAATTTGCAAGTACATAACTATGTTAAATGCTTTGCAGAATGGTTGATGTAGGAGGGCAAAGATCAGAAAGGAGAAAATGGATTCACTGCTTCGAAAATGTGACGTCGATTATGTTCCTTGTTGCGCTCAGTGAATATGATCAGGTTCTCGTTGAATCTGCCAATGAGGTAAGCATTTTTTTTGCAATTTTATGGTGTTATGCACTCGACTGTCCTCACTAGGGTAATATCAACAACTGTCCTAAAATGTTGAGGGTGTAAAGGATATGCCTGTGCTTTGTTTAATGTTATGCTGATACAGCTGAATTATAAAATGAATGAGGAAATGTGCTAGTTGTGTTGCCTGCAAACAAGAATAAATAGAACAGTGTAGGGTTATCAATTTTACTGCATCGATAGTCTGCCTTTACTGTAGTATTTTTGGCATCGTTAGATTGAGCTTTTATTAACCAACTGATAGTGTGAAAATTGAGTCTGAGAAAAATGCTATTACTTTTTTCAAAGTCGCCTTTTGGTGACCGTGATTGTTATTAGATGGTCACCAGTATAAAGTTTTTGTGGCTGGAATATCGAGACAAACAGACAAATTAGGACACAGTTTGCAGGACCAGGACTCGTGCAACTGCATGCCCGCCATATTTCTGCATGCCTCTTCCATTTCTAGTTAAAGGGAGTAGTTTTTTTCAGGGCTTGAAATTAAAAAAATTCCAAGTGGAGAAATAGTGGCCAGATGCAAATTTTTTAGTTGCCAGTTTGTACAATGTAAATGACGCAGCTCATAGTATGGCATGATCCGTCAGACTTGATTGTTTGAGAATATCACGGACAGAAGTCAGTATAAATTTGGAGGTAAACTGGCTTTGTTTATGCAATGTGGCACATTTTTATCACGAAAGCAAAGCAAGATAAGATGAAAAGTTTGTTTTTACTTTAAATCTAAATCGTAGAGAAATCTGGTCGCCAAAGTGGTGACTAAACCAGAATTTTTAGTTGCCAAGGAGCAAATGGTAGCCACATTGACGACTGTATCAGTCGCAATTTCGAGCCCTGTTTTTACATGCCAATTACTCTAATTTGCATTCAGTCCAACCACCCCTCATTAGCAACCAGCCCTTTTAATCACTTGTCTACATGGTGGGTGTTTAAAAGGAAAGGGGGAGTGGATTCCAGCTGTGCGAGAAGTGTAAAAGGTGCGCAAGGGGGAGGGTAGGGAACACTTGAAAGGACAGTGTTGTCTTCTTCATATTTCACGTCTACCAGAGACTTGTAAAAATCATGATTGGTCAGAGTTCTAAACATGTCAATCAGAGCGTTAATACCTTAATGTGATTGGCTGAAATCAACGTCATTCAGTACTCATTAGATGTGGCGAGTGAAGTGGGAAGAGATTTCAAGTTTGTCTTACCGCAATTTGTTGTGAGAAATAGAAACTGGAGGTACGGAGGACATTAAGTTTAGCTTGAAAGGAGAGTAGAAAGAAGCAGTTAAACAACTGCATGAAACAAAAGACCTGTTGGCAGATGAGTTTTACTCACTTGTTGTTTTAACGGCTCAAAGAAAAGGAAATCATGCTGCCTGTGTACTAGTTATCTGCTGTTTGACCGGCATTAACAACCACCAGATTGTTGACAATGAAGCGATCTAATCCTCAGTGATTTTCAGTTTTAGGACTTATTCTTGCTGGTAATAAAACCTGTAGGAACTTACTTTTATTCCAGCTCTCTCTCAGATCCTGGAAGTTCTGCTCTTCCACACTAGCAGCATTCTTTTGTATGCTCCTCTGGGTCCAAGGTGTTCCAATAGGATTTCAAAGAGTTAACAAAGTGTTTTAATTTTTGTCGGACAAACATTGCATATAAGCTGTAAAAAGCCTAGTTTTCCAGCCCAATTCCTTCAGCAACAGCTAGAAAAAATCATTGCTGCATTTTCTATTGCTGAAATTTAAACTAGTTTCACAAACTAAGCACGTGTTATTGCCTTTTTTCTTCCTTCATTGGACAACCGCGGTTGGACCTTCTTCTTTTCTTTGAGTTCTTGTTTTAAGAAAACGAAAGAAAAATTGTGCGAGAAATACGAATAGAGAACATGCATTGCTCCCAGATTTATTTGACAGCTAGACTTGCACACAGTTGTGTTGTATTGCGTACATAATTAGTCAGCGGGATGGTGAAAATAGTGGTGTCCTTGCAGGTGTTCCACCCCTCCTTTCTCCCTCTCACACCATCTTGTGCCCAAATTCCCTCCCCCTTTCCTTCTGAATGCCTGCCATGCAGGCTAACAAAACACCAGTCATAGTGCCCTAGCTGAAACCTATTGTAAATGACCACCTCTGGGTATGCGGAATGTAAAAGGAACATTTAGAGACAACCTAGAACTACAGATAACTTAGAAATTACATGCAGTAAATTCTCCTCCAAGAAGGAGATAAGTCAGGACCTCTTCATGAAAAAAGACACCAAGTCTTATACATGTTAAGGCATGGGTCACCTCATAATTTGCATAATTTGGCCAAGTGGCAATTGAAACGGATTGTTTTGAGCAGTCGTTACGAAACTTGGCAAACAGTTTTAGCTTGGTGGCCTTAACAATATGTGACCTATTCATTGTTGAAATATTAGTCATGTGACCTGCAAATGATTGTTAATGTTCAAAGTGTTCAAATTAAAACAGGGGAAAGGAAATGAAAGAGCAGCAAATATTCGTAGGCACCAGTGTTTCTCCCGTGGCCTGGATATTATGAAATAGCCCTGCATGCATGCCTAAGTGCTGCAAGGATTACGAAATAAAGAAAAACAGGTCACGTGACTTATAAAAGATTTTAATAACTCTTAGTAAAAATGCTTTAATCCACCTTGCAAGGCTAATTGACAATCCAGACAGTTTCGCTGACAATTTGATGACAAGTATTTTTAGGCTGAAGTTTAATAACCTTGCCCTGTTTGAGAAAACAGGTTTTGTGACGTCATGGTTTAAGGAGATGTCTTATCATATCCTTGTGGAACCAATCCTTGTGCATTCTCTGCGGGAGGTCTTTTTAGCGTTTCAACCCATGCCATAGCTTGCCTGAGGTGGTTTGATTCTTGTAAGTGACCACAAAATCTTTGCATTTGGAGTGGTCACTTGCCAGGGGGTTTGACTGTATTTCGCTCGTATGTCGTTAGACACTAATCACTTGCTGTACTCTTGTTGTCTTTTTAGAATCGAATGGAGGAAAGCAAGGCATTATTTCGTACTATTATCACGTATCCCTGGTTTCAGAACTCTTCCATCATATTATTTTTAAACAAAAAGGATTTGTTGGAGGAGAAAATTATGTTTTCACATTTGGTGGAATATTTCCCAGAGTTTGATGGTGAGTTCTATTTATCGTTGAGCAGTAGCTTCTTAGCAGGGTAGCAAGTGTCTGTAACATTATGTGCCGGTTTTCTAGTGAAATGAAGCAACTATCTTTGTCAGGGAATTACTGGGCCCTACTTTCCATCCATGGCAAAACTAATTCATTCAAGTGAAAGCAGATGCTTTGAAAACAAAATGGTGGCCTGTTTCGAGTTCAACGATCTGAAAGATAAAGAAAGCGGTTTTTTTTTTTGCGTCCGTGAAAAACAACCAGGGGGAAAGGCAATGTTCAAAAGTAAATTTTGTCATGAATTGGGAGAGATGAAAGGAAATATCTTCTCAAAAGTACAATTGATGACTGCTATAGCTGTAGAAGACATTTGAAGATGGCTGTTAACCATAAACAACAAAATATTCTCTTGAATACTGCAGCGATGCCTTAAAGACAAATTTAAAGCTGTGAATTATGATAGTTTTGGAGAATATATTCAGTAATATAAATATCACTGTTTTGGTTCCTTTGTTTGCTGTAAGATTGTCTTTGTAGTGATGTATTTTTTAATTGCACGAGGTTTGCAGTACATGCAAGATTCAGTTAATATCATTTTATGTAATTTTTTTTTTGGAAAAATTGCCACTTTCCAAGCTGCTGTTTTCCAAGGCACTTTTTCTTTAGGATAGCTGGTGGCCAGAGGGTTACTACTATTAAATTATGGTTTATATGTAGAATGAAATTCCAAAATATTTGGGTAAAGGCATCAGTTATTATAACAGACATCAGATCATAACAGGTAATACAACCCTAGGTTTATTAGTAATAAGATTGTGTTTTCCAGGGAATATCTTCAGAAGCTATGTTTTGGTTTACCAGTCAAGTTGAGCATAGTAGGTGCTCATTTTGGCTGGTGCAAGATAACAGTCTTATTTAATGGGGCTGTGTGTCATGGCTGTCTTGTTCATTTGCCACTATGCGTCCTTATTGGCTGTGGAACTTAATGTTAGAGAAGAAATAACTTGTAAATGACAAAATCACTGCTTCTTGTCCAACAAATATACCCCCCCCCCCCAAGCATTAGATGAAAGGTGTGTTCCTTACGATGAATCCAATTGGACCTAGATCTTAAAATGGATTTCGTGTTCCCTTTTGCAAATCCAAATCCAGATTTTTGATCTGGTGAGTCCTTTTCAAAAAGGATTCATTGGATTTGAAATCCAAAGAATCCAAATCCAGATAAATGGATTAGTGATCTACACTGTACTCTGCTCCATTTATGATGGAGTCAGAATTAGTCAGCTGATCCAGCGGTATTTCCTATTGAAGTGTGCCCTTAGCCTGAGTTTCAGACGATTACTTCGAGTTGTCTTTACTTCCTCAATAACATCTGAATCGACCTGCTGTTAATGCCGTCCACTAACGTCATGACTCCTTTTTTTAACTCTTGCAAAAAGTAAAACACGATTTTCAATTGACAAACAAAGAAATGTTGTCTCGAAATGTACACGTTATGGCAGAATTGCTTTTCTCTTTTTGACCATAATTCATGTGTAATGTTCAAACTGTCAACTGCATGCAGTACTCTAGACGACTGAAGTGGAATTCAGTAATAAAACTCGAACGCAATCACACCATGAAATAAGTATACACACGGAACACTTCAAAAACACAACAATTTGCTTTAATTGAAAAAGGTCGTTAACGAAGAAGAAAGAAAAAAAAAGGAAACAAACGCTAACAAAATCATTACTCTTGATGGTGGAAAAGGCGAGAAAGTCGAACTAAAACTTAACTGTTAGGCCAACCCACAATTGCAATCCGTTTTAATGTTCGTCAAGTTTAGCCATCTCTGCCTTCTTTTGTACATGCTTTGTTCCTTATGACAGTTAATAATTATTTTGAGTGGTTATTATTACATTTCACTGAATTTGGTGGCAGTTCCTACAGTTAGTTTTTTGATAAATTTTGTGACACAGCTCCTTTAAGGGGAATGTGCTCTTGATAAAGTGGAACATCGCTTTTCGGACACCCGCTTAATATAGAAACCTTGTTATTACAGACAGTTCTCTTTTTCCTTAGGAAAAGTCCTAAGCATGTTCTCTAAATTCAACGCGCTTAATGCGGTTGCCTGTTAATGCAGACAACAGGCACCTGTATCTAATTTGCCCAATGGATAGATTCTCATAGAAAGTTAACCTCACTAATGGGGACACTTTGTTGTCATGGACTTTTCCTTCTTGAAGGTAAAAAAATCTTTAGTTGACATGTCGATGTTCCCAGCACTATAGTAGACCAGATACCAGTGCCCGAAATTAACTTTTGGGTCTGGTCTTCCTCAGGACCAGTGGGATTAAAATTTACTGGTCCAATGACAAAACTACTGATCACTCTTATCATTTTCAAATAAAGTAATAAATGCAACTGCAATTAAATAAACACAACCGGAGTATTTATTTTTTTACGCTGTACATAGCTACCAAAGCAAGTGTCTTACAGTATGACTTCTCAGTTCTCATGTGCTTTCAAGCTCTCTGTTTGCATATTATTCGTTCCGATCCTCAGGTTCGATGGGAGTATTTTGTGTTTTTCCTATTCAGGAATTTTGTATTCCCTAGAAAACTCTCAGAACATTTTGTTTTCCTTTCCATCAAACCTCAGCTGTTTGTAGTTATCCTTCCATGCCTCCAGGAACTTGTGTGTTTTTTTTGGTCAGAGCAGGTGTTTCAGATGCTGTGTTAATTTCTTTATCATCTGTTGATTGCTTTCCTTCAAAGAAGGACCACAGTGAGCCTTGCACTTGTTTCCCTTTTGACTTAATTTGGCTCACATTTTGATTCACCAAAGGTAAATAGACACGGACCTTCGAAACAAAAAGCCGCCATCTTGTATCCTGCAGTGCATTTTGTTTCAAGTAGAACCCAGACTTTCATTTGTTTCAAGGTATTGGTATGATCCAAAAAAAAATTACGTGTATTTCTCAGAGAGTGATAACTTTACTTGTCCAGAGGACTAGTGGGGAAGAAAAATACTCATTTTCAGAATTTTAACTCGTTTTGGACGAGTGGACGAGCGTTAAGTTTGAACACTGGATACGATGATTGTATACGTCAATTTCAGGCTGTTTTCAGCCAACGCACTAGTTATGCATAGAATGGTTTTCCTTAAGTAGTAATAAGTGAGTGTTCTTTTTTAGTGTTCCTGGGCAATTAGTCAACTGAATGATGACTTTGTGGTAGTTAGATATGTTTAGTTTGACCATGCTGACTTCTTCTTTTATTTCTTTAGTATGTTGTTCTAATAAAAAGTGTTTTTTGACATTTTTGACATTAATAACACAACGCTCTAAATACGAACATTCTCTGGCCCCTTTAGTGTCCATATTAACAGGGTTTGACTGTATTGACCCTTTAAGTCTCAAGATCCCCATGCAAATTCTCCAGACTGATCTCCACGCATTTCTTTTAAGAATAGTTAAGAGAATTTGGTTTAAGATCAAAGTATTCTCCCTCTGAAAATCAGTTTAGAAATTCTCTTCACCTTTACCCTCGATGATCTGCTGATGTTGTTGGGAGAAAATTGATGTTGGTCACTCTTGGGAGCTAAAGGATTAAGCATTGGTGTGCCGGGGTGTTCAGTTTTTGTAGAGATTTTGTAATGTCAAATATTAAATATGATTTGTATGAAATTTCTTTGCAGGGCCCCAGTGTGATGCCCAGGCAGCTCGTGAGTTCATCCTTAAAATGTTTGTTGACCTGAATCCAGACTCAGATAAGATAATCTACTCTCACTTCACGTGTGCCACAGATACAGAAAATATCCGGTTTGTATTTGCGGCAGTGAAGGACACAATACTCCAGTTAAACTTAAAAGAGTATAATCTAGTTTGAATAGAGTTGGTCCGACAGAGATGTTATTATCTGTATTAAGAAACAATGGCAGGCAGGCTGTAAGAGATTCAATTAGGGGATGGAAACTGTAGAAGATTACAAAAGTGGTTGAAAGAGATTTCTTTATTTAAGATCGCTTGTCTTCAACTGATTCTAGTAACTTGCTTTTGTGTACAAAATTCCCCAAGAGCAAGAGTTTCTGTGTGCGAATATAGCTAGTATTCAAGTTATGAGACAAGTGCGGCACTGTGAATTTTTTTCCAGTATGGTTCAACACAGTTGAATGTCGTGTATTTTAAGAGTATGAAATGAAGTGACTGGAAATATTTTCCAAGTGTTAGATATAGCTAGAATATGTCATAAATGGAAAAAAATATTAGTTTTGTTTATGCAGTTTGCTCCCTGCTCCCCTGTTGTTGCGACTTTCAGCTAAAAAGTATGTATTTCCTGAAAGCGAGATCAAAATTCTCATTTATCCAGTCTTGCAAAAATTTTGTATTAATTGGCTTTAGGAAAAAAAATGTTTTGTGTTCTTTTGCTTATCTTTCATTCCTTTTGCAAAGAGATGCTTTGAAAATGTTATTTACAGTGCTGTCTTGCAGAGATAACAGTAACAGCAGCTACTTGACTGCCTTCAATTGGCCATAAACAAAATGTATATGATATTGATAACTTATCTTTACTGCAGCTAGTGACATGTAGTTTCTTGTTATTTCTTCTGTTCTGGGTATGCTGGCTTCAGCCTGGACTGTTTGTTATGTTTAGTGCATTATCGTTATTTTTACAGTTTTGTTTTCGGCATACACTCGCACATTGTTTTCAGAAAGATGTGCTGAACTGTGTAGTGTTCACTGTAAATCATGTATAATCTATAGAAAGCTTATATTACTTAATTAGAATAGGTTTAGGATTTCTTGTATCCAAGTCCCAACACTTTCACTGTCATACTGATAGTACAGATTACTTGCACTGTGTTTCTAAGCACATCTTTAACTTTTGTTCTTACAACTTGAGAAAGCAGCTAATCGCTGGTGCCCCCCATAAAATAATGTCAACTTTTTTGCCAGTTGCTAGGGCAACTTTTGGAAGCATCAAATGCAGTTTTTTTACCCTTAGGGGCAGTGTCATCCAAAACACCTTGAAAAATTCTAAGAACATTTTTTTGTCAACTTCAAAGATAATGTAAAGCAGTGGCTAAATGTTGCTTTAAACCGCTACTCGTCATGCTTTTGCCAAGACATTGCCCCTAAAAATTCTGTATTTTGGCCTGTCAGTTGTAACCGTTTGACTCTCCCATTGCAATACCCTTGCCAGCCTTAGAAGTTTGAATATTTTGCTTTAGTATTTACTCTTCACCCTTTAAGCCCCAATATCCACATACAAATTCTCCGAACTGATCTCCATAGATTTTCTTAAGAATTACTCAAGAGAATTTGATAAAAGATCAAGGGGTTTTCCCTTTGGTGATCATTTGATTAATTCTCATAACTTTTTCTCTTGACAATGTATGGATATTATTAGGAGAAAATTGTTTTTGGTCACTATTGGCACTTAAAGGGTTAATCCTTGAAGAGTCCCATAATTTCCCTGGGAAGTGAACAGCACATATTTTCCTCTCCTTGTGAGTGGTAACTTTTTGTACACTTGCTTATTTCACTCACTCTCTCCACTACAGTACTACCCTGCAAGTAAGAAACTGTTCGGTTAAAATTGGCCAATTAGACAACTCTACACCAGAATCCGTTAAATTTTGGCCTAAAAATTGAAACAGGTTCCTATTTTGTGAAACCGTATAAAATAATGTGTTCTCTGAAAAAGGGCATCAACATTTACATGACTAGTGCTTCAATTTTTCTTATCATAGTCATTTAAACATAAATACTTACTTCGTATGCATATTTTTTCCGTAAGAAATAGCCTGAATAGCACCACATTCTCTTAACTTCAATTTAATGTTTTTGTCAGAAAATAAGAACCAACCTAAATTGCCTGAATTTGTGCTCATTACTAGTAATGTGAGACCCTCTGTGGGTCAATTTGAGAAAAGTAGGTTCTTACTTAGGCTCGACTTCCGCTGCTTTCTTGGGTCCTCCCCGAGAATAGAATTGGCTGATTTGGCAACAGAACGGGAATGTCATTTGACTAAACCCGACTTCCGGGGCCCTACTTGCCGCTCTGCCATTGGTCAAGCCAGTTGTTTGATTTGCATGTGCCATCGTCAACTGACATTCCCGCTCTGTTGCTAAATTAGCCTACTGTTCAGGGGAGGGGCGTGGGCTCATTTCCCAAACAGCGGCTGGTAATTGAACCTAGTTCTTACTCGCCTGGTAGTACGTAGGGTATGGAGGGACCACTGGAAGTCAACATGCATTCTCTCCACACTGTTCATACATTTATGATGGTGCTTTGCATCTTTTTGGTGATCATTTCCTATATTCTCTAAACATATGAGTTTGATTAAGAAGTAATGTTGTTAGGAGAAATTATGTGGTGGGGCTTGTTGGAAAATCTGCTATTGAGTTTCTGTTGTGACCTCTCTTGTGGCACATAGCTACTTGTGCAGGATTTCAGTTGGCCAGAGGGTACAGGTATCACATCAAAGGTAACAGAGACATAACGAGATGTTAATGGAGGCATGTGGGAGTGGACATTAAAAATTTCATTTTTTATGTAGTTACTGCCTTAGATCAACTCACGGAATCCTGCTTAGCCCTTTGCTATAAGATGTTATGGGGTCATTTACCCTTCTGCTGTCCCGATGGGATTTATACGACTTTATGCTGTCAGCTTGTTCCTTTGGGGATGTATTCTAACTAACCTCCCATGCAGACATTCTTTTTGGCTCATCACGCAATCTCCCCAACAAACTTGTGACGAAGCCCTGAGAACGTTTGCCTGGGAGGTCGCAGTCAAACTAGCAGCGACAGGAAGGACCCACTTCTTCACGGATAGTTTGGTGTTGGCTTTGTGTAGCTCCCTTGTTACCATAAGAGCTATTGCCTCATTGGCATGGCCCTTTCTCTATCAGTAGTAGAAAATAAGCCTTTCGCTGTCTTCACAAATTTCTTGGCCAAAAATTTGCTTCTCTCAGGCCCATCAGAAAGATGCTGTCTTTTAGTCTGTCTTTTAGTCGGGAGAAGTTGGGTCCTTCAGTCACAGTACCTTAAACAGGATCTTAAACAGTGGCATAGTGAAAAGGATCAGTGGCGGGTCTAGGAGAGGGGCCCAGGGAACCCAGCCCTCCCCCCCTATTTTTAGACCAAAGTGAGGCCTGACGGGCCGAAAAAAAAAATTTGGAGACCCCCCCCTCCCTCCCTTCCCCCTCCCCTTGTCTAAAGTTCTGGATCCGTCACTGAGGATGAAATGGCTTCGTTAATTTCTTTACCTTCAGTATGACAGGGAAAATTTCATGTCCTTTCACCTCCTTCGTTTCCCCTCCCCTTTGTGGCTGACCACTCTTGAACTGTAGTAGAAATGGAAATAATAGATAAATTATTATTGTTATGGACCCAGAATATCTGGCAAACAATTGCAATAAATTTTTTATTCGTTCATGATTAAGTCAGCTCTATAGGTAGCCTTTCTGTTAACGTTTGCATGTGCTTTTTGTGGACCGTAACGCAGTTAGATTACTATATGTATGTAAATCCTGTACTTTTATAACTTTTCTGTTGTGATAAATGTTGTACTGGTTTTTAAGGCCCCAGTGAAGTCGCTACTCATCTAGGCTGACGGACTTTTTATTGTAAATTTTCTGCAGCAGAAAGATTAAAACATAGCAAAATGACCGAAAATGGGAAACAATTTGTTGTTGTTGTTGTTGTGTGTGTTGAGATTATTTCTCTCTTATCACTGCTACCCCGCTTAACGGATCGTGTTGTTTCACTTAGCCTGTTACAGGCGGTTAAACAGTGCAGTGCGGCACGAAGTCAAAGAGCGGGAAAAAAAGTAAGGAGAGGCAGAGGGGGTGAGGAGTTCCTTCGCCCTCACGGGCCTCACCCCTCCCCTCCCCTTGCTGTGTGCTCTTCTCGCATCTCTTTGCGCCGTCCCCACAATCTGTACACCTAGAACAGGCTATGTTTACTACAATTCGTTCGAAAACGACGGAAAACTGAAAGTGAGTTTGGCCCCAAAATAATCTTAGGGTCATTTGTGTATTAGAATGTTCGCGCGAGAAGTAAAGTGCGATAGAATAGAATTGTACATATCCGAGTTAAAACGTGGCAGATAGATTAAATCATTGTTTAATAAAATGAGTTTGTGTCCAAACCACCCGGAACACGAGATTTGTCACTTGACAGTTGCCGCCATTTGTTTGGCTTTAGCCTCCCAGGAAACAGACGATTTCGGAAGCGAGAGCTCTCGGACGAGAGACGAGTCTAGCGATCGTCCTCTTGGCCCTCACTTCGTTACTCACCTTTTGTCCTTGACAAAGAGCTGGGGATTGCTTAGACCGCGCCTGCCTCTTTCCTCTGCGCCACGTGCGGCAAGCGAGAAAGTAAAATTATGCAACTCACGCGTGCTTTTGATCTTCTGTGACTCAAAAGAAAAATAAAAGACTGCGCAGTCTTGGCCTTGCTTGATAGCTATGAAAATTAGGCAGATCAAGTCAAGACAACGCAGTCCCAAATGAGGACGCTAAAGCGCGCGGCTAGAACTGAACGCGACCTCCGGTAGTCAATTTGCCGCTCAGTAATAAATCTGCTTTATTGCCCTAGTCGGTTGAGGTGGATTTCCACAGTCGGGTAATTTTACGTACTTACGCACGTAAATTTTACGCGCGTAAACGTAAAAGTTAAGCGAGGAGCGAGGTTCAACTTTTACGGTTAGGCGCGACCTTCCATACATTGCCTCCATTTTATTTACACGCCTAAAATTTACGTGCTTACGCACCCGCGCGCCGTGTTTGTTGACTCGGCACGACCTGTTTTCCATGCATGCTAGCTGGGGAATGTTGGAAGAGGGAGTGGAGGGTTTACATTAATAAAGTGGGGGCAAAAGGAGGGCCGCGCGTAAACAAAAAAGTTGGGTGAGATGCTGTGAAATTAAACGTTAACGTGCTGCTACCTTATACTTCCTGCGCACGTAAAATTACGGCAAAAAATGGAAATCCACCCTCATTCCCCGAAGTCACTCTGCTTGAGGACGTGTTTTCTAGTTCTAACATGCCTCTTGTTGAAATCTTGATCTTGATCTTGATCTGCAAGGGCGGATCTAGGGGGAGGGTGCAGGGGGTGCGCACCCCCCTGAAATGACCTGCGGCTTTCTAATTAGCACTGTGCAGTCTGCTTCACGGTTATACAAAATCTGCTTTATCATTTGATATGTATTCTCAGCAGTTCACATTATGTTTATTGCCTAGTCGAAAGCCTTCTTCCTCGTATTCGCTATTAAAATTTGTTTACGTCCCCAGTCAATTACGCCATTCCTTAGTAGTG
This sequence comes from Porites lobata, assembly GCA_942486035.1. Classification (NCBI taxonomy): domain Eukaryota; kingdom Metazoa; phylum Cnidaria; class Anthozoa; order Scleractinia; family Poritidae; genus Porites; species Porites lobata. The sequence continues at coordinate 2,148,877 of CALNXK010000003.1, read as the reverse complement.
CACCCTGTCCTACGAAAAATCCTGGATCTGCCTCTGATCTGTCCACTTAAATGAAACTTTCTTGATATTATTTTCCCATTGTACAATTTTGACGCAGATTGTCGAATAAGAGGGATTATGACTCGCAGTTGTAAGCAATTTCAATAATAAGAAATAATTAAAGAATTATTGAACTGAAAAGAAAGAATGTTCAAATTAGTACATTAACTGAAATGAAATACAGGTGGTAGGGATGGGCAAGTGATGGTTAAAATAGGGTGAACTTAGTTTTGTGTTTTGACCGTGTGTTAGCTCCGTTTGTAGAGCGCGGTTCGAGAGCGGGATGTAGCGCGTCAATTCCCACCAAGAGGCCATTTAAGCGATTTCGTGGTGAGTACGAGAGAAGATCGGGGGCTGTACGCGTTACTCATCCCTCCAAAAGTCGCGCAAAGAATCAGTGGTTAGACCAACACTTTCTTAAAACATGATGAAAGTGCTTTCGAAATCGCGTGAAATTTTCCAATTTGGAGGCTCTGAAACGCTATTTTTAGCACTTGTCACGAGATATGTCTCCGAAAAATCGACCTCGAATATAAATGACAAACAACTGCAAGTCACTATAATCATAATAACTGAGCCTAAAGAAAACAAATCCATAAACAGACTTGATTTGCCTGGCTCAACAGGTCCAGGGGGGGTAGCTGCCCCCCCCTCCGCTAGTTACGGCTAACAGTGAGGACTAATTGGGAGCCAACTTATAAAACTGTTTCATCTTGCCTTAAGTATTGTTTTAATTATCAACTCGAATACGAAATGAAGGCAATATCGATTACCTTGCAAAGAGCTAAACCTTTCGAGTGACTCGTATGAGCACGTAATTAAAGTGGCGGTCCCATCTACAGTAAGCCGGATACTTAAAAAATCGAATGACCTCAATTCGTACTTGCGTGAAAAACGCAAACGACAGTGTATTTTTTTCGGTTTAGTTAAAAACGTTATAAGCTCGATCATGTAGTTGTCCTTATGTCCTTTGGTACTAGTTCAGTTGCACACAGTGGGGTTGCGATTATAAGGGTGGGACCCCTTTGAGGTCCCCTTTGGAGGAAAACGTATCAGTGAGATTTCTCTATAAGCCTAACGTAACCCCATTTAGTACACTATTAAATCTGTAGTTTAAAAATGATAAATTTTATCAGAGAGAGGGGACCCAAGGGTGTGGTCTATTTCATCAGCCTTTTTGTTCCTAAAATTAAATCAAACAAACGTATCTCATTATCCTTGTCGCACTCTGTACAAGGTTTGGTTGGCGTACAGGTCAACATGATTCCAGGGGTCACTGCTCCATCGATAAATTACGAAACCACAGATATTCCCCTCGATCTAATAGCGCATTTTGTCAAGATATTAGGGTTAGGAGGCACTTTTTATGCTGTTCATTTATCTGTACCATAGTGACCTGTACTCTGACCTGTGGAATTGTGACCTGTATTTTAGCCCCGCCGCTGTTGGGCAAAGGATTACCTGAAACCAGCTATTTTTGTGCTTTTTCCTGTACGCGATACTGAATTGGGAACGAAGCATTTCACCAAAGTGTGTATCAAGCGTTTTCGCGAGGAAAATAGGCAACCTTCTAGCCTGAAACGTATACAACCTCGGCAATTTTTATCACTTTTTTTCTGTTTATTTATTCATTTTTTAAAGCTGAAATGAATAATATCAAAAAATAAGGCGATTCACTCGGCTTCAAGACACTTTCACCGATTAAAACCGACTTAAACAACAAAGCTACAAAATTCCAATTTTCAGCCTCGTTTTCAAACACTGATTTTAAGAGCATTTCTTTTCGAAAAACATGTGATAAACGCAACAAAAGGCTATAAGTTGAATCGCTGTTTACTGAATGAATAGTAAACGCAATTATTCCTCCAAAAGGTTCGCATGTAAATTTAACAGTTTTGATGATACATTGCGCCTCTGTTTTATTTCATAGGCTGTTTAAAACTAATCGAAATTTCACCCTTCTGCGAGCCTGAGAAAATCTTTCAACCGGCGACAAAGCCAAGAATCGCTGGGAAATTATGGGATATCGTTGGAGGGGGTTCTATGTATTGCTGCAATGTTCGCTAAAACAGCAAGCGCTGTGATGGGCTTTAGAAATAGAGCGAACATTGTTGAAGGAAAATTCTGTAGACACGCCCAGAGTGTAGTTTTCACCTTAGAAAACCGGATACAATCATTTTTCTCGTATAGGAATGTTTAGCCTTCTGCTGGAAATGCGTTTCTGCCGCAATTATCGAGGATGGTGGAAAAATTCGCAAATTGCGTGTCGCGAAGGCTTGTACCGAGGGCAAACAATGGCGAGTGTGCAATCTACACCCTTTCGTCGATTTGCAGACGGAAATATAAAGGCCATAGCCCTGGTGTGTATTTTTCTGTATTCCTGTAACAGAATTTTACGATATTCTCGACTATTTTTGTAATATGAAGGCAAAATTGTCAAAAATTTTGCTTTTCCAGGCGACCAAGATGGCTGTTTTGGTCACGTGATTCAGACTTTGAGGAAGCATGACGTAGTGTGGTAAGTAGGGAGAATTTTATTTCAGTAATTCAGATGTTCAGTAGCGCGCTCTCTTGTAAATTTTATCAATGTTTTTATACATTTTGAGCGTAAATACTTTCTTATCTTCCCATAAGTTGCCGTTAAAGTTTATTTCCTGTTTTCGGTTGTTCAGTAAATACTTGTAGATTCTTTTTGTGTTGTCTTTGATGTCTTGTTTTGAACTGAGTACTGTATTTCGAGATATCGTTTCCGCAGGTATTTATTCGAGGGTTTTTAAGTCTCACTTCCCAAAAAATTATTTTACAATGTTGTTGCTGCATATTTGGACGTTTTTTTGTGTTTATGATCGTTTTTTGCTCTCGATCAATCCTTTGTTTCTCCCAACCGCGTGTGGGTCGCAACAGAGTATTCGTTGATTTTGCCGGGGCCTCCAGCGTCAATGTATTGTACCCCCTCTGGGGGCAATGCTGCCGTGGCGCGAGGCAAAGCAAATCTCTCGATTCTGGAGAAAGGTGCAATGGATAATGCGACTCCAGCTACAACGAACAACACAAGGATGGAGAAACGGATCGCTTTAGAATGCGGCAAGCGAAAGCCAGAGGAGGTAACCCCCCGTCCCTTTCGAGGTCTAAAGATGCCATCTAACCAGAATTGAAGCTTTTGTTTCGATTTACGTGATGAAAGCGCAGTAAATCGACGAAATTTGTGATTCGACTCTTCTCCATGTGCTTTTGTTGTTTTGCAGATTCGAGAGCTCATCTTGGACAATTGTTATTCTACCACGGTCGTTGGCCTAACAGATGAATTTCTTAACTTGGAGGTCTTGTCGCTGATCAAAGTTGGGCTGACAAATTTGAAAAGTTTTCCCAATTTACCAAATCTAAGGCGGGTGAGTAAGATTTTGTTGAGCCTTCCTCATGACTTCTGCTCCACGACACTCTCATAGAGGTGCACCCCAGCTTCTCTGGTCGTGTATGCCTGTAGCCGCGTAGATTATGTTATTTCGATATCTTTGTTTTCAGCTGGAACTTGGCGAAAATAGGATCATGTCAGGACTACAGTCTCTTCAGGGATCACCTAAATTAACAAATTTGAGCCTTAGCAATAACAGAATAAAAGATCTCGAAACTCTAGAACCCTTGGTAGGTACAAATTTCAACTTGTTGTTTGTTATAAGCTTATATGGGCTAACTTGTGTGGAAGCGTTAATACTATTAAAGCAAAAATTTTGTCTGCGAAGCGCTTGTTTTGTATTTTCGGAGTCCAGTTATTTCAGTCAGCTCTTACACGTACTGTGTTTCTTTTACAGTCAAAACTGCAAAATTTAAAAAGTTTGGATTTGCTAAACTGTGAGGTAACGACGATAGAAGGTTACAGAGCCGAAATATTCAAGATGATACCATCCTTGAAGTATCTTGACGGCTATGATAGGTAAGCGAGGAAATTGAAGGAGGAAAGCGTAAATGACATCCGTATTTGCGCTCTCGTCCTGCTCTTTCTGTTGATACCTGGTTTTGAACCCGTCATGCGGAGTTGAAGTAATTTTTGTTCTCGTTCGCCATTAGATACGGGAATGAAGCTGACGAAACGGATTCCTCGGGTGAGGAGGATGGCGAAGAAGGTACAGCTTTTTGTCTTGATGTACTTGATTTCATGAAATACCAAAGAGGCAAAGCGAAAGTTCGCTTTCGTTTCCTCAGTGGTTACAATTTGAATTATGTTCGTTGCCTGAGAAGCGTTTGGGATAGTGTTTGGCGCGGTGCGCTGTTTGATTTAAAATATGCGAGTTCACGATAAAGAAGAATTGAGTGAAAAAAGTTTGTTGCCACCTAATGGAGTGATTGCTGTGAAGTGTTATCGAAGAGAAAGGTGTGCTCCTTCGTGAGTTTTCACATTTATTGTGGCAGGAGAGAATTTTTATGCGATATTTTGCCCTGATAGAAAATAGAATTCTAAAATGGCTTTTGTGCGGACGCCACGCTCCAAAATGAAATTCCCGCGCATTTAGAAGTTCGAGAATATTTTAAGTTTGGTTTTGTCGCTGCAAAGTTTCAGTTCGTGGATCCATTGATTTTAACTGACGGACGTCCTAGAAAGTAAAGACATCAATATTTTAATAGCGAGTATTTCTAGTTAGATTTCGAAATAAGATCATATTCCACGTTTGTATAGCCAGAACCAGCTTATGTAGATTTTTACATGGTGAGATTAAGTTCATTTACTATTCACTTCAGTGGAAGATTCCTTCCCTTTTTGTTTGACAGAACCTACAGCCGTTAAATGGTGATTATTTAATTGTTGTTTGTTGTTTCTTGAAGCAAAAATTTCTCACTGTGAAATGTTCAAGCAATTCCTGTTTAGATACATTAGAATGTTTATTCTCTTCTGTTCAGTCTTGTCAGAATGGGTGATTGTAAAGCCGTCGGTTTTAAGTTTTTTAGTTCGTAGGGGATATACTTCATGGCTTAAAATTAACAGTCACGAAATGCTTATGTTGAAAATTTTGGCATTGGAGTAATGTGCTTATACATAATGCTCTTTTCTGTAAATGATGCAAAAAATACACCTAATAAAACTAAGTATAGGGACGGTAAATCTCTATCGAATTTGATCCGTTATAGTTGGGAGTAGTCTGTTGGTAAAAGAAAAATTTTATTCCATCCGTTTGTCTTGTGTGCCAAATTTTCTCAGTTTAATGCGGCAAGTTGTCTAAATGGACCCAGCCTTTGTCAAAACTGCAGTTTAGCATCTATCACATTTTAAGGTCTCGAGTCGCTGGATTTTGAACAAAGTTTATGTAATCTTTTTATGATACTTGAATTATGACTTCAAATGAATGCCTGGATTATTTCAATTCCACCTTTCCAACCCAACGTACACATCTGTAATGTGTGTCAATTAAACTTATCATGCAGCACTTGCTCATCAGATGGCATCTTTTTTCGTGCTGTAGGAGGATGTTTTGAAAGGAATGTTAGGTTAGGGTAAACAATCTTTTGCTAGTTTGGCAAACTTTGCTTGCAGGGACCAATACTTACAGCTCATGAAATTTCTTTTGTTGCTGGGCTAGGTCTCACAGCAGCCTTGCAAACTAGTAAACTACCACATTACTGGACATCCCAGATTGGTTAAATGCTATTATTATCTGTATTGTGGCTGAGTTATTTTGTTTATTTTCAACAGACGAGGAGGGTGATGATGATGATGATGATGAGGGGGAGGAAGACGAAGAAGATGAAGAGGGCGAAGGTGAAACATTTTTACAGTTAAATTCTAAAATATTTACAGTCAAGCCAATTCAAGTATGGTCCCTATTGTTTATTGTTTTCTTATCATTTTGCCATACACACAAAATATACATGTAAAATTTTAATAAAGATGAGGTAAGGGAGCCCTTTAGAAGCCAATAAGGCTTGTTGATAGGACCACCTTTAAAATTATGTTATTTAATTAATAATATTACAATACTGACATCGGCAATTTTATTTTAAGTACGCACAATTTGTTTGGAACCTAGAAAGTAATCATTAAATAGGATAAAAATAGAAAAGGCTGAACGTGTGAGTGCAAAAACGAGAAAGAAAAGGTGAGAAAAAATAATTTAAGAAGAAACAAAAAAAAAGTGAAAGAAGTGAAAAACTACACACAAGCATTAGGAGAGCTAAAGTGTGCTTATTCCAAGAAAAAATGACTTAAAGGTCAAATGAACCAAAATTTCGACCTTTTTTATTTCAAATCAATTCTAGTGAAATGTGTTTAATATGAACCAAATAAACATACTATGAAGTTTCAGCTCAATTGAAGCACGTATCACTGAGATATTGGCAATTAAAAATTGCTATTTTTTGGCCCTTATCTTCGTAGAGTGGTCGGAAAAATTGTCGGAATAAACAGCTTGTGACGTCAATGTTGGTCAGGTGAAAAAAAGCGGGAAATTCAAAACAGAGTTTTTCGAGTCGACTTGGCGCAGAAGTGGTTTGTGCGGCCATAAACCTGAAAAGAACAGGCAATTTGTCTTCAAAAGTTGCAGGCTGTGGTTATGACCTTCTTATTATTTAATTTTCTCGAAGAATACATCATAGTGTTGTACTGGAAATGTGCGTGCGTAAGTCCGATTTTTTTCGAGATGTATTCACAAAATGTGTTCATGTAAGGAAGTTCCTGGATATATAAGGTCCGGAGCTCCACTGTGGACGCAAAAACAAAATATCTTTGTATAATAATCTGCCCAAAGAAATTCAAGTTTCCCCACAATGTGTTTGCAGTCACTGAACTTTGTCGCACTCCAGCTGATATTTTAAAGCCAACGCTCGATCTGACACTTGTAGCTTCGCAGATCTCTAAAATACAAACAAAATCTCAAAGTAGAAGTTTTGGCGTTGACCTTTTGGGCAGAAAAAGAGTTAATCTTTACGTAGTAAATCTTCCCCAAGATCGGTTTAAAAGCAACCATAGTTTTTTAAACTTGATTGTTTCGCGCAGCAAACTGAATCATTAGAAAATACAGAAAACTGCACATAAGGATTTGTTTTGCTCGCTTCAGTCAAATCCAGCTCCAGCAATTGTTTACGGGCAAAGAGTCGATTGTTTTGGAGTCACAGTGCCAGCAGTTGTCGTTCTCCGCTACTTCACAGCGAGTGAAAGAAAAATTTGCGTACAAAAAGATAACAAAACTATGTAGTTAAAACTGAAAAAATTAAAGGAAAAAAAACTCTGACCATTATTACTTGAGCAACAGAAAAATGATGGAGTTAGTCATTTCTTCTCGAGTAAGCTTGCTGGCCTTCTATAGTTCCGAGAAAGTTTTTTGAACTTAAAAGCTTAAAAGCGCACAAGTTTGTTCACTCTCATGCGTTAGCATTGCGGTTGTTTGACTGAAGACAAGGATAAAACTGGTTCTGCAAAGGTAAATGAATCTGGGCATGTAAAAAAAATAACCGTAACTACTAATAACAGAATACAAGCGGGTTTTAATTCAGCCCGGTGAAAGAAGGCGAGGCACTGGACACAAAATCAATTCACAAATCGAATGCACAATTATCAGAAAAATACAAACCTCTTTTGAAATGTTCAAAACGTTTTATTCCACCTCAGACTGACGGAATGATCTGTTTTTACTCTAACACTGGTTGTTCTGAATCCAAAGTAATTTTCAAGTGACGAAAACACAACAGTAACAAAAACAGAAAAAAAAGCCTTTACAAGGAGCAAACGTTCGCACCTCGTGTATTTCATTCAGTCTCAGTCAGAACTCTCACAGAACGAGACAAACAAATGCAGGGGGTAAGGGATGCGCAGAAGCTTGCGCAGAACGTTTTTCCGCCCTGAAAGACCAACATTGACGTCACGTAGTCTCCAGTCTATCACGCGGCCATTTCAGAAACGTTTTCGTGAAGTCTTCGGAAATGCTTGGATTTTGATCTTTTATCTTTCTATAAAGGCTTGGGAAGAAAAATCTTTACCCAAATCTCACTTAGGATGGTTCTTTTTAGTGTTTGATGAAGGTAGAGTGGAAAAGAAAATATTTCAATTTTTTGGTTCATTTGACCTTTAAGTTTGGAATTGAACAAAGCAGTACTAGAGGCATTCTGAATTTCAGAGCTAAGGGAATTATATATTTTGGGCCCTTGATAATGAAGTGAAAAGTTCCTTACATTTGTCCTGTAGTAGTTTAAAATAACAGGTGAACCAGTAGTCTTCATTCTGTCCCACAAGGTTAAGAATTCCAACTAGCTGGAGGCAAGTCAGTTCGCCATTTTTAAGCGTGATCAAGGAAATGAACTTGGGACTATGGATAGTAGAATAAACAGAAGAAATCCGGCTAGGGTTTAGGGCAGGGCTGGAACTCTGTGCCTGCAGTGCTCTAACTGCTCCACCAGGTCTCTTCCTTAAGTTGTTGTTGTTTATGATTTCCAATTCAAATTTGCATTCCTGCATGCATTAGAAGGACAAAATTTTACACCTTAACTTCTCTTCATTCAGTCAGGTTGAAAAATCTTAAACACTTTCGAGAAAAGAAAGTAGAGCTGACATAAATTTGAATTACCCTGCATGTCAATTCACTTTCCTTGTGTATCTGAGAATGAAGAAATAAATATTATTGGCAACAACTTATTTAAATGAGTCATGAAAAGAATCTATGGGTGTATGCTTGACTGTAATGTAAAAATATGTTGGCATTTATGTGTGCCAGTATTGTGCCCTTTTCTATTTAATTTGCTAGCCAGCTAAATAAAGAAGAAACAATTTACCTTGACCTGAGTGTTTCCTCAGATGGTGTTAACCAGTTACTTAACGATGTGTGATTGAAAACATATTGCCTGCTGTACACTTGTTTTATATTTAATTTACACAACACCACTTGTTAGTGCTGCATTACAAATACCATATTACAAATCATTACTCTAAATCAGCATTTTGTTCTAGTATCTGGTGCACAGTATATGATGGAATACTGCTACTGTCCATGGTACCCTGATTACTTTGACAATCTCTAGTTGCCTTGCTGTCAAGCAGAAGGTCAATGACAGATAATTATTTTCAAGGCTGTGCTGTGTGGAAAAAAAATAATAGGAAGCCCCTAAAGCTCTTGGCATATGAAATTCAGCTGTTAAGCTTTACAGTATTTAGCAAGAGACCACCAGGTGCTTTAAGGTCTTGTGTTTTCTCTGTTCTTATACTTAAAATTTGTTAAATTAAAGGAGATGATGATGATGAAGACGATTTAGATGAAGGGGAAGGGTCAAGTGATGATGAGGAGGGAGTAGAAGGTGAAGGTGAAGGTGAGTATCTTAGAATGGAATTCATCATCTACAGACTGTACTTTTTTAAAATTATAGTATTGCTATTATTATTTTATTTGCATTACAATGTATAACAAATAGATGACAGAACAATACACTATAAACGTTTATGCTGAAGTAACTATACATAAAATTTTCAAGTACACACGTTTCTAGGGTAAAGAGTCCAAAGGCAGAGTCCACTTCTTAAGAAATTTCTCCATTTTATTAGTTTCAACACATATATACTTTTCTGTTTCATACTGAATTTTAACCTTGGATGAAAAGGCAGTTATGATTGGAAGAGTCTGATTACTTCTACAACAACATAAATATAGTTTAGCGATCAGTATCAAATAATTCAGCAAAGGGCAATTTGTATTATAATATTCTTGTAATGACGTCTTGTAAGGTTGGACCGACGAATGTTCTTGTCAATGTGTAAAAGTAATATGGAAATTCCTTTTAAAACTGCTTGGTGTGTTTGCATTTGATAAAGATGTGGTAAAGGGGGGGCTGTGCTAGGACACTGCCCTCAAACAGATGAGCTGTCAAATGACCCAGAAATAATGATATCTTTCACTTGAATTAGTAAGAGTGAGGTTCAGCATTGTAAAATAAACTTGTTTGAGAATCTTCAGTGAGTTTTGAGCATTGTTTTGGGTCAAGTTGTCACATATGCCCCCTTTGCATTCACGGCTCTGATTTAAAGATAGGGGTTCATACAGAATCTTGAATTCTTGGAAAAGTCTTGCATTGCCCAGCCATTTTCCAGGCCTGAGAAAGTCAGCAAAATGGAGATAAAGTCGGGGAAAATGGTAAAAGAGTCTTGAGTCTTTTTTTTTTCAAAGCTGCACAGCGAGTGCTTTATAATTTTTTTTGTTTTTGTCAAATCTTATTCAATCTTGCCCATATGTTTGCAGCACATCATGAAAAATAGCTTTTCCCTGCATTTTAAAGGTGTCTATTGATGAACTAATTGATAACCTTGAGTCTGGAAAAAGAAATCATTGTTTTGGAAAAAAGTCTAGAAAAAGTCTGAAGAGAACACTGAACCTGGTAATTTATACTTTTTTAGCAATAGTATTTTGTGATTTCTCTTTGTTTTTAAATCAGAAGGTGAGGAAGATGATGAAGAGGAGGAGGAAGAAGATGAAGGGGAAGAAGAGGATGAACCAGGTCTAGATTATTTGCAAAAAGAAAATTTGGAGGTACATACTTAATCTTATAACAGATTTATAATTAAACTTGGGAAGGGTGTTTAGGGGTCTTTGACTACTGATGATGCCCCAGGCATATCATATCAATAATCATGGGGTTGTTTCAAGTTCTGAATGAAGTTTCAATGTCTTTGGTCACAATGTCACTGAATTAATGTAAATTATCACAAAAGGTTTGTTTGTTAGTGCAAGCTTTGATTTGCTCGGGTTAGTGAGTTAATTTGGTTGCAGTTTCAGTTAAACAAGCCATCTTATGTCAATTTGATGCAAGGGCTGCAGAGTTGACCATACAATAAAACATTCTCTCTTTAAAAGTTAAGTTGCCTGCTTTTGAGAGGTTTGTGTGGTATGAATAAAAGGTGTTTGCAGTGACAGGTTCCTAGTATTGAAGGGATGCCTTTTTGTAAACCAGAACTTTTTTGTTTTGTCCAGGATGAAGAAGAAGGCGAAGATTTCAATCCTGATGAAGAAGATGATGAAGAAGAGGATGAGGAAGAAGATGAGGAAGACGAGACACCAGAAGCCGACAGAAGAGGCGAAAAGAGAAAGCGGGAAGACGAAGATGAGGATGATGATGATGATGACTGACATTAACTCTTCCAGCAAACATTTCGCTACTAAACCCAGTTTTAGAGGGTGTGCTCTTTACGTATAGAGATGTCCACCATGGTGGAAAAGTCTTTCTTATTCAAGCCTTTGAAGTGGTCTGTTGCGAGACTATTGTTTAGAACTGTCTCTTGGTCTAAAATGAACTATTTTCTCATTCCTGTAGTTGTCACTTGGAGTCACCTCTTTAAAAATTAATGACTGATAATGTCTGTGGCTAGTGGTTGAAAAAAAATAATATGTGACTGGATATTACCTGTTGAAGCACTGTGGGAGATATTGATTTTAAAACTTGCACTGCCCCTTTCTGTCACATAAGAGTATACATGAAAGCCAGTTATGTTAGGAATAGTATTCTAAATTAAGAAGACTCGGTAACACCTACAGGGATTGTTATTATCAGGTTTTGGTTTCTACAAGTGTCAGCAATGGACTGAAAAGTTGGCAACAGAAAAGATACCAAGTATTTCACGTGCATTGTGTGTAGATAGAATGGCACACAGCAATCAAGGATTTGCTAAGCTGCAAAATCTTCTGATAACAGGCTTTGAAAAGTTTTTATATCACCTTCCTCAACAGCTGCCAAGATAACATAAGGAATGCTTACTGGGTAGGTTGGATACTTCCCCTACCATTAGTCAAAGGTTTTCACTGGAAGGTGTACAAGTGTATAGTGTCATAATCCTGGCCTGTTTATTACCTCTGAACCACTTATGATTTTGTTTTGTGAAAACAGGTCCAGAACAGTGATCAGTGCAAAGCACTCTCCTATTCATTAGTTTATTGCATTTTTCCCAAAGATTCAGCATTAAAATCCTAAGGTTTGGTATGTAAACACTCAAGCAATAATGTTATTGTATTTTCATGTGGACATATTTTGCCTGTTCGTTTTTTGTACCATACATGTATGTGATTAAGTCGATTATAAAGCTTGGACACCAAAATATTGGGTTAGTCACTAACATTTTAACTAAAATAGACAAAGGAAAACGCGAAGTCACAGGCAAAATAGTATCACCCCTGAGAGAGTCAACTCAACCAGAGACTGGATGCATATAACAGTAAACTGAAAAACATGGCTGTTTACATAAGATTCCTGTGCTCTTTATCATTATTTTTAGCAAAAAACTGTTATTGATTTGATGTAAACATCAGTGTTGACTTCTCTGCCACCTCAACCCTAAGGAGTGGTTAGGAGAAAAGAGGTGCATTCATGGACAGCAAGGGACGCCACAATAATATTATTTCTGTCCCTATACATTGTGTATTTTTGATCTCATTTGACGGAAGGCAGTTGTCATTGTCACCTTTACAGTGTACATTTTTTGGGATCTTATGTAATAAACTGTTTTACTCCTTTTCCAGAGATACATGCACGTCTTAACTATATGTATAATTCTTTAAGTGGCACGGGATTTTAAGCAAACACTAGCAAGTAAAACAAGAAAATTTGCATTATCTACCTGCTGGATCTTAATTGTTCACAGATAAGACCTGCCTTGGGTCTTTGGAAGCATTCACACTTAGTGTCAGAGCACGTTATCAGAGTATAATACTCGCTGGATACCAATGTGAACACGCTGCTTTTTAAAGAACCCATGCCTAAATTTGGGCACAGTGCCAGTGCCCAAGCACAAGGTCAAAGCACAGCTACTTAATTATTTTTTATTATTGTATTGCTCCATGTCGCCTCTCCAGTCAAGATTAATCTAAATTATTTACAGGTGTCGAAAAATTTATATATCAAAAAACTATCTTAAAAACTAACATCATATTTTGATGTTTCCTCGCGGGGTTCCGGTATAAAATCATTTTCCGGTGAGGATTCTTCACTTAAGCTACCCTAGGTCTTCATCTTTCCACTTCTCTGGACTTGTGCTTTCACTTGTTCCCGCAGCCGATGTGCCGCCAACAGGAGGAAGAGGAATAGCGGGCATTCTTTTTAGAATGGCGAGTCGGCAAACAGCCACAATAGCCACAAGTTGCTCCATCTGACCTCATTAAAATAATACTCGCGTTCACCACAAGCACATTTCCTTCTTTCTATTCCTCGTACATCCTTGCCCATTTTCAAGTTTTCACTATACAATCACACGCCACACAATTAACTACTTTGTGCGCAGATGAACCCTGCTATATGAGTAACACTTCCAGTTTGTTATTTTCACTTCCGGTTATTTTTGTCTTGGATAGGTAGTAGGGGGGCAGGGTCAGATGCTTTTGTTTGGGTATTTCTGAAGGGTCATTGCATTAATCCATTTTAGGAAGTGGGAGGGCCACGACTTTTTTCGCAAAAAAATTCTAAAATACCCCGGCCCACCCCCGCCCCCCAATAAAAACGTACCTTCCCTTATACTGCGACGAATAGGAATATCGGGAAGTTACAGAATGTTTTTCCCTTCTCGATTTCGCCCTTTTCTCCCTCTCGGGTCCCGTTCCCTTTATGCGCCTGCCACGTTGGCTATGCGTGGCAGGGGCAAAAAGAGGATGAGAAAAACAGGAAGAAAAGCGCGAAAAGAGTCCTTTTCAGGCACTCGTTTTTTCGAAGCCGACCATTTGACTTTTGAGTGGGGTGGGGAGTATGGGTGATTTGGTTTGGGTACGAATTTTTTTTGTCAAACCTCTGGCGATATAATTTTATCTTTTATCTGCTGATATACAACGGTGTAAGAATTTTTCCAGTATTATACGCCATGAATTTCAGTCCGGCGGGATAATTTTTTTCCTGAAATCACCGATCCCCCCACCCCCGCCTCAAAAGTCAACTGTGCCGGTCGTCCCCCAAGCTAGAACGTGGGAGGTTATGCCTCTACTTTGTCCTTTCCTCTTTTCTTCACATGTTGGCGGGGAGGTTGCCAGGGAAGAAAAAAATTATTGCTCTTCGTTTTTTTTTTTCGGCCAGATACGTATTTCTAGTAATACAGTATTTTTACACCTCCACGGTCCCTTGGGGGAAATTTTTCCGTCAATATTTTGCGCCTGCGTTTCTTCCATTGTGCTTTTTTGCCAAACTGTGACATTTTGCGATCGTCGCTGTGTAAAATCACAATCAAACACAATCTAAACTTACACTAGCTCTGTATTTGGAAGTTTTTCACTTTTAAATGGAGCCCCAGGTGTGCAAAACGCAGCCGCGAACTTTACTGAAGCCAAGCAAACTAGTTTATTTACGTTCAAGTGAACCATAAAGAGGTTCCCGAACTGTCCAGAACTCAAGCTAGCGTGACAAGTTACTTATTAAGAATAGGCCGCACCTATTGAATTAATCATTAGCCTAACATGGCCCACAAACAGCAGTACGAATCGCTGCCCGGGAAAAACGGCGGAGAACCACCAATGGCGTCGAAAGAAGCAACGGTGATAGTAAGCCAGCCTGCAAAACTTTCACCAACGGAAGAGTATGTTCTTAACTTGGATCCCAATACGGTAGCAGGTAAGCAGAAGTATTAACCTTTTAATACAATAGTCTTATGTAAATTTTTTCGCGTCTTGGAATACGCGTATATCTTGCTTCGGCATGATCGAAATGGCGCCGTAATGATCTGTTTGTTTTCGAGTCAGTAGTTCTTGATTATACACAGGATTGCCAGACCAAGCGCGCGAGTACACGAATTTTCACTAGAAATAGCCTTTGGCAGTTGATCGTGCTTTTTAGTCGCTCATACACAGTAAGTCGCCTGCATTTTATCATGAACTTGGGCGTTGTCATGATCATGATAAATACGGAAATATTAGATTATTCTAGTATTTCTTGCACTTGCTTGCGAGAAAATGATATTAGCAACATGTATTCTCGAGCTAAATTTTATTCGATCGTTTGTTCTCTCGTTCTTAATTAAGCTTTAGGGTATAAAAAAAACCGATATACCTGAACCTATTTGGCAAACACAAAGCAAAACAAACGGTGTTAAAATTTGTTACGCCCAACATGCTGCGAATTCTTTCTAAGCTTTAACGACTTTGTTTTAAGTAGATGATCTGATGAGCTTCTGTAGTTTTTGATTTAGAAAAGCTCATGTAAATCAGGACTGGTTAGTAAATGTCCATCATATCGCCATAAATAAAAACGTCAAGTTGGTTGTTTTCATTGAATAACGTTTAAGTATTCATATTTGCAAATTTTAAATATTTATGTGAGATATGAATATTTTATTTCTAAAAACAATCATTTCTAATATAGTTTCATCTATCTACAGCCTTTGTTGATTAAAAAAAAAATTGTTGAGCCGTTTGTCATCGTGTTTAATTCTGCTGAGACAAGTATTAAGATCTGACTTCTTTCACATGACAGTCAATTGTGATGATCATAAGCATTTTAACCTTTAACCACACCAGTATCATAAGTGTAAGAAGCTTGTTCACTTCTAGGTGGGTGTCAATGAGACTCATGCGCATCATTTAAACTTGAAGTTTTGCTGGTGTAAACTTATCAAATTAATATACAGTCAAACTTCCTGTAAGTGTCCACCCAAAATGCAAAGTCTGAGTGGTCACTTATGGGAGGTGGTTGTCTACAAGAATCGAACCACAGGGGGTGAGTCTTCCGAGAAGAGGTCCAGGCACATCTTCTTTATGGAAGATAATTTATTGCATGCAATTTCTTAGTTAGGATATGTGTAGTTCCATGTTGTCTCTTCGTATATTCTAAGTAACATAGTGCACACAGCAAAAATAAAGATCAGAGAATGCGTCAAGACTTAGTGGTCGCTTACAAGAGTTTAAAAACAATGAAGAATCGTTAACCATCAGGCCCAAAAAGTGGTTGCGGTTGCTTACAGGAGGTGGTCATTTACTAGAGGTTCCAACTGTACGGCTTTGACTGGGAAAGTTTTGGTGTTTTGGATTGGCGGTCACTCATGGCAGATGGTCGCACATGGAGGTTTGACTGTATAAACAAAACAAATATGACATGATTGCCATATTACTGCACTTAGCTTTTCAATGACACGCAAACTCTAAAATGAAAAAAATTAACCATTTATGTTTTTTGCTTCTGTCAATCTGCCTAGCTGACCTCAGGGCTCAGGGTCTTCTTCAGCTGCTCAAAAAGGTCACCTCTGTAGGTTAATTGGTAGATTCGGGTCTATCTTGTGTGCTTCATGATTGACAGAAGCAAAAATCAGTAATTTATTATTGGTTAGTTTTGACATAATCCTCCCTCGTATTCCTCTATGCAGCAGATACCTCAACAGTAACATTCCAACCTAGATTGTCGTATATCTGTGCAAATTGAAAAGCAATTTTTGAACAGCTGCTGTAACTATGACCAAAACTTAATTTAAAAAAATAAAAACAGGCAAAAAATGGCCGCCCATGACTCTTCTACCCCTATTACCCACTCACTGGGAGATAGGCCACACTGAAGCAGAGTCTGCAGAGCACCTACCCGCACTGGTCTGCCCACATGGGGCCAATAGAACTCTAAAACTGTAAGGTGCACATATATACAAATGGTGTTCTTCGAAGCAGAGGCTCATTTTGGTGTAAAATTCATTGCACGTCTTAAGCAGCCTCAGAATAAGTAAGATGTCGAGCCAAATACACCTGAATACTATAATTATGGAGTACATTATGCCTTTTAGTACTGCTTTTGTTCTACGTGTTATCAATTTGCCTTCATTTTATTTCATGGTTGTCCTTAAGATGACACTTTTTATTGCTTTCATTTAGTTGAATTTTGTGAAGTTACTTTTATGGGAAGAGTGGTTTTAGTAACCCTTGTTTTTGTTTTAGAGCTTTTTTGCCTTCTGCTGGTCTCGTTGTTCCCATGTTGTACTATTGAGAACCATACCTGGCCTTAGAGTAACAAAAGTCAAAGTTTAATATTGTCATGCAAGAATCAAAATTAAGATCAAAACTGTATATTACAAATCATAACATTTTCAAATTATTAATTTCTCTGGGATTGCAGTGGTTCAGGGATAGCTGCAACACTAAATTGACACAGTTTCAAAAATAGAATCACTTGATTCCACATGTGGCCCAGACTCTGTGGGAGTTCATTAGAATTTGAATTTATGAGAGAATGTATGAAAATAAACAAAATACGTACTAAATTCCATTTTTTCACAGTAATAGAAATTAAAAATGACTCACCTTATTTTTTTGTTTTGTTATTTATTTAGAGCCATTTGGAAGCCATTTTATCGACGTTTAAGATTTTGAATTCTAGTCAACAATAAGAAATATGGGAAGGCTGGCAAGTCTGAAGCCAACTGTCCCATCTCAAAGTTCCATAAATCTCATAAAAATGGTCTTAATCTCACCAAAATTGCAGTTGAAGGATCTGCTGATAATTTGTCTTTTCCTTCTATGCTTCTGGAGTCTCTGATCAGCATTTATCACAACGGCTAGCGAAGCGCTTGATTTAAATTTTTTCCATCCCAGTTTCTTTCTCGTGATGTGCATAACCAGATAGCTAGACCTGACGTAATCAACAGTTGCTCAAAGCTTACTTCACAGCAACAATTTGGCTCCATCCGGGCCGGGAGTGGGCATGTTTTGTCGCGAGTAGCACGGTGGAAGGCTCCCTCAACTCCAATTGCAGACAGAGTATTATTGTGTAAATACCCAGGCGCTTGTGCAATGTTCTGGCATGCTTTGTCTCAGTCAAATGAACCCAGGGGCCCTCCCACTGTACTACCTGTGATACACCTTGCCCGCTCCTAGGCGGAGGCAAATTATCACTATGACGTAAGCTTTAAGTGACCGTTGATTACATCAGGTTGAGTTACCCGGTCATCAAAGTAAATATCTACGGTAACAAAAACACAAGGTGCGTCATATTTACTTCTATTTTTGTCAAAAAATGGAATATTTTAGGACATATTTTGTTTATTCTCGTACATTCTCTTATAAATTCAAAGTCTAATGAACTCCCACAGAGACCTGGCCACCTCTGAAGATTGCATTGATTGTTTACTATAATGCTCTTTCTGCAAATCAGTCTGCCTTCGTATACATGTATAAATTGTGTGATTTGGATCAAGTTAAGATAATCTTCTGTTTTAGTACTGGTACATTTTATTATTTGTATCTTCATAGGATGGTCTGTGCAAGAGGTTAATCAGAATTTTCTTGAGCGTGCTGGACTGGGTTACATGGCTGAAATGTTTTCTGTGAACAAGATCAATGGAAAATGTCTTATGCTTCTTACAGAGGTACATGTACATTTGCATTAACAGGGACAGGGTATCTGATATTATGCCACAGTGCACTTTCATCCCAGGGGCACTCCCTATGATGGCCTTACAGGCAAGGGAGGTCTCTGCCCAAAAGGGGGTTGAACCGACCAAGAGGCAATTAAAACCGTGTAATTTGAAGCAAGGGCTTGGAGATGTCTGACAAGCACAAAGGCCCACAACATGTTGTATTTTGTCAGACAACCTGCCTGTCGTGGTTTTGATTATGAGCAGTATTCTTTCACTTTCTTGTGATATATAATTCCTTTTGAAGTGTTATAAACTGGTGCTGATGGGAATGAACAAGACACTTTTCCTAAATTAAGATGTAAATGAAGAATCTATACAGATGAATTAATATTATTGTCATAAATTTAGATGAAAACCACTGAAGATCAGACTGTTTTGTTTGCTTTAATATTATTTTTGATAGGGTCATCTTCATGAACTTGGAATCACATGCCTTGGTGACAGAATCTACTTGACAGAGCTCATTGGATTATTGAAGAAGAAAAAGAGAGAAGCTGAACTTAGTGCTGCAAAGTGGTCGGGAGTGACTCCAGCTCCTGGAATTGCCTACAAAGAGGACTGTGGAGAATGTTGCGTGGCCTACTTCTGCCCATGTTGCTTGGCAAAAACATACTGGCGTGTGACAGGACAGGGTGTTTTCTACAAACGGGAACCTCCTTGTGGATTGTGGACGGAAGGTGAGAAAATTGTTATTATGTCACTGAAACAGACCTCTTGTCCCTTCCTCAGGAGCGACCTCTTTCCAAGGAGCAAAGGTAGTAGACATTCTTGCCCTGTCTTCTTATGAACAATGGAATTAGCTGTTCAGAATTTTTTAAGCAATTGAACAAAATGAATTGATCATCAGTTTTCCATTGTTTAACCGCAGCCTGTGTTAAAATTGATTAATTCTTTGCTGTGAAACTATAGTCGCGACCCACATGTTTGTGTTTCCGGTAATATTAGGTTTTGAACATTTTTTATGACATAATTTTTGAGATCTTTGAGAGTGCTGGCAATATCAGAAAAGGGACATCAGTGGATTCAATCCTGTTCCAGTCCCGTAGTGGTTAGACTGTCCGATCTAGAACACGAGTTCAATTCTCCCCTACAACTCAGAATTTTTTCTGTATTTTTGGGTGATTAAATCTTCTGTTCTAAGTGATGAGACTTTCAAACAGACAACACACAAATTGATTTTTTTCCTGTGATTATCAATATTATTATTAAACATTTTCCATGATTGATTATCGCATTGCCGAAAGATTTTGATCAATGCTTGATTATAATTGATGATTGGCACACCACTAGTTATTAGTTATATTTATGGGTCCAAGCATGTTACCCATCCTGTGTAATGATATTGTCTTAAGAAAAGAAGAAGTTAACTAGCCTATCCTCATTTATTATAATATTGTTCTTTAGTTCGAACAGAGTACATGGACTATCGATTCTTCAAGGATTTGGAGTTGAAGACAACTCGCAAATGTCTGTGCTGCTGTACTGCCACTGAGCTGGAGATGTACGTTGATGATCATGATAGCAGTGGTGCTCAGAAGGAAGGGGAGCCGCCCAATCCTGGTGCCTTTCATCCTCATGTCCTGCGTCATCCCGAGGCACGTAATGTCGAACAAATCATCAGAAATTCATGGAATAGAGCTAGGCTTGTTGCTGAGTAATCATGACTGTGCTAATAACGAATTTAGGTCCTACCAGACCCCCTGCATAAGTTTTACTTGACTGTATAATCTTCATATTTTTACTGATGTTATTCAATGGTGTTGTATCAAAGACCCGTAGGGAACTAATTTGGATTGAATAAATTTTTACAGGCAAGAATCTTGGCCTGAAGAACAATTTAAGTGCCTTCATTTGATTGACCAAAAAATGTCTCTTCCTGTAGCTGCCCAGGGTTTCTGAAAATGATACAATGTGACTTGGTCTTTTTAAGGTTCTTTTCATTACCGTAAATGATCGATTAAGCGACGCGACGCTTATTTGATTTTCCCTGTTATAGGTGCGGTGCTTATACGAGAGCGATGCTTATTCGAGAGCGACGCTTATTTTAACTACGGGTAAAACACCGAGGGGAATGTAGAAAGGATTAGTGAGGCACGCTCTGAGTATGCACAATTTAATGTAAAATACGTACACCTCAAACTGTTAGATGAACTGGTTTCAAGAGTTTCTTTAAATTAAGTCTTTAGAACTCACGAGTTGGTAGAGGACTCGAAGTCTTAATTCTCCAGCGATCTCTCTTTATATCAAGTGCCGTAACAAAGGTGAGGCGTTAATTTATAAATACCCAAATTAGCGCCGCGGTGCTTATTCGAGAGCTGCGCCTATAAAATAATTATGGGTAAAGGCGCGGTACTTTTTCGGGTAGCGGTGCTTAATCGATCATTAACGGTACATTATTGTAAGGGAGTAAGAAATTAGAATTGTGCTTTTTTACTGTACTAGGCAATTATTACATGGAACAGTGGCTACCTCGCATAGCCTTGTCTGTAAGGTGTATCTCTAACACTACAATATTAATAAAAAATCATTCATTCATGCATTATTTTACCTTGTAGTGTGGTTTACAGACTTCTTCCTTATTTTTTTTCCTGTTGGGTTTCTTGTGATAAATTCCTTATCCTTATCCTATCCTCATGGAGGATAGTTATGGGTTTTCACAGTCTCGGGATTTCAATTGGAAAATTTTTGTCTGGTAGTTTGGGGGATAGTTTGATCTTACCACGGATTTTTTTAGTATTCAAAAGAAACAGGAAGAATTGGAATAAAAATGTTACCTAATGGTTCTTCGGATATTTTGTACATGTACGTGCAATTCTTGTCTTTAGAAAGTGGTGTCTACAGGTGTGTTTTTACTCTAGGCGATGTTCTCTTAAGGTTTTGGGCAAGCGTTCCTAAAATAAAGGGTCCACTGATCCCTTTGAACTTGAACATCTTTGTTTGAACGTCTTTGTTCGCAACAAGTGTAATAGTCTCCTCTCTCTCAACAGTTTCTCCATTCACCTCAGCTGTTACGCTTTCCTCTCGAATCTTTCAGTGAGGTCCTCCAAACTCGCTGCATTGTTTGGATGCTTCCGTCGGCCATAAGCGCTGTCAGGCAGAGTGCCTGGATTGTCTTTTGGTTGATTTCGCTCTGACGCTCAGCTGTCGTGTGCTATCGCCATAAGTCCTAGCCCATTACCTGATCTCTTCCACATCTTCTCTGCATCTTTTCCTTGCTACAGGGCTAGGAACCTGAGGAATCTCTTCAAAGACAACCATCCCTTCGCGATCATCATAATACGAGAATCGCGAGGTAAAATAGCTGCAGCCCCAATTGCTGATTCGTTTGAGAGTGTCTTATACGGCGGAAGAAAATTGATAGCAAAACTGATGAACTGTTGGCGCTGATTTTTGAGTTAAAATGCTCAATGAGAAGAGTCACCAAGGCTTTCACATTTACCGTGCTCAAAAATATGAGCTAAAGAAACAAAATGGAAGTGCTCGCTGCTCGCGAGTTGTACTTTCTAAAATGCTCGTTGCACGCAAGGCAAGGTTTTATCCCTCCTCGTACTCGAAAAATAATCGTAGTGCTCGCGCGCACGCTGGCGAATGCGCATGCTAATTTACAGCCGTCTCTTTTCAAATATGTTATATCTGCCCGCAATCCACCTCACTGGAGGAATGCAACTCTTAAACGATACAGTACAACTTCACCACGTTTGGTTCTTTTCATGACATGTGCGCGCGCACCTGTGACCGTAAGAACGGGCTTTACATGCATGAGAATGCTCCATGGACCACAAGTAGCCACAGCCACACCCACACAAATTGTGTAAAGATATGGTTGAATTTAGAAGAATTGTATGGGAATATGGAAAAGGAAACTCTTGCACGTTTCTCGAAAGGCCCCGGTAATTTAACGGGCCCGAAGTCATATTTCAAAATAAACATTCTGAAGAAAAGTAAGGCGGGCTCTAATCCTTTTTCAAACCTTTGAACTCCAAATCTTGAATGAAAACAAAACAGCTTTACGAGCCTGGAAATATCGGCATCCAGTTCCAGAAACGGCAATGCGTTTTATACTTCACCTGGATAGAGTTCAACGATAACTAAAAGGCACAAAACAGAATACTTGAAGGCATTCCTCAATGAGATATGAAAGAGAATATACATCCAGCCTCTTCTAGCCTCCCATGATGGGAGTTGAGAAAACGAGGTTTCGTGAAGGTGGCCGAGAGTGTCCGTTAGGAGGGCTTCCACTCACTACTCCTTCATTTCTCGACAAAAAGGGCGTCAAAGGCTCACGGCCTCAAAAAGACCGAGGAAGCAAAGTAATATGTGCACATGATTTATCACGTGGTTTACAGTTTTCATCACAAAGGTCAGTATCTCTAATACCTTCTGCGAGCGGTGTAAATACGGTTATCACCCCTGGCCTTAGCTCCACTAATATTTCCGTTTTTAAAGGGTCAATGAATAAATTTAACGACTAAACGACACAATACGAAAACGAAACAAGGGTCACATGACACTTCAATCCGAAGAGCCCATGCATCATACCATGTTTCGTGTATTTTCGATCGATTTATTTTCCTCTGGGACGGCAAAAATTCGCTGATGTTACGCTTCGGTTTGTAATTCTGGATGGATGTCGAGTCACTTATATTAGACTCTCTCTGTGTCTGTCTGTGGCATGAAATATTAATCATGACAATGTCTAATAATGTGGAATTTTTGATGTAGTGCATATTTAGGTCATAACAATATTACCAGGTGTACATCACGCTTGTGCCATCAAAGATGAACGTTGCTTGTTTGTTTGCTGCTATGGCTTTTTTCATAGAAGGTAAGTAAGAAAATTAAGAGACTGATTTAAAAATCCTAATCTTACTCGTCTCTCTTTGCCCGTCTGCTAGTTGATCGACAAAAGTCCGTTGCTTTTGGCAAGATATCAGTATGAAGCCTAGTTATCTTTGGAATTATCCGGGTCTTTTCAAAGACAATAGTTTCCCTTTAGAAAACGGCTGGTCGCGTAGGTACTAATTTCCGGCTATGTTTTAACGAATATGTCTTTATATTTTGGCACTCGTAAGTTCTTTTGAACCGTTCATTGCGTTCAATTAAGAAACTTAACGCTTTGATCCTTCGTAGGTGGTCAACTGAATTTTTATGACGCTTTTGTCGTGATACACAGTCACTTTCACTGCCGCCAAATAAACATGAGAAAAATAATCAGCTTTAGCTATTGAAACTAGCACGCACTGAGCCTTGATCTGTCAAACTGAAACAAGTGAATCATTATTGTAACTGGGGGCATTGAAGCTTTTCTGCTTTTGAAACTTGCCGTTGAACTGAAACGCTATTAGTGCGTATTGTCAAACTGCTGCATCGGCGATTGAAAATGAGGGTGATATTTTGGAACTCCCCAGGTCCAAGTTAAAATAAATATATTCAAAGCATTCGAGAATCGAATGCACAAGTCATTTATTATTTTCCGCAAATCCAGCATGACTCGAATGATCCGATAAAGAAAAAATTTGCATAATTTTAGGGCTCCAATACAAATTCGCAGTCCTACCTTATGTTTGTGTAGGCTTCCTCATGGACCACCTGTCGTTCTGCCGACTGAACTACCGACTCTAGCTATGAGACGAGCTCTTTTTTTGCATTTGCACCCAAAAATCTAACGGAGACACTGCCTTGTGTTATGTGATGTTGAGAAATAAAATGTTCCAGTAGTTTTCCATCAAAGTTTATCTTGACCCAATGATCTATATTCCTAAGTAAACGTTCTTTGGGCCTTTTTCGGGAAGCTGTCGTGGATTTCCGTAAGACTTCGTAATTCTCAAACGGCCGGTGTGGTATGAGTCGGCTTTAGTCAGTAGGTACCAGTGACTGAAGCAATCGGTATTTTTAGCTTGAGATGTAACAATTTTATGGAACCGCCACAACTTTGAAACATAATATTCTAAACCCTTGTCTGAACTTTCGAGCTGATTTAGTAAGCAAAGGATTTTACTCGTTGTTTGTTATACGGTAATTGTGAGGCGGTAGCGGTGATCGAGGTTGTATAATTGTGTATCTAAACCACCAACTCGGTCAGTAACTTTTGCTTGCCTAGTCATTAAACGGCGTCTTTCCAGGCCCAGTCTCGGTCAATGCAGTCAGCACGGACCACGTGACGCGAAACGCGTAGGCCGCGCGGAATAATGAGACCTAGTGACTAGGCAAACGTTTGGCCACATGTATTTTAACCCATTCGCTCCTGGAGATTTTGCCGAAAAACGCGTTTTGAAGCTAGTCGAGTGGTTTTCTGGTCACTGTCGTGCTATAAAGAGCTAAAACTTACCACAAACCGGTTTACAGGTCGTATACTTCGTGGCCTTCTGATCCAGATGCAAAATATCAGCTTGCGGCGAAGTTCGGGCATGCGCGCGCAGAAAGCAAAATTTCGCTTTCTCTCCTCCCCTCTTTTTTCGCTTTTCTTGCCTCATTTTTTCTCTTGCTGGGCATTTAGTAGGCTTCCTTTTGGTGGGAAGAGTTTTTAGGAAAGCTTTAAGGATCTTAGGATTAGGTGAAAGGAAAGGCAGGTGAGCATTAATAGAACAAGATTTTCATGGAGATTTTCAGGTCAATGTCACATGGTTTTTTGGCCAATCTCCGGTGTCCTTGACTGAATTGTGCTCATTCTGGTATGGTTTGAAAGATCTCTTCACTCTGCACAACTTAGTGGACAAATTTGTCCTTGACCGTTAAAACTGATCACGTCACAAAGGGTAGAAAGGACGTGGATCCGCACGGGCGGTTACAGGCGGTTCAGGGGCGAATGGGTTAACGAAGCCAAGCCATAGCCTAATTCTCAGACATCCGAGGTTGCTGCAGCCCATTCGCTTCTCTCCCTCGGGAGAGGGAGAGAGAAGCAAATGGCCGGTGAACGACCTCGGACGTCTGAGAATCAGGCTAGCCAGCCAAAGAATCTACAACATCGTTCCTATGGTCCTCTCATTTACTCGTCCCTTAGCTAGAGAGACGAGTCCTAGGACCGAGAGAGTAGAATAGAAGTCAGGTTGCCTTCGCAGTTGTACGCTTTGCCTTCCCACCCAAGGTCACCTAAAGGCACTCAGACGTTGTGGCAGTTCACACTAGGAAAATTCTTAACATTTTCATCGTAGTCTATACTGGCTATCGTTAGTGCGAATGTCCGTCATTCATTACATTTCATATCAGGCTTGATATATTGTTAAGGGTAACTGGGCTCTTAAAAGATCTTTTATATGTCCAATAGGGGTCATTATATATCATCAATAGCTCAAACACTGGAAGACTAGTTGTCTTAATTTCTCGAGCATTTTTTTGTGCTGTCCTAACGAAATGATGCCAAACGGTAGGTCAATGAGAACTGAGTAGAGCTACAATTATAGATGAGCAGTTACAATAATCAAAAGGAAGAGTTTAGTTAACCTATTAACTATAATGATGAATTTTCATTTCTTATTGATTGATTTTTGCAGGTTATTTATGCGAGAAAAACGTAGCGTGTGCCCAAAGAACTCTTGATGGCAATTGCTGTCAGTTTCCATTTTATTACAAGAACACGAAATACAAAAGCTGCACAAGTCATGGAGATGTTAACAATCGCTTTTGGTGCGCTACAGACTACAAGTACGATAAAAATCACACTGAAGGCTGGGGATACTGCAAATGTAAGACTCTGCTAACTCTCCGGGGGGGGGGTACTCCTGTGAATTCTTGGTGGGAGTGTGCGTGTTGCGCGGTTCTCCAAGTCTTGACCCTACTTCAGACCAAAAGACGTCATTTTTTCTCACCCGTTACCAGCCCTGGCCTCCAAAATTCATAACCATTTTCAGACCTGGTCTCTAAGAAATTATGTCATCGTTACTTAGATTAGAACAGTAGCAAAAAAGATGTCGTAAAATCCACTTCCGGTCGCTTATTTCTCTTTTCTTTCTTAATACTCATTTGGAATTGAAGGATCAATACGTTCTATACACTCCCGTAGTTCCCTTGAAAACCATACTCGATGCCAGACCAAATTGAGCAAAGTCATTCAATTTTGAAAGCAAGGACCAACTTCCAAAAAAGAAGGACCGAACCCTAATAAAGGATCTAATCAGCTATAATTGGATATATGGAAACAAAAGAAGCAAGGCTGATTTTACATTAGGGAATATATATTTTTCTTTTACCAATATTATAGTATTTAAGACCCTGAAGGAACGCCGTGCCTTCCGAAATACTGGTATAAGAAAAATATATATTCCCCACTGTAAAATCAGCCTAGCAAAGTCTCAGTATACCTGTTTTCAGACCAAAACGCCCTTTGCCGTAGTGCCAGTCGTGCATTCACTTTTGTTTTATTGAGCAAAAATCCTACCGTTTAGGGAGGTACATACCTGTATGACTTGTATAAGTACCCCTACCCGCACCCCCCACAACGAGGTTTTTAACTTTGGGTGTCGAAATAAAACGAACGCTAAACTTCCTTTTGTTAATCCCACGAAACTAACGTGAACTCGAGTAAAACTCACGCATCGAGTTCATAAACCACACGGCTATTGGAATTCGTACAAACGAGAGTGGGCCGAACTTTTTATTTTATCGAAAATAGAGAGAAGAACTAAGAGATCGAAAGTTAAAGAAATCCATCAAGAGGATTGGATTGTTAACGATCCAACCTCGTCCCCAGGGCTTTTCCCTTAAAAAATGGGTGGGGCCTTTCCCACCCCACCCATTTTTTAAGGGAAAAGTCCTGGGGACGAGGTTGGATCGTTAACGTTACAATCCAATCCTCTTGATGGATTTGCATGGAGTCATCAGAACAAACTGGTGCTTATATCTCCTCACCAATTTGTACTAACAGGCTGATATTTAGCAAAGGGGCTTTTTTCATCTTTTCCTTTCTGAAGCTGAATAGAGGTCTTGAAAGGTTTCAATATTCAAACTGAAGCATCCATTTATTTTGCAAAATAAATACAAGTGTGAGCTACTTGATTGAACAGATTGCACGTTTCGATTTTTTGCAAGATCCGTTTTTTAATTTTTGACACCTCTTTTGTTTGTCAGTCAGAATCGGTGTGAAATCACAGTGCTTTGTAAGAACTACCGACGGAATTTGCTGCGTCTTTCCCTTTCAATATCGCGGTATCGAGTACACAAACTGCGCGACATCAGAGGGGAAATCCCCCAAGATGCACTGGTGCGCCACCCAGGCTGGATTTGATGAAACAAGAAACGGAACAGGATGGGGCTACTGCGCAGGTCAGTAAACCCTGTGTGCCATTGTCTTGAAAGAGACATTTGGTTTAAAATTCAGTGCCAACAAAAGTCAATATCCCTGCCTCTGCATAATCAGTTGAGAACCTGCACAGTCCCTCGGTGTAGTGACTATACGCGCCCTGGAGTTGTAGGACAATCATTTCACCAACTTACAGTGTACAATCTAGAACTTAGAATATTTACCGCATTGCTAATAGTGGGCTCCTAAGGTGTACACATTGTCCATCCCGGGACGATATAAATGGCATCAACGAATATGACTTACAATTCTCCAGCAATGAAAACGATCAAATAAGTATGAACTCTAGAGACTGAGTATACAATTGCCATTAAGGCCGCTACGTTTTTACTAAATAATTGGTTATAATTAAAAGGAGAATTTTGTTACTTGACTGGCCAGTATTATATGGTAACTTGCCTTTAACTTCAGAATGCAGCGAAACCGAGCGGACATATGATAAAACTTGGAATGTTCTAGTAAAATAGTGGTAAAATGGACTGGATTGATAGAACATGGAGTAAATAAAACATGGAGTGAACCGAGGGGGTTAGAGCGTTGAAATTGTAATCCGCAGTCCCGAGTTTAAGAGTCCCGTCCTGACCAACAATTGGATTAATTCACGTTCTGATCCTGGAGTTCAAATCCTTGACCACTCTGGTAAATAGCTAACTGGTTTGTGTCCGTGAGTTTGGGACTCCTAACTTTATGTTTAATTAAAGTTACTTCTCTAATTCACTGCTCGGTCCACAGGCTTTTATTCTACAAATACTGCGTACGCCAATTTTTTGTGAATTTTTTTTGCAGGAGCAACCTGCTTCACATGTCGAAGCACAGACTCATGGAAGCAGTGTAACATCAACAGAGTTAAAAAGATATGTCCTTACGGTACAGAACACTGTGCTAAGTTTAGCGGCCAAGAAAGCTCGAACGCCTCCAGTAGCATCAAGAAAATATTTATAAAAGACTGCGCTGCTCAAACTGACTGTTATAATTCCGATCGCCACTGTAATAAGCATACCGTTTTGGCTGGTACATGCTCGTATGAATGTTGCCATGGAGATCTTTGCAACAAGGGTAGAAGCTCCAAAGAGAGTGTTAATGTGAGACTGGTTTTAATTATCACTGTTTTCGCAGCTATAAAATTTTATTCCAAGATAACGTGAGCGTGTAGTTTGTGCACATGCATGGTGATGATGAATACTAATAGCGTCCTAATTACGGTCCTGGATTTTACTGCGTAGAAGTGTTGCCGACTAGACGTCTGATGGCGTTCAACAAACAACTGTTAACAAAACAGTAGCTGCAAAGGTCATCAGAGAAAACAAAGAAAAGGGGGATGTATTGGAGGCAACATTACATAGGTCACTTTTACAGCATTTGACTTCACAATCCCCAGTTCTTGCTTCATTGGTTTGTGCACAAGTTTGGACAGCAGTTCCACATAACCTATCGTTGGAACAACTTCTTGCCACCTGAAAGAAATAACTATTAACATATTAACTGAACTATAAGTTCAAACACGCTGTTATACAGACAAAAGATCAGCGCAGCCAAAACTGCCGATATGAAACAGGCCCTCAGGTATAAAAATGAGGCATATACAGACGGGAAAATAACGAGCCCCAAAGGTCATCCAAATTTCTAAGGTGACAAATCGGATTAGAGTAAATTTAATTGACCCGTAAAACAGATTATAACAACTAGGGCAAAATAGCTATATAACTAAACAAAAGAAAACAATAGATTAACTGTACAATAGTGCGTACCTTATTAAATATCACTTATTTTCGCGCGACTTTAATTTCGCGAATTTGGAATAGAAATATTTCGCGGGACCAGACCTATCATACATTCACATTTCACTTTCTTTCATTGCATTAAAATTACTTTAATTACTTCTTACGTGTGATGAATGAATAAATAATGAATTAATACAGAAAATGATGCTTTGAAAGGTTTATCCAAATGGTTTTAAAGCAGTAGCTGTTCGTGGGACTTGAAATACTTAGAGCGACGAATTAATGAAGAGAAACTGAGATTAACATTTACCCTGTCGGTTTTTTTGTCAATCATCAACAGGCATCTGTCCATGGCAGTCGGTTCTTGACTACATACTTCCTCGTTTTTTTCTTTGTTGCAGTCCGCGACTCCGTCACATGTATAACATTTTAATCCTGTTAGCTCTGCGAATCACAACACCAAAGACTGAGGTCATGAATTTCGCAGTGATGTAGAAGTCGGAGAAAATAGCGGACATTTTGCGACGTCACCACTGCTTTTTTCCGCGAAATGACTTCTGAGGACGAGCGCAGAAATTCTATACTGATGACGTGTCACTACCCGGATCTGGTTAAGTGCTTCTGATTGGTTGAAGCAAATTTCCCACGCCGCGACACGCACCAATCAGAAGTACTACCCATATCTGTCGCCGCAAAATGCCGGCTGTTTTCTCAGGTTATGGATGTACCTTTAGCATTTGTCGTAAAACTTTGAAACTGATACTAGTACCACTTGGTGCCGCCTTAGGACATAAGGCCACAAGGCTTCAGCCTGGCCGACTCCAAAACAAAATCCGCCTCCCCGCCTCGCCATGGTACCCAGATGAAAGATAAGATTTTAGGAATTTTTTTTGGGGGGGGGGGGGGAGGGGGGAGGGGCGGGGGATAATTCAAATGCCGATTCGTGTACAGTAAAACCCCGCGACTAAGAACCTGGATTTTTCCAAGTCAGTCTAAACAGGTTCTTATATAAATGGTAGTTAGCACAAGTTTAGCTTATTTAGGTTCTTAAATAGGTTATTATTTTCTAAGTTGGTTCAGCTTATATCTCATTATAAAACCTGCATGCCGGATGCATTGCATTGAAGTTGGAGTGATAAGGCATCAATGTCTCCAAAGAGGATTCTGAATGTTGTCTTATCTTATTTGCCAAAGTGTACAAAATTTTTTCATAGATTTTAGAAAATAAGAAGCTGTTTTAAATTTTAGGCTAAACAGGTTCTTATTATAGAGGGGGCTTAACTGGCAAATTTTACTACAGTTTCTTAAAATCCAGGTTCGTAGTCGTAAGGTTTTACTGTATCCGAAAGGACTTTTGTCTTTCTCGACCAAAAGGCGTTCAGATAGTAGAGCGCGGCGGTAAGTGTGGAGCGAGTTAAGTAGTACTTTCTTCGTGAATTTTTCTCCCGTGCTCTACTATCTGAACGCATGGAACAGGCTAATTTTGATCTAATGAATGAATGCACTCCGAGTGAGGGATTCCTGAGGTCCAGAATTCGCTGTTGGATTATAATAAAGGAACGAAAAATCTCTTCTGGATTTAAGAATGCGAATCTGAGTTTTCCTTAAGAAATGGACTCTAATAGGTCAGACCATAGTCACGTGTCTTACCCGCTCACACACCCCGCACGCTCCTACATCCACAAATAATGATTCCATAATCACCACATTTTTTAACATCGACACACCGGCCACCCTGCTGACACCCTCGCCACCTGTAATACACACCTGTAAGGGCCCGTTTCTTGAATGTTCCGGTACACCGGAGCCATATTTGATCATATTTTAAGTTCAAAACCTGGTTCTGTTTTGTGCAAGTCGCATCTCAGGTTACAAACCAGTTCTTTTTTAGCTGGTCGTTTCAGATTTCATTACTTTTGAAATCATTAGAGCCTCTAACGGCAGAAATCAAAACAGAGATCAGCTAGGCCCAATGATATTCGAGAGAAATCCCCCTTTAGTGAGGGAAGTAAGTTGTTTTTAATTTACTTCAACGCACTTAAGGGAAATTGCAACCAAGAAACGACTTGAAGACAGGTTTCAGACCGCTAAAGATCTTTTTCATCTTCACCTATAAAATCGACTTAATTCGGGTAGTAACAGTCCAGCGGTAAAACAGCTGCGATACTATACTAAACCATGAGCTTCTTAGCTTTTTATCATGAATTATAAGCTCGTATCAGAATGAATTAAAAGCTATTGAGTACTATTTCCTCTTTTAGCGTGTCAAACACCGCTTTGGCCAATCAGTCGTCGATACACTGGCAGATAAATTCAAAATAGTTCGAATTACTGAAACCTGATTTAAAAAATTGATTCTCTTTTGACTGATCAGTAGCAGGATTACAAAATGGGCGTATAGGTTTTTAATCGCTCTAAAACGGATGAGTGACTATGAAGCTAAGCGACTGCTGTTTTAGAGCAGTTTTTACAATCACTTCGAAAAAAAGTCGAAAACAGTTATCAAAACTTTAAATTTGAATGTGTTAGCTACAAATGTTCTCATTGCAGTCTTCAGTGGATATATATAACTTCATGAAACGCCTTATTGTAACCGTGGAACAACTAGGTAACCAAGAAATCATGAGTCTCGTTGTAAATACCTTTTGGAAAGAGCCAAATGAAGACTAGTGATGTAAGAATAAGAGCCATAGCAGGTACGTCAGCCAAATCTTGAATTACAGTGATTTGGAAAAAAAATGAAAACACTTTGTTTTTTTGCACAGCTGCCTTAAAGAAAAACAAAAGGACGCTGTTGGAAGTATATAATATCTTTCGCCTCATTAGCTGACTTCAAAAACAACCATCACTCTGGTGTTTTAAAATGAAACAAATGTAAAGCTACTTTCCTAACTTCAAGAAAATGCCGGGCCAACGTTTCACTCCATTTAAGCTTCTACGCCATGGATTCCGGATTCCAGGTACCAATAAATTCAGGAATCTTTGTCAGTGGAACTTGGATTCAGGATTCCAATAATTAGGGGATTCCGGATTCCTTGAACTGTATTCTGGATTCCAAAGCCCAGGATTCAACTTTATGACATGTTAATACTATGCTCATTCTTGACCTTAGAACCGAAAACAGTAAAGTTCGATATGATATTCAAATTCAAAGTAGACAGACTGCAAATTATAGTAGTTGCTAAAAAATATATCTACGAGTCCCAACTGTTCATCAGTTGGATGCCTAAAGTGAGTGCAATTCCACAATTGGTTTCGGCTCCATTAAATCCTATACCAATTGCAGAACATTTTAGGAGGAACCACCCACCGTGTGAGCACAGTCGCGGACAACACATATAAGAGAGGAAAATAACGCAAAGCAAAACTAAGACGTTATTAAACGAACTACATGTACACGCAACTTAAATAAATAAATAAATAATGCGCGCGCCCAAAAATGTTGATTGGTTGATTGGTCTGTAATCACTATAGCTTAATATAGAAACCTCGGCTTTTCATGTTATGTTCACACTTAGTTCATAGCTTGCGCCGGCACGAAAACCATACTGGATAAGGCTTCTGTTCACACAGGAACGATGATTTCGATGCGATTGCTGTAATGGAGCGAGCTGCCCCGGCCGATCTCGAAAGTGGAGCGTCACATATCGGATAGGTTATGTGTCTCTGTTTGATGCAGTCTGAACAGGTATTCGCCGGCGTAGCGGTAGTGAATAAGTAGGAGCGAGAACTTGAATCCACTGCGACGGAAGTAAATATTCAGGATTGAGTCATAGCTAAGATTTAGTGCGCCAAACTTTTTCGGCTTACCAGTGTCTCGGCTTACCAGCAACATAATCTTAGCCCAAGAATTTGAAAATAAGTGCAGGCCAACCTATTTCATACAAAGCCCCCTAAAATGTATCTCATCCTACTGTACCACGACAATTATAAAAACTTAGTTTATTCAGTCCATCTTAGAATTCAATACATACATCATGAATATTCCAAAGGGTCGCATTAAACAACACGACCGTGACTACAGCTTGCTTGTTTGCACACTTGCACGTGCGTTAGATTTAGGCCACTCATTCACAAGTCCCGAATCCAATTCTTATTTTAATGGTTATTTCATTTTTTGTTTTAAAGTGTATTTACATTCTTAAAAAAGGAAAAACATAACTAAAAAAGAAAGCACGTATTACTTTAGCACTGCCAAATAACGTTTAATGTAAAATAACCCATCGTTTTAAAGCTAGTTTTTTTAATAGACTGTATTTTAAATATACTATTAATAATATTAAACATGTAAATACAGGTATGTATTTATACTTGTATATTCAAGAAAAGACTTAAGTTAAGACTTAAGACTTAATATTAAATAAAATATAGTTAGGGACATTACTGTCCTATGCTTTTTTACACTAGCTCATTCGATAGAAAAGGATTCGGTCAGGAGCCGATTAGTAATCCAGTAATCGGCTCCTGATTCGGTGCATGGTAAATTTAGCTGTTGCAAATAGGCCTGTATCAGATTATGGTATATTTACACTTAGACAGCACTATATAAATAAGTCATAAAAATAACTTCATGTCCAATATTGTATTTTTTCAGTATTTTTGTCATCATTGTAAAAGAATCGTTGTCACAGTTATAAACGCGGTTTTCTTTTACTATTTAGCCATCTGAGTATTTTCAGCCCTAGTTTGTGTAGATGTCTCAAACAGTTTAGTGCCCAGGGACCCGTTTCTCGAAAGACCCGGTAACTTTTCGGGTCCAAAGTCAAATTTTGAAATCAAAACCAGTTGAATATTAGCACAGTTCCAAGCTCACGAACTGGTCAATTTTGTTCGCTAACTGATAGTTTCACTGTATCGTTTTCAAAATTATTGAAACTTTGATCTTGAATGCAAACACAGCAAACATAAAACAGCTTTTCGGGCCCGAAAAGTTATCGGGACTTTCGAGAAACGGGTCCCAGGCCCGAGAGGAGGTGAAGGCATTTCCTTTTCACGGATAATTGGACTTGGGGAATATTGCTGGATTACATACGGCTTACTATGTGGCCTCTTTGTCCTGGAAAGGGTCTATATATTTTTATGCGAGACGTTCCTAATCTCTTTTTTTGAGATACCACTGAGTGAAAGGAGCAGGTATTTCGTTTTTTGTGCTAAACAGGGTTCTACAAAAGAAGGCGTCGTTCTAAACAGATCAGGTCTTGTTACGTTTTCTTTTAACCTCAACAGGGTCAGAGCTCAGACCCTTAGCAGTAACCGCATCCCCAGTGAACTCGGCTCAAGTATCCCTCGAGCCCTCTGGTAACACTTGAAAGACGTAAATTCATGATGATTACTTTAACTTGCTGTCTTGAATTCTTGTCAGGGAATTTTCCTTCCTCGTTGTTTTCCTGGAAGATGTCTTGATGAACAGAAGGAACTCACAACAACAAACTGATTACGAAGTATCCAGTTATTAGAAGAGAACTTGAAATTGCGCATGTCTTGCTCGATAGGCCGCTGTTGCAAAGATCAGACTCACAACAACTAGATGTGCAGTCTCCAGAGCTGGCACATTGTTTATGGTGTATCGTGCACCCAGCTTCATTCGTACAGCCTCCGTCCAATTGGTCTTCAGATTCTTTTTCCGTAATTTTTCTCATGTAGCATCGATTCATTGTCGGAGTGCACTCGAGAACTGTGGACCTGTTACCGCTGGGATGACATTGCGTGACTGCATCAGAACAGTGGTAACATTTAAGACACCAAACTTGAAAAAAAAAATACAAAACAAAAATAACATCAATAACAATGTAG
Organism: Porites lobata; assembly: GCA_942486035.1. Classification (NCBI taxonomy): domain Eukaryota; kingdom Metazoa; phylum Cnidaria; class Anthozoa; order Scleractinia; family Poritidae; genus Porites; species Porites lobata. The sequence continues at coordinate 2,113,710 of CALNXK010000003.1, read as the reverse complement.
AACTAGCCAGAGAAAACAGCCGACATTTCGCGACGCCACCACTAGTTGCTCTACGAAATGAAGTGTTAGAAACGAGGGCAGAAATTCCACACTGATGACGTGCCACTGTCCACAACTGGGCAGCGCTTCCGATCGGTTGATAATTTGTCTCATCCAGTCAGATGCAAGATCTGGGCATTTACGTAGTGACACGTCATCAGTATGGACTTTCAGTCGCTTGTTCTTCAGACTTCATCACCCGGAAAGCAAGTGGTTGCGTCGCAAAATATCGGATTTTTTCTCAGGATAATGTAGAACAAACGTTTTCTGAATGACAAAGTCGATATACATGCAGTTTATGGGCATCTCCCCCAGCTAGTCAAGAAAAGCAAGCGTTTTTTCTATAAGGTCGATGAACGCGACGGCCTTTTCTCAGCTTCAGGGGTAACATTAATGAGCTCATCCATTCTCCTCTTTGGGCTTAAAGAGAAAGAGGAGAGGGTCTCTAATTCGCAACAGCCTTAACGACTTGCAACTCAAACTAATAGAAAAGAAATAAGAGACAGGCGACGCGGAAAAAACCGGCGCATTTTTTGTCTTGACCCGCGTACGATCCCACCTTGGAGGCCTTTTAAGGACTCCATACGTGTAACTTCATGTCATCCGCAGGAAAAAAAAACTGGAAAATCAAGATGCAAAAACGTTTACAATTAGCCCCGATTCTCACAAAACAGTCAATCCGTTTCTAATGAAATTAAGCTGAGTTTGAAATATTATATTTTACTTGAGCGATAATTCAGTCTGTGGTCAACCGGGGATGAATGAATCATGTTTCACCTAGCGTCATGAAACTTAGTTACGATTGGTTGATGATTCCGGGCTTATGTGTTGATTCAACATCGGATTCGCAATACAGTGGAACTCTCGTAAGTAGACACCCTCGCGACGCGAAAAAGGTGTCCGTGCTGACTGGAGCTGGCCATGCGCTCAAGGGATTGTAAAAATACAGTGTTTGTATGGGAGTTGAGAAAAGCGGGCTCTTGTGATGTGAAGGCGGCCGTAAGTGTCCGTCTGAAGAGCTTCCACCGTATTGTGCTGTTAAAGTAATGATCGCTGCCAGAAGTATAGTATTCAAGTTATATGGAGTGTTATCACGCTCTGCGATCGTGATAACAAGGTGTGTGAAGTTGGCATACCGTATTTATTCGATTAACCGCCCTGGGCGCTTATTAAATTTTTGAACCTTGAGAGTGGGCGCTTATTCGAGGCTGGGCGCTTATGAAATTTTCACCAGTTTCAGCAAGTGAAGTATGTTTATTTTGCAACAAAACAATAAATGCTAATAACAAAACGCGAAGAAGTAACAAATCGAGGTTTCTGTAAAATACTCTGAAGAAAACTCCGTCCTCGGGGAAGTCTCTTATTAGAATTTATTCACTCAATTGGGTGGGGTGGAGGTGAGCGCTTATTTGAGTTTGAATGGGAGGAGGAGGGGGTGGGCGCTTATTCGAGGTGGGCGCTAATTCGAGGTTGGGCGCTTATTTGAATAAATACGGTAGTTCATAGTAGAGTCTCTCTCTTCTGCAGAGGCTCATGCTGGGTATCCCAATAAAATACAAATACAAAATAACATCGACCAAAGGGAGGCTTTGTTAGCCCACGAGACTGAGCAACCCGTACAAACCCTTGTTATGAAGAAAACCGCTGGGCACTTTCTTACCCAATAAAAATAGCAATAATCGAAAAACGGCTAGTGCGCGGGGGACGACGCGGAAGACCCCTGCGCGCTTTCTTTTCCCCTCTCCCCAGACTCCTAACGATTCAAAGAGGCCCCTTCGGAGGAGAGAGTAGTAGAGTGTAAACGTCATTTCAGCTATCATAAGATATCGAACAATTATTTCAGAAGGCACGGCCTCCCTTCTTCAAGGTCTTACATACAGTGATAGATAAGGTTAAGCGAAGACGTTACAATTTGAAATAAATGATAGCGTGCGATGTGATACTATAATAGCACGTGAGAAAAAAAAGGTAAAAGTGAACAAGTTAAAAGTATATGAAGCAAATACTGTTGAAGCACTCTATCCTTTATTTCAAATTGTAACGTCTTAACTTAACCTTATCATTGTATGAAAGAAGAAGGAAGGCCCCCTCTTCCGACGTATAAATAACAAAAAAAATATATATTCCCGACTGTAAAATCAGCCTTGCCGATGGTCGCGATGCTTCCAACATACACCACATCGCCTTTATTCAGCGCGGTCTTTCTAGCAAAAGGTAAATGTCAGTTTCAAGTTGACGATTTTCAAAATAGAAAAAACTGTGCAAAGTAATTCTTATGGATGAAATATTAATGTGAAGCTGGTAAATTCGTTTACATAGAATGAACAGTAAATGACAGGTAAAGGGAAAATCTGGTCACGTGGTGATTCTATAAAACCTCTTTTTTCTTTCTCCTTTTCCCTTTCTACTAGTTCTCTCCCTCTCTCGCGCGTACGCGCCTACATTGAATTACAACACAATTTGCAAGAAAACATTGTGACACGGGTTGCACTTTCAAGTGTTATAATAATAGTAGCTAATAATAGTTGACACTACAGCTGTCCCCGCTCTGCATACTGTTGGTCAATAGCATTCTTGGTCGTTGTGTAGCTCTTATACTGATTCATAACGAAGATTTTCACACATATTCCATACAATAGGTAAGATAAAAACAGGAAACGCATGATTCCATGCACTCTTTCAGTTCGATTTACTCAGCTTTGATCAAAGCACTCTCAGTTTCGAGAATAGTTTATTCTGAAACCACAAGAAAATATTTCATTGGAAGTTGAATTTTTCGCTATTTCTCTTTCACTTTCGTGCATGGTTCAATTTGACCTGTTACCATTTCCCTCGGGTAACCCCTGGGACAAGTCCAGCCCTTCGGGCCCGGGGGTGGGGAATTGTTTGAAGCGGTCCTGTCCTGGGGCTAGGGGGGTGGGGGTGAAGCAAATCAAGAATATCTCCTCTTTGATTTTGCGAAGTACGTGTCATTTCTCGCGCGGTATACACGATGGCTGTGGACCTCAACATTACGTGATTTTTATGGAAAAACGCAGGAATTTGTCGGAGAGTGGTTGGAGAGGAATTACTTATCAAAATTTAAGTCTGAAAGTATGTTTTAAAATCTGAAACTAATGTGCATATGATGCGTACTCGAATGGACTTTATTTTCTGGAAACTAGGACAGAAATATTTCTTAAGGCTAACTTTAAATAATGAAAAGAAAACTTATATGAAAACGAATACAAGGCTTTTGCAGGAGCCGATGACTGTCGGAGCCGATAGTAATCGGCTCCTGGCTTTTGATATATATATAGCGAGAATCAGAGATTCGGTCCAGTGTTCTTATTGAAGTTCTATCAAGGAGTCTCTTTTTAAAGAGTTGTTCTTCTTCGTTTTCGTTTTCAGATTTATTGTTCACGTTTTAACTACATCATGACATCCATTATCCCTCTCTCAATAAACTCTGGAAAACGGATATAAAAGTTTTGAAAACGTGTCGTTTTGCTTTTGTACGGATCAAAAAGATGGAGCAAAAAACGTGTATGAGGTCGATCAGGAGCTCGGGGGTGTGGAATGGTCTACTTTCTGCGTGCCCGGGGGTGGGGAATCTGAGGCCTCTGCAAATCTCCGCGGGTGTGCCCGGGGGGGGGGCATGGCTACAAGTCAAATTGAGCCATGCAAGTTCAGTTCATTTTATTTGCCGGAGAAATTAAAAGGTTTGATCAATTCACGCTCGCGCGTTCTAGTCTTTTTTAAAAGTTTATAGAAGGACATACGTGAGCAGGGGATCAATCAGCACAGAATTTGATTGTCAGTGAATTTCTGTAATCTTCCATCGTTCTGCTAGTCTGCTACACAGCCGGTTTTAGTGTCGTCACGCAACGCTTCTCCCGGGAGGAGCGTTGCGTGACAACACTAAAAAGGGCTGTGTAGCAGACTATAGTACTGCTAAATTCACTCGTCTTGAGTGTTTGGGACTGAGTCTTATTCCCACTAAGAGAGAGGAAGAGTGTCTTGCGAATTGTTTCCAATCCGAAGATTTGTGAACTCGTGTCCGCAAGAGCCCATGCTCCTGGAGTCCGGCAAAATCTCTCAGCATCTTATAACCTCTAGCTACTGGCTTAACGGGTGTGTCTTTTGGTCCATAACTTGCAAAACAACTGCTCCACAGACTGTCACAGATAACACGTAACGCAAGAGTATCGAAGTAGGACATCCTAATGGACCGTTAGAAAAGTTATGGGGGGGGGGGGGGGGGTGGGGAATTTTCAAGCCGCGGGAATTTTTTTTCGTCATCAAATTCCTTGTATGAGTTTTTTTTTAGGCCATAGCATGAATATTTTTTAGGGTTAATTGGCGTGATGGGCTCCTGGCGTGCATGAATTTTTTTCATTGAATTTTCCCTTGCGCGGCATTTTTTTTTTTTTACTTCGCCCCCCCCCCCCGATAAGTTTACTAATGGTCCGTCCCTAACCATCAATCAATCAATCAATCAATCAATCAATCAATAAATCAATCAATCAATCAACTTTATTTAAACACGGTAAATGGCTCAGCAAGCTGGTTTTCAGACATGCCGTGTGATAATTACAATTTATAAAAATTAAGGCTAGTGATTAACTAACAATACAATATAACAGCAAGAAATCACTTGCGGGCGCGAACAATAGAAACGTCATCATTACCCACCGATACCTCACGGTCGCTGTTCAAGCAAATCGAGATCTTTTCTGTCATACTGACTGTATATTTCTGGGCCGGGTTTTTCAAAGCAGGGTTAAGTTAACCCAGGGTTAGGGCGAAATATGATTTCAGATATAAAAGCTTCAGAAGCAAATTCAGTTTTATTCTTTTTGCCTACAATTTGATGATTGAATGCTCTATAAAGAAGAGAGAAAATTATTCGAGAAAATGCTTTTGAAAAAAGAAAAAGAAACCCGGGTTTAAAATTAACCCTGGGTTAGCGCTAATCGGCCTTCGAACAACTGGGCCCTGAACTGTAAGTACGTTCCTTGATATTCGGGCGAGTTACTAGAGTGCCTCCTCGGGATTTCGCGCTCTGGTCGAAATCCCTACGGGGGCGATAATAAAAAGAAAAATACTCCTTCACCACATGACCCGAGAAAGGAAAAGGAAGGGAAGAGTGCTATTAAATACTACATTCGTCTGACGACAGGAGAATAGCTGATACAGAGTATAGTTAGTTCTATGTTGCTCGTAGCAACACGAACATTTCATCGAATATTTTTTAACACATCAGCATACACACACAAAAGAAACATGCTGAGAATGTAAACACTTTAACCTAGATACGGAATAGCCGAAGACGTCTTAAGAGCTCTCAAGCAACCGACATCTTTATTAAAAAAATATTCGCAAATTTTAGTCCTTAATAATTAATGAACGACGGGGAAATGGTTACTTTTCACAATTGTTCGGAAACATATATTTCATTCCAAATTAACGTGCGTTACAATACATGAAATTAGAAAACAATTGGAAAAAATTTATGTAGTTTTGTTGTGGGAAATGTTGATGTTCGGGGCATTTTGAAATGTCGCGTGGCTTCTTCGGAATTACGTGCTGTAGCGTCAGTGGCAATCGAACGTAGTACTAAGTTGATCGGATGAACGCACAACAAAATTCATTCAAAACTAACGCAGCTTAAGTACCTTAAGATAGAATTTGTACAGCACTGCATCAACAATAAACATTTCTCCAGTGTTCAGTGTCACAATGCTGTATATTTATTAATAGCAGTTTCTTTATGTACTGAAAAATGATAACAAGAAGAACCTGGCTTATGAAATGAGGCCAAAAGCATTCGTCTTATAATGCAATAGCATTATAAGGGAAAAGTAAATTTATGTATATGCAACCACAAAACACAAATTTCGTGACACTTTGGGCGAAGTATGAACAACCATTGCACGTTTTTTACTTCGTATGTTGACACGTTGCTACGTTTCGACCTCGAAAAGCCTGTTCTTTGTCAACCAGGAGGCTTCATTTTCGATACACTCTGCGCCATAAAACTGGTGTACAACTTGAGTAGAGCTATTGAATCTTCTGTTTTCAAATTTATACCATACAGGCGAAACGGGAGCAAGTTTGAAACCCGCCGGTACGGACTAGCTCTTCAACCATAGCTGCGACTCGATGAAATGAGCTGTTAAATTTATTTATTTCTCGGTAGAAAAACAAGTGCGCCTGACTTTCTGAGCTAGCGAGTTCATTGTCCATATAAACCACGGTATTACAAGAAAATCGAATCATCTCTTGAACAGTGATCATATTATGCACCTATCAATGGTTTGCCCCAGGATGGGGGGGCCGGGCAACCCACGGGAATTAGACTTCGTAAAGCGCACGTGGGTGGGGATTTTGACATCCACAACGGTCCCAGGGTGGGAAATTTGACTCGACCGCCATCTTGACAAGTGGAGAGGACCTGGGAATGAGTGAGTGATCCGTCCATTTGAACGAGTTTCCCGCGTCTAAGGATGGCTGAACTAAAGGTAAGGAGCATCGTGTTGCTTTTTTTAAAGCAAAAATGTTGTTTTTTATGCCCATCAGTGCTCAGTCTTTAAAGTTCTAATAACATAAAGTATTTTTCCTTCAGCTTTGAGAAGAAATATTCGCACAAGAGCTCATTTAGATCAAAATTTACTTCCTAGTTACCTGTCTTCAGAGGATGCCGCCCTGCCTCAAGTTTTCGATACTCTCTGTGTTTATAGATTTGCTAGTATACTCCAAATGTTAAATTAAATGATATTCTGGTCAATTGTGGACCTCAGTTACAAACATCAGTTGGATGAAAGCGTAATACAACCTATTCCAGGCGTGAATCCCGAAACCTGTGCCAAATCTCACCAAACAATGACAAGTGGTGCTTTATTAAATAATCTTATTTTTTGATACTTTCTTTGTCAATTTTTTAATAATTCTACCCTAAAAAAATTTTTTCTACCAGAAATACAATTTGGATTGTTTTGAGAGGATCTTGTTTAATCGTTGTTTGTTCAAATCAGTGTTGTGTCTGGAGGTGTGCTGCAATAAACTTGATGTGAGTGCCTATCATTCCGTTGAACTTACTATGAAGGTCAGTGGTTCCCAGGGGTGGGAATTTGACTTACAATGGAGACCCAAGGGTGGGGAAATTGACATTTGAAAACCTGAAAATGTCAAATTTCCCGTGGGTTGCCCGGCCCCCCCATCCTGGGGCAAACCATTGATAGGTGCATTAGAACACAGTAAAAAAGTGAAGTTAACTTACCCATGGCCGGTATAATAACGAGAGAGCATCCTAGCACAACCATACGTGCCATTATTTTTAATGCCGGCTGCCTGCTTGCCGCCTCGGCGTCCAAGTTATTGTTTTCAGTAATTTTCGGGGAAAATTTGCATGACTAAAATCAACCATTATAGTTCAAGAGCACCGCGTCAATTTATGTTGCATGGGAAGGGTGACTGGGGATGTTTAGCTATTTAAAAATATCGATGTTTTCAACTTCGCAGTTTGCAGGGTTTACAGTTTCTATTCGCAGACGATGTTTCGATTTTCCTTTTCAAATTCAGTAAGTTTCAAACAACACTGACATCAGAACAAACAGACTAGGTTTCGTTCACATCCAATGAAAAGACAACGCCAAAATGATTGCTAATTGCTATTGCTGCGTGACAGTCGAAAAACTCTCGGTCCTCTCTGTTTGTTTTCGTCTCCGAAGCCGCGATCCTTGTGACCAGCGTTACTTGGTGTATTCCTGATATGCTGTGGTTTGTTGATGTGAGTTTTGTGGGGTTTAAATTTACGAGACATGCTGTGTATCATGTCAGGTCTGAGGGCCCTGAACAGTTACATTTGTTTTTCCCGAGAGTCCTGATGTCTCCCGGGACGAAGACGACTGGAGGGAAGCAAAACTAACTGGTTTCCCGAGGGACCTGACATTCAGTGTTTTGGTTTAATATAACAGGGGCACCCAACGACCATTTTCTGGGAAATGATCTGAAATGGCTCGTTATGCATCCTGGACTGCTTTAAAAGCAATACAAATGAATAATTCGCATCGCTAAAAAAATTTGATCTGTTCGGTCGTCCTAGGAGTGGTTTGAACCTCTCGAATTTTTTAGGGCTGTTTTTCGCCTTTCCCGAAAATAACAGCCTACAGTGAAAGCTTTCCGAAAACGTAAGATTACCTGACGAGCTTTTCCCTTGACCGAAATTTTTAGGGCTCCTTTCAAGTTTTCTCCGAAAACTTTATCTAGTGTGAGAATGTCTTCGAATTTTGTAGGGCGACGTAGAATGTATAGAAAATTCTAGGTGTAACAATAATAATAATAATAATAATAATAATAAAATAAGAACAAAAATAAGAACAAAAGAAAAGAAATTTAAGTGATTTTAAAGCCACTTTCAGACGTCTTGTACCCTGCCGAACTCAATTCGCACGGCACTTACGGAAAAATCTGAAAAATCTGAAATACGGCATGGTACTGACTGATACAACGCACATTGAACGCAGTCAGCTTAGGCAGAATCAGAATCTAGAAATTACTAAGAAAGCTACGAAATTTCTAGCTGCCGAAATCGGAATCTAGAGATTACAACAAAATCCGAAATTCTTAGGTGAACAAACCACACGAATCACGAAACTCTGAGCCCAACAAACAGTCACCACGAAACATTTTCGAAAATTTTAGCTGTTCTTGGGCTCTCGAAAATTTTAGCCAATCTAGAGGGCTCCGAACAGATATTTCCCAGAAAACGGTCGTTGGGTGCCCCTGATATAATATCATTCACCTTAACAGTGACAACGAATAAAGAGCGAATGAACAATGTCGGTACTTAAGAGAACACAAATTTAGTTCTCATAGCACTGAATGAATGAATTACAAATTACTATGCATCATGGCCTCCACCGGAAATCTCTTCCCCAAGGTTTTCTTGTTTTCCAATTAGACAGCGGAGCCTGGGGAAGGGCATACTTGTCTAATTTTAGGCTGCGCTCGGTTATTGTCAAAGGCCTCTGGAGACAGTTAAAAAATGCAAACGACAAATTTCGAGGACTAGAACTAGTTTAAAGAATGTTCACTTTATGACTTTTTTCCTCCCGAAGCCCCTGCTTAAGGTGACTCGACCCAGTTTTTTGGGGGGGTACCATCCTACTTTGAAGCTCTCTGGTATCCCCACGTTTACTTTTATCGTAAGTCTAACACATAGAATGGATAACATATAGATCAATCTACAATATAACGTAAAATGTTTGGCGATCGGAGTAAATGTCACATGGTTATAATGCCACGCCCCTTAAAGGTCTGAGTCGAAAATCTGCTGTTGCCGGCATTTTTTCGTGAAAATCTCTCGGCTACACATAGTGCGCATTAGTGCCTTGCGCTGAACAGAGTTTCACCAAAATCGCAAAGACCCAATTCGAGAAATTCAGCGGTTTCCAAATTTACGTCATAATTTATGCGAAAACGATAAGCAAACTTTACACGGATTATATCTAATAAACTATGAGATTTATCTCTTTATTTTGGGCATCGTTATAACAGATGGGTCCTTGCAAGTCAGCAAAACGCTTTAGGGCCTTGTAAATGCGCGATTTCGAGCAAAGCAAACATATAGAAATTATAGTTTTCGCTATTTGTTGACGTTTGTCAGCGTTTAATTCCACGAAAACAGCATTTTCTTTTTCATTTTCTTTTTCCTTCAAATTTTTTCAGGGCTACAATTGATTAACTAACTACCCGGACTCTGAATTTCATGGTCATTGAAAAACTGTGACATTATCTTCTATAAGCCCAAGCTTGAGTAAACATTGAAGATTTTTAGCGTTTTGGCTGAGTTTGTGCTTTGGGAGTTGTCTATTGTTTCTAGTCTGTCATTATACAGCATTCTTGTTCAGCACGCGTGCAATGACCGCGCTTGGCTGACTTCCGAATGCTCCAAAGCTGCAAAGCTGATCGCAAGTTGTTTTGTTTTGTGTATTTTGAACGAACTTCGAGGTGTTTCATCTGGTGATAAAACACTGTGTCGAATGCTTGATGTTACTTCTCAAACAAAAGGATTTTAGCAGGAGAAATTAAGGACACAAAAATGAGCAGTTTTTCATCTGATTTCCACTCGGAACCCATAAAAGATCAATTTCCCTTGTATTTTCTTTATACATTATTAATGAGTTTGAGAATTTCATAAAACTTTCTCGAGTTGTACTGATTTTAAACGATTTCGTTCTAAGAACGTTATCGAGAAATCTCGATGTGAAATTTTGGGCAGCAACAACGAAACGACTCATAAACAACGCTTTTAGCGTTCAAGAACCAGACACTTACCCTGTACCTGGGAAATAATTTTAGTTTTTAGGAAACTGCCCACCTACCCCTTCCCTAAGTAAACATTAACACTTACCTCTCACTTAGTGCAAAATGTTGGGCTAGGGGAGGGGTAAGTGGGCAGTTTCCCAGAAACATAGATTGATCCATAATTTTGGCCTCAAATTGATTTTAGAGTTTTCATCTATACTTAGTAATGAAAAAAAAATTGCTCACAAATTTTTTACAATAATGTGAAGGTAATCTACAGCCGTTATAGTTCGCTTCTATGTCATAAATTATCTTGCTGTTTACTTGTAACGTAAAAATAACAAAATTGTCCGATGGATTTAGGTAAAATACCGCTGCTTTTAGTTTATGTGGTAAATGACATGACCTTTTAGATTCCCTCCCTAAGTTCAATATTTCTTCTTTTTTTCTTTCAATAGTCCGTTGGGCAAACCTTTTCATCAGAAATTACGGCGTTTGTGATTTCAGGTGCAGTTCTGGACAAATATTTTTTTGAATTTTCGATGATTGTTTGATTTAAAAGACAATATACGAAAGGACACATGGTAAAAATAATTTATGATACCTAAAATGATTATAAAAAAGAAATAAAATTAACTGTCATGAAATGTTTTAAAATATCTAGCCGGTTCCTGGCATACAAGAACATGATTTTTTTATGTTCGATAGAAACGCAGACAGTAGCATTACAAGCTTAAGGCCGGTCAAGAGATTATAATAGACTATATTATTTAGAAATGCTTGAGCCCAGCCCATCGAAATTCCGCACTTCCAAATCTGAATTTCAGTGCTCCACTGAGAAAGAACTTTCTCATATCATCTCCGCCGCGCTGTCACCTTTAGTGAAGGTTAGAAGAAATCGTCAAACTTGGGTTAAACAGAGTTGTGCAATTATGTGATAAAGCACATTAGCGTATTTAATCATACTTAAATTCATTTGACGCTTTAATTAAAGAAATAAAGTCCACTGGGTGCTGTAATTAAAAATCAGCGAAGTATATAGATAAATAAGACTCAATAGCGATTCCCTCCAGACCAATTATCACGGCCGGTAACAGTGAGATAAGGGGGAAACGGTCATCCAGACCCTGAGATAGGGGGATGCCCGGTCTCAAAGAAACTTTTTTTTCGTCCCTGGGGGGGTGGGGGAGGAGGCCTCCCCGGGCCTCTCCCCTATATCCGCCATTGAGTAAAGCACATTTTGAAGTAACTCTATTAGCATGACTCAGATGTAATCGAGGGTAAATAAGGCGTTATTGTGAATGAATGTAGTCAGTAGTTCTAATTGAAGAGACTTGGAACTTCATTTCTTAACCTAGGAGTTCCCTGGTACTATACTGATCCCTCTTGTGCCCTGTTGGAAAAAAGTACGGGTATTATACAACTATCCCCTGAAGGGGACGTGAATAGCGGTACAAATCAGTTAGATAAAATCAAAAAAGAAACTTTTTGTAATAAAAAATGTCACTTAGTTAGAGTTTGCTTAGTTTTCAATTGACAGTGTTTCGGGAAACATTTTTTATGATTTTGTTGCAATTTCAGTTGGAAAATGTTTTTCTATCGACCAGTGAACAAGCTAAATTTTGTCTTTTTCTTGGTATTTGTTGGTGCAGCTGCTTCACTTACCGCTGCAATTTCATCAGTTCATGTTTCGAAACTGTCGCCAAACGAGAAGCCATTTTGAATCCCGTCTCAAAACAATGGATTTTCCGAGATATGGGAGCCAATCAGAGCGCGCGAAAATTCCTATCCTCTGACGTGGTGGATACTAAATACAGATAGCCCTACGACAAATCGATACCACGGGGGAATCCCTTATTTGGCCTAAACGGGTTTGTTTCTGCTGAACGAGGTTTACAATTTCACTATTATTTGTCTTTTTGCACCGGGAGCCGTTAGAAGAGTGAGAAGGCTGATGATGAGTGTCTAAATGTGCAGTACCAACAATTGTTTTGTACAGTGTGGTTCTTAATTGTTAACATACTTCTCTTAAAAAACTGTTCTGCATATCTTAGGGTGGGAAGAAGGGTTTCGGGAAGAATAATTCCCTTGGCCTCTTAATTAATATTCCACACTGTGATACTTACCGGGGCTTAAACTACATCTAGATTTGTTTCAGCTCCCTTTATTCATTCACTTTTCACTCTCTAAAAGGCGGATATATACTGACTATTATTTGAGACGTATTCCGTTCCCATTACTCATTCAAATCAGTGAACGGTACTTAATTATCCAGCACCCTTTAATGCTGTTGCTGTTGTTTAATTAGCATACTACTGGCCAAATTGGTTTTTTTTTAAATTGAAATTCTGAAGCACAACTGAATTGCAAGCATGTTGCAACAATTAGTTGAGTAAGAAATATATTTGCAGCCGGGGGAAGTGCAATTTTTGACGACGAAATCGTGTGGTTTTTAATTTGTTCTTCTCACATACTCATCAAGCCCTTACCTATGCTGACCAAATATCAGCTCCCCCGGCTAATATATAAGCAGCATCACCAATCCAAAGTTAACTTTCATTCAGTATCTAGGAGATACTAAGATAATTTAAAATCGTTACACTGTTGACAAAATGCGCACTGATTAGTCTTTTCCTATTGACTTAAAGTGCAATAAAAGCAATTTTTAGGGAACGGGCATTTTATCGCTTTGTAAACTCCGCATTGAGCGCTTTTTGGTATCCTAAAACGCCCGGCCATTGAAAGCTACAATGAGGACACTTCTCGTCTTTTGCCTCTTTGGTAAGTAAATGAAAAAGTAAATTAGAATAGATAAAGAAACCTTCTTGGAAATCCTCTGCGTCACTAATCGTGCAAGTATCAACGTAATACTCAAAATGCTATCGACGTAACACTGGACGAACTGTAACCTCGTTTGATGTGTAATTTTTAATAAAACTCTTCTTTGGCCTATATGAAAGAGGCACGGGGCGTGCTTTTTCATTGATCGATGTTAAAGTTTAGTCAATCCTTCCAGAAAAGTCCGCCACTAACTTTGAATACTGTTAGGGGAAATTTATTATTTGATGTTATATCCCTTCTTTAGAACAGTGTTTCGGTCGAAATTTCCTATCAAATAAATTAATTACTGATGTCGTTGTGATCAATTATCGTTGCAGTCTTGTTCTCCAACGCGCTTGCTTTCCCAAGTAAGGACCTCTTGGAAGATGAAGACCGTGTCAAAGATGGAGACTTCAGCGTAGTTGCAGATGAAGGTTCCAGCATCGGCGCCGATGAAGGCTCCAGTATTGAGGCAGACGAAGGCTCCAGTGTTGGTGCAGACGAGAGTTCCAATATTGCTGCTGACGAAGTGTCCCGTGCAATTAAGAAAATATTCAAAATCTGACCCCCCACTATACTCCGCTAACTAACTTGGTTAGACCTAATCTCGTGCCAGCTTCCTGTTGTGTTAGGGTCAGTGATTTTTTGAAAACTGGTATGGTGTTGCGACTGAGATAGATGTCTTCCTGTCAGTCCTGTATTGGCTATTATTATAGCACTATTATTGATTAACTGGGATAATTAATAAAGCAGCGTAGCCTGATGAATATAAAAAAATGTTCAGTGTGGCTTAAATTGATAGTTAGGATAATGCCTTAGAGTTTAACAAAAGACAACGAGCATAAATTTGTCTTTAGGAAAATGCATGCACCCTGGACTTACCCAGCCACCCCTTAGGGTGTCATAGAGGCCATGGCATCCATTTTCTAGGGGCATCCAACTACTGTTTTCTGTAAATATCTGTTCGGAGAAGCAGAAATTGCCTAGAATTTTCTACAGCTGAGGAAGGCAAAAAAATTCTAGGTGACCGTTCCATCCATGTACAATTTTCGAAGCTTATCATATAAATTTCCCACGATTTTCTTAAGTTTATTTTTTCGTATTTCACACGCCAGGTTAAGCTATTGTTCTTAGAAAAAGGAAACCTAACATTTTCGGATTAGAAAATACAATGGAGAGAGGAATCAGAAAAATTCTCACTTTCGTAAAACTTTAAATTGCATCTAATGTTTGGCAAAGTACTGAAGCCCTTATAATTTCGAAAAGACTCAAGTTCGCCTAGGAGCAAGGAACAGATACAAATTTCCATAGCGCCACTTAGAGATCTAATTAAAGTACTCTGGATAGCCTAAAAAAAGTGTTATCAATACATTTAGCACGGGGCATCCAGCGACCGTTTTCTAGGAAATATCTGTTCGGAAAAAGGGCTGTTTCAGTGATCAGGGCAGCACAGTTGAACTTCTATTCTACCCCCTCGGGGTACCGGTAAGTCAGGCCCCTTAATGGAGGTTGGACGCTCAGTAGAGGTTCGTCATAAATTAGCATAATCTCTTGCTGAAACGTCACGTTATTTTGACACTAACAATCAACGGGAGCGGCATTACTGGTTCACAGTCAGACGTCCCCTTCTAAATTGGATTGTATTTTCCTTCATCATGTTTTTAAAATAATGCCCTACCAAGTTTATCAAGCGGCCGCTGATAGCCTATATACAGCCGCCCCCGCCTCCCCTCAAAAATATTGGGGGGAGAGAGTCTCCGTCTCCCAGCCTTTTGTTTTAAGAGGGGGTCAGCTGTTCTCAACAGGTTTATAAAACTCTTTACGGTGACAACAAAGTTAGCCGCGGCTGCTTGACGGAGGCCGCCTAACTACTGATGCGATAAGTGTTCTTCAGGGCCAGTGCTATACTGTGCATAGGATATAATAATGCCTCTAGCATAAGGGCCTTACCAGATTATTCGCAGTGCCAGAGCACTGAAAATGCCGAAAATGTCGGGAACTGTTTTTAAACTGTACCGTCTTTATTGTAATCAAAAATTTCAAAGCCACTAATCAATACCACTCATATCTCAAGGTACAAGTAAATTTTCAAAACGAGATTCTAGTCTTGTGCCTTTCGGTAGCGCCCCTTCAATTTTGTAACCTGGGAGCGTTGTCCCCTCCCAATAGACAAACAACGGTTAGGTGTATATTGCAGCCTTAAGTCAAATACGAGATTCTAGTTATAGAAATGGTCATTTATTTCATAACCAAACTTGAATCACACATTAATTAGCCCTTGCCTTGAAAACAAAGTAGTAATTCCATTTCTTGGTTTAGCCCCTTAATCAAACATCAAACTGAATACTGATAAAGAAGTACGGTTTTGTGAAAAAGAATAACTTTGAAAACTTCTCACATGGACAAGTAAAGAATAGCAAAAATGATAAGAGCTGTAACTTGATGGCCGTAAAAAACGATGTTAGCCTTTGAAGAAACAGTCGGCCGAGGACCAGCCATTGCAGTGGTGTAGTTGTAGTTGCACTTGTCTGATTGGCAGCTAGCCACGTTGGAGCAAACTGCACCTTGTACAGATCCCTCGCAAGGATCTTTCTTACAGTCTTCAACAAAACAGCAGCCTGATAACCAAAAATAGACAAATTCGTTGGCATCTGATTAAATAGTTATCACCAAAGGTAAGGGAGTGCAGGCTAGATCGATCGAAGGTCAAAATGCAGCTCTTACTCCAGCAATGTCAGTCTTTGCGAAAAGTTCACGTGATAGAAGGTCAAAACGAACATGATCAGATTAAGACTAATAATAGTTCAAAATGCGAGTGATCATGTTATGTTTTGCGCATTTTCATTCATCCTTAGAGGAAGACCAAACGAATGCTGGTTAAATACATTCCGCGCATGTGTAATAGAAGGCTGGAGATTAGGATTGCGGGCTCCTTTGGTTATCCGCGTTGAAAAAAACAAAATTATATATATATTTTTAAAGAGAAGGCTGACATAACGAAATGTTTTGCAGAAAACCCGCGGTGAAAAAAAAAATAATTAAAAAGGATTCTGACATAACGAAGGGTTTTTACAGAAAGATCCTCAGTTAATTAAAAAAGTCAAGTAATTATTTATTTATTAGTAAAATTTCTATGAGTAACAAATATAAAAATAACTAACCGATTAATGAATAAGAATGAACTAACTGAGGGGGTAGATTTTTAAAACAATTTTAATGCTAATACAAGAACAAATTAGAAACGTGCTACTTTGAGATTGAAATTTGGCTTTGAACTGCCCACGTAATGTCCGAGGCACTGATTCCATGCTAGGCTTTAATGGATTGTGCTAGCATAATTTGTGGCATAATTCCTCATTACGAGCATAATTTTGATCTATTTTCTATAAAAAGTACTGCTAGCGTAATTTGCACTTTTAGCTAGTTTTGCAGCACAAAATTGGTATTCATTGATCGTGCAATCAGTTTTTTTTGGTTTGAGAATACCGAAATCAGTATCACCGGTACTGTTGCGAAGACAACAAACGATATCTCGTCGGTTAAATAAACTCACGGTTTTAATTTTACGGCTCCTAAAACTTACATGTTCTGATAACAACTCATGACAACAACAAAAACCCGACCGCGTGTGAATTACAAAATCAGAGTAACTGTCAATCAAAAAAATGAAATCTGATCACTAAAAACTCACGCGTGCGATTGCGTGACGCGAGACTCGAAATGTCTTTTGTCCATTTCCCCCTCCCCACACTGGGAGGTAAGGATCAGTGTGATTGTTCGATAAAAGATTGAAACAGAAAACTATAACAACGAGAAATGTTCAGTGTTCTAACTTTCGTGCAAGGGCACCAGTTTATGAATTGGTCTAACGATGGTGCTTGCGCCACATTGGATCTTAGCGACTCTGATGTGGCCATCCCTTCCTGTATAAGTTTCGATGATGCGTCCTAGAGGCCATCGTCCTCTTGGCAGTTTAGAATCCAGGACGAGAACAACATCATCCACCTTCAGATCCTTGACCACTTCGGTCCACTTTGGCCTTCTGCTTAACAAAGGAAGGTACTCTTGTAGCCACCTCCTCCAGACTTGGGAAATTATCTCCTGGACCTTTCGCCAACGTTTTCGTGGACTGAACTCGGTGGTATCAACGGTTTCAGGTGCGAATTGACCGCCCAACTGTCCGTGTAAGAAGTGGTTTGGAGTCAGCGGTACAATGTCCTGGGGTTGGCTGACTGGTAGGTGAGCGGTCGTGCATTGAGCAGTCCTTCCACTCCAGTCACTGCGGTAATTAACTCTTCATCAGTTACGTCACTCGTTCCGATTACTCCGTAAATAGCTTTCTTGGCCGACTTTATCATGGCCTCGTGAATGCCACCAAAGTGTGGTGCCCCGGGGTTGAATCTCCATGTTACACCTCGATTGGCTGTGCTTTGCTGAATCTTGTCCTGGTCCAGCTTACTGATCAGTTCTTTTAGTTCGTTGACGGCTCCAACAAAATTGGTCCCACAGTCGCTTATCATTTCCTTTGGCGCTCCCCGTCTGCTTGTAAAGCGTGTAAAGGCATTCAGAAAACTGTCGGTGTCCAAACCAAAAGCCACCTCAAATGGACCGCACGGGTTGACAGACAAGTAAACAAACACAGCCACCTCTTCTGTCGGCGCACACCTCGTCCTTGTACGGTTGTAAAGGGGCCAGCATAGTCAACGGCTGTTTGGTCAAAGGGACGGAAGGTAAAGCGAAGACGGATCCCTGGAATCGGTGCCATGATCTGTGTAGCGGTCTTGCTCTGCATTCGTTTGCACATGTTGCACTCTCGCTCCCACTCTCGGATCTCTTCCCGGGCTGCAATGATCCAAAACTTCTGGTTGATTTGGGACAAGACAAAGTTGGTTCCTGCTCTATGGTTAGCCTGTTCATGATAATGCTTGACAATGAGCTTCGTGACACAATGTCCTCGAGGCAGTATCATTGGAAATCGCACATCGTAAGGCAGGTACTCTGCGAACTGGAGTCTTCCATTTGAACGGATACAGCCTTCTTCATCTAACACAGGATTCAACTTCATTAGTCGGCTCTTGGTCAGTATTGGTCTCCCGGTCACTAGAGCTTTGTATTCGTCAGGGAATGCTTCGCGCTGACAGGATTGCACCACCTCTGCCTCAGCTTCTCTTATTTCACACGGTGACAATGCTTTGCTGGTCTGTCGCGGACCCCTCTTCGACATGTTGTGGAGCGCCCTCCTTACTCTAGCATGTAGGTTCACCAGTCGGCTCCAACTTGAGAAGCGTTTCGGGTTCAATCTCCAGACTGGAACACTGCCACCCTGACTTGGCTTGTCCCTCTGAGCTTGGTTTTCTTGCACTGTCACGAGGGTGGTAGAACCCTGTTGCTGTTTTGTTGTCGACTTCATTTCGGGCATCACTTTTGGGCTTTCGGCTAACTCCATCTTAGGCCACTCACTTTTCTCCTTCATCAGCCATTCCGGGCCATTCCACCATAGTTCGGATTTAGCAAGCTCAGCTGGGCTCGTTCCTCGGGAACACAGGTCTGCAGGATTTTTGTCGGTGGAGACATGTTGCCACTGTACCGGTTCAGTACTAATCTGTATCTCCCCAATACGGTTTGCCACAAAGGGTTGAAAGTCTCGGCCTCTTCCACGAATCCACCATAGCACGTCTGTACTGTCGGAAAATAACGACGCTGCTTTCACGGGTAGTTCCAGGACTCTGGACACGGACTGGGTTAACCTTAAACCCACTATGGCTCCCATTAATTCCAGCCTTGGCACGGTCATGGGGGTAAGCGGGGCAACCTTACTCTTAGAAGCTATCAGCTGTGCGGACACGGTACCATCTTCATACTCGCAGCGTAAGTAGGAGGCAGCTCCATAGGCCTGTGTTGAGGCATCAACAAAGGTCACCACCTCCTTCGACTTGACTGGTTGCTGGTTTTGCAGACACCGTGGAATCTTGACCTTTTCTAGGCATGACAGCTGTGAGAACCAGACCTGAAGACGATTAGCCACTTCGTCCTGAACCTCCTCATCCCAGTCATAGCCACGGTTCCACAGTTCTTGGAGCATAATCTTCGCTTGTACGACGAAAGGGCTTATCAGGCCAAGCGGGTCAAAAACAGTTGCAATTTTCTTCAAAACACTCCTCTTAGTAATTGGGTAGCCCTCGGTCACGGGTGTTGCAGGCACGGCCAATAAATCATCGGTGCTGTTCCACTGTAAGCCAAGCGTTGTCGTTACTGTATCCTTACTGTCTTTTATGTCCACTTCTGTGGCTCGGTCCTCCTCGGGTATGGCTGCCATCACCGTTGCTGAATTCGACACCCATTTTCGGGCGTGCATGCCTGCTTTTGCCCACAATGCATTAAGCTGGTGATACAGGTCGACTCCTTTCTCGTCCTCCTCAACACTGTCTAACGAATCATCCATGTAGGTGGACTGAAGGACAGTTTCTGCAGCTAATGGGAACTCGGTTTGGTGCCGCCTGGCATTCTCCTGAGCGATGAATTGGGCTTCGAAGGGAGCTGAGTTCTTCCCGAAAACAACTCTAGAGAATCATCATACACATCTGGGTTGCGGCCTGTTTCTCCGTCTCGCCACAGGATTCGAAACAACGGTCGGTCTTCAGACTCAATTTCTATTTGGAGGTACATCTCTTGAATGTCACAGACAAGGGCAACCGGGTTACGGCGGAAGCGGATCAGAACATCAAAGAGTTCTCTCTGAAGTTTCGGCCCAGCATGAATGACATCATTAAGAGCGATTCCTTTGTATTTGGCGGAACAGTCAAAGACTATCCTTACTTTGGTTGTAGACTTGCTCATCCTAACAATCGGAAAGTGTGGTAGGTACCAAACTTCAGGGGCGGTGCTTCATTTTCTGGGACTTTACGCAGGTACCCCTTCTCCACATAAGTCTCGATGGTCTTCTTATACTCTCTCTCAACAAATTCTCTCTTTTTTAGTTTTTTCTCTGTGCTGAGAAGACGGGATTCTGCCATCTGACGATTATCGGGAAGTTGAGGCCTCTGTCCTTTCCACGGCACAGCAACACTGTATCTCTCACCGTTGTAGCAGACTGAGCTGCTAACCCTTTCTAAGGCCAATCTCTCTTCTGCAGTACACACGACTCGGTCATTTAGCTCAGTTCCATAACTCTCGATCTCCCAAAACCTCCTAAGCGTTCCATCTAAATCACAACAACCACCTGCTACACTAACCGGCCCTACATCCCTTGTAAACAGTGTTCGAATTGTATGCGTTCTTGTTCCAGTCTCCGCTCTACCATCTGGAGGTCCGATACAAGTCCACCCAAGCGGTCCCAAGCGCGCCACCGGTTCACCCACCTTTCCACGTACATCAGCAAACGAGTAATGCAAGTCAGCATTATCAACACCGATCAACAAATCTACCAAGCCGTCTTTTGCTGGTGACGCGAAGTCGCACTGTGCAAGGTGAGGCCACTTGCCTTTATTCGCATTCCAATTCTCCACTTGGTAATTTCCAGTGACATTGCGGGGACAGGTCTTAACTTCAATTTCCTTTGTAAACTGACCATTAACACTTTCGATCTCTACTTTTAACGGCATAGTCTGAAACGTCTCTACAGAATTGTTCAATACATGAACTTTCACGGTTTGATAAGACTCCTTTAGTCCAAGGGCTCCGGCCACTTCTTCGTTCAAGAATGTCTCGTTTGAGGCATCATCTAGGATTGCATTCACTTTAAGCTTTTTTCCTTGTGCCTTCACCCACACGGGAACGGTACGCAGTGAGTAGGCTTCTTTTGGGCTTCTCGGGTTGTGAGTAGTCATCGCTCGCGAGGCACGACTGTCCTCACCCTCGGGTGATAAAACGGGGCCGACTGCCCCTCCCATGGAGTAAATGACGGGTAGCTGTTAGAGCTGATCACTGGTTGAGCAGTCCCCATGGGTGGGTTCGTGGCAGGCGGATTCTCATGCAAGAGACGGTGGTGATTTCCCCGGCAACCGTTGATTTGGCAGGTTTGTGACTTCGTACAGAACTTTCCCTGGTGATCATCACCTAAACACCGGAAACACAATCGTTTTCTTTAGCCAGTGTCCATTTGTCATCGTAACTTTTCTGTTGGAAAACCAAGCAGGCCCATACTCCATGATTCGGGGAACCACAGCACGGACACGGCGGTTTTCGGGTAGGCTGGCCTGAGCCTGGTGGTCTCCTGGCGAAATCTGATCTGACGTGAAAATTTCTGGGCCTGTTTCGATTGTTTGGATTTCGATTTGAATGTTGCCATCCATCAGATTTCTCTGTAACCGATAAGCCATGCGCCATCTCCTTAGCTTCAACGCGGATGTGTACTTCTTCCTTAAGCCAATCCCTCAAACTTACAACAGATCGCTCCCGGCTCTGTTTCTGTAGCCAACGGCTGTACCCTTTGTACTTGAACTTCCGCGAGCTTCTTCACTAACAGGCTATGAAGTGTTCCTTCTCCAAGCTCTCCATCGCGCCCCTCGGCCCTAAAGCTTAACCACAGTAATACGTATTAAATCTGCAAACTTTTCAAATCCTTGAATGTCGTTGTTTCCCATTTTGGGCATTTTTTCCAGCTGGTCCATGTAGGCCTGCAGTTGCCGCCGCTGACTGCCGAACTTGGCTATCAAGATTTCCTTTGCCTCTTCATATTCTGGTTCTGACACCCCAAGCCCTCGAATCGCTTCCAGCGCGCTGCCGGACAAGCTCTGCCTCAATCTCGCCATTTTTAGGTTGACTGATTCTTTGGACTGGTCCACCAGACTTTCAAACAAGCCCCAAAACTCCTCAAATTTCGTCTTGTCTCCACCATACGTCGGTACTTTCAATGGCTTCAGGCGATGATTCGCGGAATGACTGATTTGCGGGCTTTCAGGAACGTTTATTTCTCCTTGACTGCTGTGCGAATTTTGGGAAGGCGTTGGAGGCAAAACTGGGTTGAGCGAACCCTGCAAAACGATCGGCGGACTTGAATGAGCGACAAATTCACTGTGCGAAGCAGTCGCGACAGGAATTTGAGCGTGTGATTTCACGGCCTCGTGTGCCTTTTCAATTGCGGTTTGAATTTCCGATTCCAGCGTTTTTCCTTCTTCCATAGACGCCTGTTTATTTGCTTCCTCTCCATTTTTCAAATAAACAACACACAGTTCATCCAGTATTTCCAGTGTGCTTTCCAGAAGCGACCAAAGTTGCTCAATATCTTTCTCAATAGCGCCTACGTCCTTCGGCGAATCCTTCGGCGTGATGCAAAGCTTCTCCATGTGATGGCGAATTTTTGTCATCTCGGTTTTTCGTAGTCTCTTTTGTTTTTTCAGATCCAATAACACTTTCTCTCTTTCCAGTTTCTCTTCATCGTCCTTGTTTTCGGTCTGTTCGGTTCCCGGACCATTTTCACCGCCAGTTTCTTCTGCATCGGCATTCATCTTGAGCGGCGAAATCACAAATCAAAAATTCAAGCTTACCACAGTGCTTGCGTACGGTGAATGAATCTCCCGGTAACTCTTCAAAACGGTCTCTCGGTTTGTCCCGTCGTGGTCGCCAAAAAATGTTGCGAAGACAACAAACGATATCTCGTCGGTTAAATAAACTCACGGTTTTAATTTTACGGCTCCTAAAACTTACATGTTCTGATAACAACTCATGACAACAACAAAAACCCGACCGCGCGTGAATTACAAAATCAGAGTAACTGTCAATCAAAAAAATGAAATCTGATCACTAAAAACTCACGCGTGCGATTGCGTGACGCGAGACTCGAAATGTCTTTTGTCCAGGTACATTTAATTAACAAAATCAACTGCTTATTGTCATATTTATGGGTCGTAAGACGCAGGACTCTTCCACGTGACTGAATGCATACGCATAACTAGTTCGGTTACCAAAAAAGATTGCGTCCGCATGCTGGTTGTTACTTGTTTGAATTTTTGTAGTTGTCAGACAATAAATTATGCACTCTTAAAGTTTCTAGATGTAAATAGGGTAAATGTCATGTGTTCGCCATTCACTTGTTTGTTGCTTAGTGACTCATGTGTTGTTACCAAATTTAAAGTAATATTTAACAATTATTCCTCTCGCCCTCATGGCCTCTGAGTCAATAGCCGATGAGGCCTTCGGCCTCATGGGCTATTGACTCAGAGCCCGTTCGGGCTGGAGGAATAATTATAGTAAAATCCAACTAGTTGGTCAAAAATATCGAGAATAAAAAAAGTTTAGCTAGTTAAAGTTAGACTTGAGTTCTTTTTTGCCGGCAAAAAGCCCGCGCTTTTCGCTACTAGTGGGCTATAACACATAGCCTAGCAGTAGCTCAACCAGTCAGAACTCAGCATTGATAATAGACCACTAGTTGGATTTTATTAAATAGATTTAGCCAGAGCTAAAAGCGAAGCTCCCGTTTATGCATTCTAAATTTACTTCAGACAATGGACTTAAAGCTATTGCAAAGAAATCCAAAAATCTATACTTAACTTTAGGGGAGAACCACATGACTGAAAAACATAAATTTGAGCCTGCGATCAATTAAAAGCTAACAACTCGTCAGCGGAAAAATCCAAATAACACCTGATCTCGATGAGTGATACGACCATGTGGCTCTGGTCAGCTGATACCCTATAATTGACCATAGCATGGATGTCTATTATCAAGTAGTTAAACACAGGTTACAGGCTTCCATACTAGCTAGAAAGTTTGACATTTCAGATAGGTTTCAATAGGATACTGTTATTGATCAAAACCAGAAGAATTGATATTGTTGTTCTCTTGCGTTCTTATAGAATTTTGGTTCTTGGGTAAGAGGTACGGCTTTATCCTCTCAACCCTATACGTAACGTTTGTCCTAAAACGCCGGCTCAGCATTGCTTGGTCGCCTGCCAAAAAATGTGATATCGTTCAGATAAGGCCAATGTGATGACCAGGGAGCACTAGAAATATGATGGTATCAACTGGGTGATTAAATAAGCAACCAGGTATTATTGTAGGGCAGGGCTCCTGTTTCTATTAACGTTTGGATCAAGAGCGTAAATAATCATTGAGGTTTAACGACGATTGCGTCGCGGGTTTTTTTTTATATAAGTTGGCGTTTCTTTAATAACTTTTAAGGTTAACCCCCAATTGTTCGTTTGTTCCGCCTAGCCTAGTAGTTGCTACCTAGCCGGCAGCTCAGTGTTATTCTTTTCTGGAAATGAAATTTTGTTGTTGTCTTGTTGTTTGTTTAGGGAATTGTGAGAGTAATAGTTCTGTAACAACGTTACCTTTTTGATACTTTTTCTTACCTTTGATGTCGATGACCGAATTGAGAGAAGTGTAGTTAACCGTGTACACCCTACAGCCGTACTCAGCGTTCGGTAGCGATTCGTCGCCACATGCCACTGCATCTTTACTGGAACTGGTACATGCTGGAGATGCTCCACCGCATCGATAGCAAGTAAGCGACCAAGCTTAAACAGTGAGATAATTCAAGAGATAATCAAAAATAATAAAAGTACTACACCAGCAAATATTCCTGGCCCATGGAAAGTATCAGCAAAAATTGATTTCTTTAATTTGTATGGTCGACGTTTTCATTCCCAGATGGGTTTCATTAAGCATTTTAAAAGATGACTTACTGTTATAAACGCTTTCACGACCAAAAGCAAAGCCAAACGCAAACAAAACTCCTAAATTTTATCACTATAAACTCTGAAAACCAAATAGTTCCAGGCGAAAGTGTCAACAAAGACATTTCCTTTGAATGGTTACACCATAGAATTTTGTCCGCAGACTAAAAAGTTAAAACTATCTCTCACACTGAGTCCATAATAGTCCAGCCATCATTTACTCTTGATCTGGTATTGAAACTGGTGAATTACAAGCTAAGGTGCAGCACACTGGGAAAAGCATTTCGAATCCCTGTTTTACCTCGACTAAGATGCGTCCAGCCAAAATGATCTTTATTATTTATCAAGTGCTCTTTGGTGGGCGAAAAAGGTAGGCACTGCGACTTAGACAACATGAATTACACAGTACCATTGTGAAGAGAGTGGCGTTGGTTTTGGCCATAATTTGATGTTTCTACTGAGACAGAAGCGTGTGCCAAGAATTTAAACCTTATATAAACGTTCGGTAACAATTAGCGGTTATCAGCTACTCGTCGAATTCGCTACCTCCTAGTTCGAAACACGCTCGCTACGCAGTACTTTCAATAAACCATTGAAAATAACTCCTTCATATTCGACTAGAAAAAAAAAATATTTTTTTCTATTTCTCGTTCTTTTAAGCTTAACCCTCCGATGGTGTAAGTTTTGGACTTTGTCAATAGGCAGCGAGCCAACGGTAGGTGGCGAAGTCGAACGTATAGCGAACTTGACAAGTAGCGAAACCGGTGTAAGGCAAACGTTATCTTAGAAAATCAAGTTGTCGTTGTTGGGTTGGGTTTTTCTTGCGGTGGCTGTGACTTACGTCCTTAACACAAACCCTAACCTTAATCCCTCCTTTGGCTAACATGTACACCTTCATTAGCACTCGATCGCACTTAACTCAGCGTTACTGAAGCATAAAACTGCTTGAAAAAAATTTAAATATCTATAGGGCCTCTAAACAGTTATTTAGATCTCTTTGCCCTACTGTACTTGTTGGCTTTAAAACCAGCTAACCCTCGACTACTAGCATCATCTGGGGCACGAGCTTTTCGATGTGTTTCCCTACTTTAGAAAAGTCAATCGAAATTGAAGAATAACGATGAAAGTTCTGTTGGCGAGCGCGATTAATTTTAATTAGCGGTGTCTGGTGTTTTCGCTGCAAAGCTTTTTTCGTTTCACCGCGGCACGAAATAGATTAGCGAGTTCGTAATAGAAGATGAGTCGCTTAAAACACATATTTTCACTGTAATTGACGGTTTACTCTCCGTTCCCCTGACTAGTGAAGTTTATCCATCGTAAAGCCAGTTTAATAACCTCCTAGATATAAGAGCATAACAGTCTAGTTTTCAGCGACAAACGTTGAAACGAATCCACCACAGAAAAGTATGCTAGAAAGGGAGAGTACAGAAATAGAGAATGCGCCAAAGGTAGCAAACTAACGGTCCTTTTATAATCACCAAAAAGATTCCGAATTAAAGCGAATAGACACTGCTGCGAAACGATTTCGATATGCAGTGAATAGACGACTTGTAGCGAGATCAGCGAAATGCATATGACTGGAAATGACCTGAAGTCCATTGTATTACATCAAGATTAACTCCAGTAGGAGGTACCATACCTACTGCACAGAGAATCAAGCTAATGAGCGTAGCCAACAAGATCTTCATGTTGACTTGCAGCGTCTGTCTCACGGGGTGTTGTAAGTACTGCGAGATTTTGCGTCCGCCAAGGTTTCTTGGCGGTGCCTAGATCAGTAATGAAAATGAAATGTTTGCGGGACCTGTAAACTGAATAGGCAGTACGAGACCTGCATTCTATTGGTCCATAAGGAAAAATTCCTATTGTTCTAGTGACATTTTAATACTCGGTGAAAGCTTCTAGATCTGTCATCGCTTATTGTTATTCTAAGATACTGAACAGGAGTCTTTTTCATTGGTTACCATGGATAGAACCTGAGCTATTATCCTGATGAATAAAGGAATTACGCTTAATTTAAATTTTCATAGTATTTGGAAATCGACTTACCTTGCTAGACTGCGTGCAGTCCGCCTTTTCTCTTAAAATCCGTCTAGTTCTCATCTCAGCCAGCGCGGTTGCAAACCACGACGTTATTTAACAATTAATGAATGAGGCTGAGTCAGTCTTATAGCCTTCTCATGAAGAATTATGGAGATCGAGGAAGGTGTTATCCGTCGAGGCCGTAGGCCAAGGCGGATAACACCCTCCGAGATCTCCATAATTCTTCATTTGATACGAAAGCCGAATTCAGATCAATAATTGTTTTATTATTCATTCAAAGTAATTCCTAGACTGTTCACAGTCCTCTATTTTTCCGTAAGGTCATCGAGATCGACAGTTTTGCGTTACGGGCTACCCATCTTGCATGAGTGTCAAAACTACTTAGGGGGCGGGGGCGGTTTGGGAGGAAAGCTTTTCATACAATGAGAACCTCGCACCAAAGCGTTACAGGTAGTTATGCACATGGTTTGCATCACGACGTTTTCACAACGACACCGAGGTGTGTGCGCGAAGCATGCCGCGAGTCTTATAAATCACAAAGGGATTGGAATGGACTGTTCACTTGTTGAGGATTAGCCTCAACAGTTACCATTCATGACTATCCAGGACTAACGGAACCTGGACGATCATACAACTTCAAATGACACTGGTATATCTCCAAGAAAAACAGACTTGAAATATCCAGAGAATACTAATAAAAATAACTCTCACCTCTCCGCTCCTTTATTCCCTCCCCCCCTCCCTTCCTGGTTAGATAGAATCCTCATTTGTAATTACTGCGAAACATAACTAAATTATCGTATCTACTTTAAAATTTTAATTATTACTTTTAAGGTCATACATGGCATGTCACCTCGATAAATTAGCAATGCAGTTAGCATTAGGTCCTGTTCTGCATAGTCACTAAGATCCAATTACTCCATTGTTTTAGAAACGTCCTTTCGGGCGCATGCTGGCAACTTTAGGGGCGAGATGTTTTCCGCTACCGCCCCTAAACTCTGGAACAGCCTTCCCAAGCATACCCATGAAATCAAATCACTTGCCGCTTTTAAGAAAAATGTCAAGACATATCTTTTAGATTAGCTTTTACGTAGTTTTGAATACATTTTATTTTATTTTCATTTTATTTATGCATTTTTTATTATTGTTAACAATTGTTGGATTCCTACCTACTGCGGAGAGGGAAAAGGCAACCAGCGTAGCGAGGATAAACTTCATGTTGATCTGGCAAGTTAAGGTTAGTCAGGCGTTGTAGGTCCAAACTGCTCTCAGGCCAGGCGTTTGATGGACACTGGGTATGAGATCACCACTATTTTTAGCTCATGGATGATGTAGTCCTCCTCCGGGCTGGATTTAGGCTTTTGTACATTATGCTTTTGCTTCCCTACTAAAATGCTCCACCTTAATGCTCCATTTTTCCTACTAAAATGCTCGGTCTCCCCAAAAAAGTCAATGCTCGGATAATGCTCATTATACAAACGGTTTTTTTAAATCAATTTCAAAGTTTACACTTACAAAAACGTGCAAGTGTTGCAAGTAACAACGACAACGTGTACAAGTTCATAAATACAGCCAAAAAAAAAAAAACAGCTGTATTAGGTTTTTTGTGAATTTTGAGTTTTAGTCTTCATTTTGTTTAAAAAAGCAGAAGCTCATGGGGCATGGGCTCCTGAAAAAAGTTAATTTCTATTTTATTTTCTCGGAAAAATTATTTTTCCGGGGAAAATGCCACTAAAATGTTCGAATAATGCTCAATGCTTTTGCCTCACTAAAATGCTCGAAAAAAATGCTAGCATAATGTACAAAAGCCTAGCTGGATTTCATAAACTTGTCTAGATCTGCTAGCGCTAGCTTGCTGTGCACATCAATTTGATTTTACACTGAACGCATAACGGCACCAGATAGTTAGAGGACAGGATGCGTCACAGTGATCTATTGTTACATAGCCTGCATAGCATGGCGGTTTGTCGGGAGCACGACTGAGCGGCGAAGCCGCGAAAAAAAGAAATCCTGATGAGCCACAATAAGGGCGAAACGGCCCACGGCTACCACTGCCCGGATGATATATCTGTGTGCATGCGTGAGGTATTAGTCAGGCCGTGGGCTGTTGGTGTATGTGTGCCCCTTGCTTTACGTTTGTCTTCTTACAAGTAACTGGGTAAAGTTCCCAGCGTGAGGGGGGGGGGGGGTCAGGAACAGGAACTGACGGAATTTTGGGGTTTGACATTTTCAATTCAGGGACTTTTTTGGGTGGCTTAATTTTCTTAGGGAATTTTTGCGTATTCAAAAAAATCTGAAGTTGTCATTCCATAATGTTAGTAATCCGCTCCTGATGTTATTCATGAAACAGAAGATGTTTGGGTGTTTCGAGTGTTGTTAGAATCCAGAAGGCTCCTAAATTCGGCTTGGGAGTTATTGGAGGGGTTAATTTTTGGTACAGGGATTTTTTTAGGCTTTAATTTCTGCCCCTATTTGATCATCACGGTCAACTAAAATCCGGAGTTCCCGTCCTCTGGGGTATAGTTTCGGGAAATTGTTCGTCGATAATTTACCTTATTATAGAGAATAACGCTTCATCAAATTAACACGAATTTCAAAAATTCAAAACTACTTGGAGAGTCCGTGGAGGTCTGTCTTTGACTTCCTCTCATGGGTACCCCGGGGCGGTTGTTTGAGTGCGTGCCCGACCAGAACTACCATGCTGCGCAGGCTATGCCACGTTTCCGTTTCTTTTAGCGGACGGATCATTAGAAAACGCCAATTAATCCTAAAAAATATTAATGCTATGGCCTAAAAAAAAATTCATACAAGGAATTTGATACCCAAAAAAATTCCTGCGGCTCGAAAATTCCCCTCCCCCCCACCCATAACTTTTCCAATGGTCTGTCCCTAAGGGACGGACAAAAAAGAAAAATTCGCGCAAGGGAAAATTAAATGAAAAAAAATTCTTGCACGCCAATTAACCCTAAAAAATATTCATGTTATGGCCTAAAAAAGATTCATGCAAGGTATTTGATAACGAAAAAAAATTCCTGCGGCTCGAAAATTCCCCTCCCCCCCCTATAACTTTTCCTAATGGTCGGTCCCTAAGCGGGAGAAGCCCGGGAGATGTGCGAGGACTTCTTTCCTCACGCTTCTCGTGCACTTCTCTCGATTGCCATCACGAGACTCCCAATTATCAAAAATATTTCAGGGGCACCCAACGTCAATTTTCGGAAAATATCTGTTCGGAAGATCTAGAATTTTCGAAACATTTGTTGTAAAATTTCTTGCTTGCCTGCCTCTCCTAGGATTTTCGAACATCTAAAAAACTGAAAAAAAGGTATAAATGGTCATTTTAACGGATTTTTACCCTAAAATGTTCACCTAGAATTTTCGGGAGCCTTTTTTCTTGCTGAATTTTTCGACAAGGTAAGTTTCGATTCCTATAATTTTCAGATCACTAGACTTTCAGCTAGGAAATCCGAACCGATGAAAAATCTTTAGGAGATAAAAAATATGCCTTTATCTACCATTTAAATACGAAAATACGTTCAACAATGCCATGTGTAAGTGGTTTTGAACTATATTCTCAATGGGTGCCCCTAATATTTAACGGGCTGCCAAAGCGTATAAAAACATTGCTGAATACAAATCATCTGGCTAATTGATTCAGCACGTTGCTGTACTACTTGCGGAGAATGATGAATTCTTTTTCATAAATTTAAGTTGAGTTCTTTTTCGTAATTTTAACTATTACTTTGGTAAAGAAAATTGTTCGTTATACCGTTGTCCCTTTTCCCACCCCAAGTAAGCGTTCACACCTTTCCTGGATTCCTGAGACGATCAACAGGGTTCCCTCCTAATAATTCTCTCAGTGAGGACATTGTAATATGTACCAAAATAGTCTTAATGGCCTTTTTTCTGGCCAGCTCTCTGGCTAGAAGGCCAATCCTGAGAATAAGGGCGTGTACACTGAACAGGATATTTGTAGTCAAAGCAGTTGCTGTCAAATCTTTCCAAAATTGATCTCTGAGAGAACCCCTTAGCTATTAGACCTACCGAAACAGTTCTAGGATAACTTTATATTTCCTGCTTCTGATTGGCCATCAAGTATTTTTCTGGCAAATCAGGAGCTAGAAATTACCTGATTCTTCCTCTTCTGGAGCTGCTTTGGTAACAAGTGAGTAAGTAGCCTTGACATTCTACCTTAAAACTTCCCATTGGTCGGTTGGCAGTTTTGTCTCGATTAGCTGCAACGCGAGCTTTGTAGGATTGCGACGATTCATGATCAGTAAATAGTTAAAAATCCCCTCTGTTTCATCACCCTTAGAATTACTGGAATTAAAGCCTAGCTACATCTTATTCTAACGTCTGGTCTAAAATAGGTCAGGGCGTATATTTAAGGAAGTGGATTACTGTAGCTGATAAAAGATGCCATTGAGCGATTCGACTTACGCCATATCATGATTCATTAAAACATCATCCTCAATGATGATATTTATTCAATTATGGTTTTCATTGCAGGTTAGTGGTTTATTATTATTAGTTTGACGAATCAGTGTACGCATTAGTTTTTGAGGTGGTCAGATTTACAATAAAACAACACACAGGTTTTCTCTATTTAGTGGTCAGTTGTATTTTCTATGGTCGATGCAAACGCCACAAACTTCTTTTGGCAGAAACGTAACTGACGCACATAGGAGCGGCTGTGTTATACTTAGCAGTTGCACTGATGCAGAAAGAAAAGAGCTGTGAGAATAAGGGTTATCACAGAAGCAGTGAGAAATTTTCTGCTAGCTCTTGAAGACAGCGTTGGGCGCTGGGAGGCCTTTGCAGTTTTGTAGTCAAAGTTACATTTGTCTGATTGACAGCTGGCCATCTTGGAGCAAACTGCGTCTTTGTTACCCAACTGGTCGCATGGGTTTTTATCGCAATCCTCGTACAAGCAACAACCTGTGAAACAAAGAATTAGATAAAGTTCATTCGTCAGTTGCATTGTCACTCAATGAATTCAAAGTAACATTATATTTAGGCCTGGCTTACACGTCGTACGTCCAACGCGAACCCGAGGAAGGTAACTGAGCCGTGTTGGCATGGAACCGAACGTGATTTAACGTCTGCTTTTTCCTTGCATTTTAGTTGCCTTTGCGTTGCGCCGCGCTCATCACTCGCGAGAAACTCGTCTGAAAAATCTCCTGACTTGCCCTTTTGCAATATTACAGTATATAAAATCGCCCTTGCCTTTAAACTCCTGTACCGTATCATATGAGGTGTAATTTACTGTGTAAATTTGACAGGCGTAGACTGAGTCCGGCATGGAGGGGCTTTCACATTCCACTGTTACAGAGCCGGCAACCTTACAGCTGGGCACCGAACCACCACATCGATGACACGTGATCGACCAAGCTGGGAACAAAACATAAAAGGTGAAGTATAATTACTCTCAAAAAGTTATTACAAAGTGCGATGGAATTATTACAAATTGCGACAGCTTAGTTTATTACAAAGTGCGATGGACAGTTATTACAAATTGCGACAGCTTTTTTATTACGAAGTGCGACACGGTTTATTACAAATTGCGACAGGTATCAAGACAAATTACGATGGATTTATTACAAATTGCGACAGGTATTACAAAGTGCGATGATTATTACAAATTGCGACAGTACACACCCGGAATAGACTGATGCATAACAGGAGTGACTTTGACCAATTTTAGCGCTACCGTTATCTCACAAGCCAGACGGACGTCCGCTGCTATGATTTCTCTAATAAACATGGCGATACCGAAAACCGAGCGCCTTTACGGTCCACTCACCGTCCACACCTAATACAAAGTACCAAAAATAGTACAAACTCGAACTCAAGCTCCTATGGATTCTAGTCAGGAAAAACACTGGCACAGCCCTCTGCCCCCTTTTCTCCTTATTCACTATTCCTAAGTGCATTGTAGAGTGAGCAAGCCAAAATAGGCCTTGATACAAATATCCGGATAGTTTTTAAGATATTTAGAAGATTTTGAGATATTTAGAAAATCTCATGATAGTTAGGAAAAAATTGTTATATTTAGCAATTTTTTTTACGAAAAAAGTACTGAAATCATGTTTTTCTAGGAAGCTACTTCAATGCTTATTAGAGCATGGGCATTTCAGCGACAGAAATTCAAACAAATCTCCACATATGGGCCTAACTGTTGTAATCAGATTCAGCAATATTCTCCAGTTATAATGTATGCAATGTGGCTAAATTTTTCAACAAAATGGCTGAAATTTGTGTTGCCGTGATTTTAGATGAGCGGCTATCTTTTGTGTTTTTACTGTAATATTTATGAAATGAAGCCAGATATTTTTGAGATATTTAGAACACTTTCGAGATATTTAGAAAAAAAATATCAGGAATTTCCGCAAACATATTTAAGCGATTTTTCGTGATATTTGTATCTAGGCCTAAGCCAAAACCATTGTAAAGCAAGCAATATTGAAAGGTCTGTCTTTCGCCCCCTAAATGTCAAGTCTTATTGAGATCTATTGATAACCAAGACGAAAATCGACGATAGGGCATCAGGGCTAGGAGAGCATCCAGGTTAAGCTTCTGAATTTCGGGGTCGTTGAGCCGACACGTTGTCTCCACCACGGACCCATAGAACTTTTGAAGTTCAGTCAGATATGTACATTGTACACGTCGTCAATAATGAATTTCCAAAAATGCAAACGAAGATGAAATTGATTCCATTGTTTTCTTAACACTAGTGTCCAAATGACTGACCAAGCCTTAGTAAAGTATTATTTCGCAACTGATGAAAAAACATTTTAAAACTTTCTTCATAAAAATTGTTTTTCCTAGAAAAATTGGTTGCGGTAGATACATGTAATTTGCCTGAATGTTTCTTTCCGTTAATGAAGGGCAAACATGTGACGTTTTAATAGAACTTACTCCTTTTAATTTCTGATATTTCTGAATTTATTTCACCTCTTAGTAGTGTCCTTCTCAAAACATAACAGGTAACAACTTTTCCTTAAAAAAAGGGAAGACAGTTTAATTTGTCGTGTGGGTGGGACAAGACAGCGAGTGTTGAGGTTCTTAAAACATGCATGATTATAAATTATCAAGAATGCCATATAAACATTGTCTCTTCAAATTACTTCGCCATTTGCTCTTTTGGAAAAGATGAATGAAAGAAAAGAAAAGCACATAAAAGGGTTCATTTCTTCTTCTAGTGAGCGCTATAATTGTATTAATTGCCGGGAACTTTTTGAGAGCAATGCAGCTAAGAAGCGGCTAATATTCTAATTCATCTGGTTCATAAATAGCGAAAAATGGCCTCGCCTTCTGCTTATCTCGGCATGATTACTGTCCATCACATCAGGTAATACAGTGATGTAACATATGAACTGTAATGAAACAAAGCCGTACCTTGCGCAAAAAGAGCAGCGCCGACGACGATTTGTAGCAGCAACTTCATCTTCACCACTTTCGTCACTAGTTGGCTTGGGTTTTATACAGCCGTCTTTTAATAAAGTAACATTGATAGTTAGAGTTTCACAGCTGTGTTTACTCAGATCTGTGATAAGTGTCATCGACGGCAACAAAGTCTTACTAATCCATTGTACGATTGCTACCCAAGGAGAGATTGCTGTAAAAGGCTGAAAAGGGCCCATAGCTCCCCCCTTTAAGATCGACTGATCGACTGTGCGAGTTAAAATCGAAATATCGAAAAGTGCTCTGTAAATCGATGGGAGTTTTTTTTTTGTATCTTCTACGAGTCACTATTTCAGTAAGTTATAATTTTATTTGTATTTGCCAGTGTCCTTGTTGTGAAAACGTTTATTTTGAGTGTCGAAATATAGTCCTTTCCAGTTGATAAGAATAAACCTGTTAACGATAGTTCTAAGCAACTGACTTTTCTCTATGGGGGATCGGGACGAGCCCTAAATGCTAATTGCCGGTCAGTCTTTCAAGCATCTTATCCGATAAGCTGTCAGTTAACCCAGGAAACAATTTGAGTTGTCAGTAAGATTTTTGGAAATTGCCTTTTTGTCAGCTGTCGGATAAAATTTAGGCCGTTTGTTAGTTATCATCAAACCTCATCCTAACCTTCCAGTGTGGATCCTGCTGCAGGCAGGGATACTTAACAATTATTCCTCGAGCCCGAATGTGCTCTGAGTCAACAGCCCACGAGGCTGAAGGCCGAATGGGCTATTGACTCAGAGGCCATGAGGGCTCAAAACAACTTAAAGCAAGACTTCATTCTCTTTTTGTCGCCCAAAATCTGGCGCTTTTTGCTACTAGTGGGCTATAACATAGAGCCTAGTAGAAGCTCAACCAATCAGAACAACGCACCGTTGATAATATACCACTAGTTAGATTTTACTAGATAGCTTTATCCCCAGTACTGACCAAAAGGCAGGACATGGAACGTTTTAAACGTTTGTGGCCATTTTAATTCCCCTTTTTGGTGTTCACACCCCCACATACACAGCACTATCATAGCTCGTCTGGAAACCAATATTTTCAATCTTCGTTTGGTCTCTGATTTGTCCAGGATCGAACGTTCTTGAGATGCCAGTCACCCTGATAACGTCTTGATAGCCATAACAAAGTTCCCCCATAAACAAAAGTTCACCAAAATACTTATAATTCGGTCAAATCTAAAGTAAGTGTGAAAATAACAAACAACGCAATCGTGAATGAGATTGAAGTACTTTTAATTAGACAAATGTAATCAACCATTGAGATATCAACATGCAATTTTTTTAAGCGCGTGTATTCTGAAGTAGGTAAGTTGGCAAACGGGGCACGCTATGTGTTTGCAGGTTTTCCGACGAAATGGAAAGTCTGTTTAGTAGCTATTTGACTGTGTGTTTTGACCACTGATTGAGTTAAGAGTTAAGACCCTGTAAGCTAATATTCTGATGAAACCTACTACCATTGGCTTGATTCCGTTTACTTCAAGAGCTTTACAACAGAATTCGTCGCAGTCTTGTTTAACAGCAATAATGATTATGAAAGTGCCCTGTGCGTCTCCACACTTATCAGCTGGTTAACAGCTTAATATATATCAGAGAAATGTTCCTCATGTAGCATATAATGGAGTGTTATGCTTAAAAACCTGGCAACCTTTCAATGGAACTTTGCAGGTTTTTGGTTTAGGGACGGCTGACTGTTGTTATGGGCAAGACAGACTACAACGACAAAATGGACTCGCTTGTTAACGACAAACAGACCTACGAAGTACTTCAACGAGACCCGACACCCGCACTGCAACGCAATGAACTTAACAACAAAGTGCTTACACTGAAGAAAACCGACAAGATCGACTTTCGACGCTACAACAAACTGAGGTGTAGTATTCCGCAGCCACCCAAGCTGTATGGACTACCAAAACTACACAAACACAACTACCTATGCGGCCCATAGTTTTCTTTCTGTGGGTCTCCAACCTATCAAGTGTCTAAATACTTAACTAACGCACTGAAACCGCTGACTGACAAATCTAGACAAAAAACTACAGTCTACTGAGAACTTTACTGACGCCATTAAGACAATACAGCAGGGGCACCCCACGACCGTTTTCTGGGAAACATCTGTTCGGAGCCCTCTAGAATGGCTAAAATTTTCAAGAGCCCAAGAATAGCTAAAAATTTCGAAAATGTTTCGTGGTGACTGTTCGTTGGGCTCAGAGATTCGGGATTTGTGTGGTTTGTACACCTAAGAATTTCGGATTTTGTAGTAATCTCTAGATCACCTAGAAATTTCGTAGCTTTCGTAAACTAAGAATAGCAAAATTTTTAAACTCGGCTGACAGTCTCATTATCGAAAATTTCCCACAACTGATTTAATTTCTGAGGGTACCAGGCTTACCGGTTACGCGTACGCGAGCGCTATATCAGCGCGCGCATCGCGTGAATAGCGCCTGTCAGTCCTGTGTATCGGTCGATGGACACGCAGGACAGTATCTATCGCAGCAGGACTACGGATGGAGGGGTCAGAGGGATAACACAGACAATGCT
Organism: Porites lobata; assembly: GCA_942486035.1. NCBI lineage: Eukaryota > Metazoa > Cnidaria > Anthozoa > Scleractinia > Poritidae > Porites > Porites lobata. Next base: position 2,076,914 of record CALNXK010000003.1, on the reverse strand, counting down.
ATTGTAGCACTGTTCTGGGCATCGCATGTATCTGATCTACCGAATTTTAATAAAGTCACATTTCTGAGATTTGCAGTTACAGTTAACCGTGTAGGAAATAGGAAACTTTCAGCGTTTCAGTGAACTTTAGCCCGCGAAAACAGACGTTTCTTCACTGTTTTTTTTCTTTGCTCGCTCATCGCCACCTGGGGGGTGTGTAGGGAGGGGGGTGGGGGCGAGGAGCGAGGACAAAGTACTGCTGGCAACTCTTACTTTTGGTTGTTCGGTGACCGTAATGTGCAGGGTGACAAGTGGGTGATACAGACCCGTTATCTCCGTTACATACAGGCTTTGTGGGGCTGGATTGGGTTAATATATTCAGCTGGCAGCTGTGCTGTATATTCTGTATATTGACCAAGACGAAGTCACGGGTCGAGTCACGGTCCTGCTGATTCCCTGAGCTGATTGTTCACAACAAAAAAATCACTCGGATGTCAAAATCCAGCTCACTGGAGTAATCAGCTTGTTAACAGCAGCTGGCAGTTTAGCGGCAGTTACCCTCACCACCTATCAGTGACCTTTCAGACCTATACCACGCGAGTAACCTAAACTCGAGTAGCCAATACAGATACAGGTACCGGACGACCTCAGACTAGTGTCCTTTGACGTGAAATCGCTGTTCACCAGTATTCCACTTCAACTGGCTCTAGACTGTACTGAGAACGTTATTAAGAACTCTACTGGTGAACTACCACTACCTACAGACGACATTATGGACCTACTCAACCTCTGTTTGACTTCGACGTACTTTCAGTACAAAGGCAAACACTACAAACAGTTACACGGTACAGCTATGGGCTCTCCAGTTTCTGTTGTTGTAGCAGAAATTGTCATGCAGAACATCGAGGAACAAGCCCTAGCTACCTACACGCGAACTGGTTACGTTACGTTGACTTGCCTAGTCCCTGTACGGCGTTTTCCCAGTCCCTCTCGGTCAATTCGTTTCGGTGACGTATCCGAGGCGAACGGGCGGGGAACACACATTTTCGCATGGACCATGTGACCTGAAACGCTTTGGCCACGAGGAAAAATGAGGCCTAGGGACTAGGCAAACGTTGACGACACATTTACCGCCGTACACAAAGACGGAATCGACGATTTTCACGAACACCTTAACAGACAGAACGCGGACATGCAGTTCGGCAAGGAGATAAATTGATAATCAATGGCCAAATATACAGAGGAAAAGAAACTAAAGACCTTCCCTATTATTGTAAAATGGCAAAAAATTATTAATGTATTAATTCCATGATCGGTTTCAAACTGAACAGTGAATCTACGTCCACTAGATGTTAAGAATTTTGTTTAATATCAGTTTATATGTAAATGTACTATGTGTTCTGTTTTGTTTTATTATTTTCTCAGTTGGAGGAGAAAATGTCTTTTGTTTCACTCATTTTGAATGCTTCGTTAAACATCGGAAAGTACTAATCCCAAACAATATATGCATTTTTATAAAACACAACTGAAACGGCAGATTTATTTAAATTAGTTTCTTTGAACGTAAGGGGCATAAGTAATTTTCATAAAAGAAGAACTATGTTCACCTGGTGCTGTAAAAGAAAAGCTGACGTAATATTCCTGCAAGAAACGCATTGAAAAGAGGATTCAGAAAAACAATGAGCAAATGAGTGGGGTGGTAAAGCATTTTTCTCACATGGTAGTCCAAATTCATGTGGGGTTGCGATATTGATTAGGAATAATTTTAATTGTGTAATCCAAAAATCCATTGTTGATCCCCAGGGAAGATTTATTATTTTGAAGGCAGGCATTCAGGATAAGGTGTACATTTTAGTTAATATTTATGCGCCAAAAAAAGATAAAGTCAGCGGCAAATTTTATAAAAACCTACATAGAGTGCTACAGACAGAAGACTTAGATTGTGAAGAAAATATAATCATTGGAGGGGATTTTAACTGTCCTCTTGACCCTAAGCTGGATAAGAAAGGTGGCGTTATGGTTCCTAGAAAAATGGTTATTGATAATATTAAATGTTTACAAAATGAATTGGACCTTGTCGACGTCTGGAGAATTAAAAATCCGCAATCTAGAAGTTACACTTGGAGCCAAAAATCTCCACCAATTTTCTGTCGTTTAGATTACTGGCTGATATCAAACAACTTACAGGATTTTGTAAATACAACCGATATCATTCCAGCTATAAAAACTGATCATGCAGCAATTGAGTTGAATCTAACCGACTCCAATCAAAACTCAAAGGGGCCGGCTTCTGAAAAATGAACTTCTCTCCTCTCGAAGATGCGAATTATCTGGAAGAATTAAAACAAAATATTCCACTTTGGAAAACAACAGGAAGTGATAATTTATCAGACAAAAGGTGCATCTGGGATTGGCTTAAGTATAATATTCGGAAGCATGCTATTTTGTTCTCGAAAAAGAGAGCCAAAGACCGATCTATGGAAAAAAAACTTACAACAAGTATACGAGGAAGCGACTAAAAAATTCGAACAGGACCCTTCCGACTCTAACCTAAATACTCTAAATGAAGCAAAAGAAATTCTAGAAAGTTACTATGAGGAAAAAACAAGGGGTGTAATTATTCGCGCAAGGGCACGATGGCACGAGCATGGCGAGAGAAGCACAAAATATTTTCTAAATTTAGAAAAGCGTAATCACGTCAAAAAACATATAAGAAAACTGCTAATAAGTGGTTCCATTACATCTGATCCTTTTGGGATACTAAACGAACAAAAACGCTTTTACCATAGCTTGTACAAATCAAACGTAACAGATGAGGATAGGGAAAATGGAAACGAATTTTTAAATAATTTGAATATACCAAGATTATCAGAAGAACAAAAACAATCTTGTGAGGGAGAAATATTTGTTGAAGAAATTACAGCCATCCTTAACAGTTTTGAGAATAACAAATCTCCTGGTAATGATGGAATACCAATAGAATTTTACAAAAGTTGCTGGGAATTAATTAGTGATCCTTTTATGGAGTGTGTGAGAGAGTGTTTCGACCACGGTGAAATGTCAAGCTCTCAAAGAAAAGCAATCATAACTCTGATAGAAAAGCAACATAAAGATCGAACTCTCATTGAAAATTGAGGCCAATCTCTCTTATTAACGTGGATGCAAAAAATCATCTCAAAAGTGATTGCGTTAAGATTAAAGAAAGTTCTACCGAATATCATACATCATAATCAAACAGGTTATGTTGAAGATCGCTATATTGGTGAGACTATCCGATCAATTTTCGATGTAATGGAATTTACAGACAGTAAGAATATTCCAGGTATCTTGATTTTCATTGACTTTAAAAAGGCTTTCGACTCTTTAGAATGGCATTATCTTTTCAGTTGCCTTGAGGCTTTTAATTTTGGCCCCAATTTTATAAATTGGGTCAAAATGTTTTATACAAATATTCAAAGCTGTGTAATAAATAATGGAATGGCATCAGGCTATTTTACTTTAGAACGTGGTGTGAGGCAGGGTGATCCTTTGTCCCCTTACCTCTTTATCTTAGCTGTTGAAAGCTTGGCAATCTCCATTCGTCAAAATGCTGATATCAAAGGAATTAAAATCGAAAATTACGAAGCCAAGCTATTGCAATACGCAGACGATACCACAGCAATCCTGTCTGATGAAAGTTCTGCAAAAACGTTATTTCAAGAACTAGAAGTATTTAAGAACTTCAGTGGGTTGGAGATAAATAGCTCTAAAACAGAAGGAATGTGGATTGGTTCGCTTAAAAGAAAAGATGAAAAACCGTTTGGTATTAAATGGCCCAGTGAACCCATAAAAGCTTTAGGAACCTTTTTACATATGACCAATCATTACTTTACGAAAAAAACTTTCAAGAGAAAGTTGACAGCATAAAGAAGCTGACAAATATATGGTCATCTAGAGGACTGTCCATTTATGGTAAAGTAACTATAATCAAATCATTACTTATTCCAAAACTAGTTTTTATATCTTCGGTTCTTTCACCTCCAAGTAAAATCATCAAACAAGTGAATAGTATAATTTTCTCCTTTTTTTATGGAATGGAAAGGATAAAGTAACGAGGCTCTCTTCAATAAACAGTTATGAAGACGGTGGCATAAAAAATGACAGATATTGAAAGCTTGGTCAAAGCTGTACGACTAGCTTGGCTAAAACGTGTTTTCAGCGATAATGAAAGTACGTGGAAATTTTACTTGTTTCATCTCCTACGTAGTGTTGGTGGTCTTTTACTTTTTAAATGCAATTATGCAATGAACGATCTTTCAATCATCTCGGTTTTCTACAGAGAACTCTTAGAATATTGGTTAGAATTTCGAAATCTCTTTTTAGCTAACAAAGAACGGCTCTGTATAATTTGGAATAACAAAGATATAAGAATAGATGGAAAACCAGTCTTTTATAAATCTTATTATGACTCGGGGATATGTATTATTAAAGATCTCTTGTTCAATCTCGACAATATAGAATCCTTTAATGCAATCAATAACATAATTGAGAAAGCTAATTTTCTTACATGGACAGGTCTCAGGCATGCAATTCCTTCTATTCTGAAAACAATAGAGTATACTACCTTTACAGAAAATACTTATTTTACAAAGGGGAATGAGATTTTTGACATAGCGGAAAAGAAAACTAAAGACTACTACTCTTTAATAATATCAAATAAAGCACAATTACCTAGTAATGCAAAGAATTTAAAACATGATTTTGGCTTATCTGACGAAGACTTAAAAATTGCTTACAACCTTCCCCACCTGACAACACAGGAGCCTTACGTCAAATCCTTTCAATATAAAGTTTTAAATTCAATACTTTACACTAATGTAAAACTTTTTAAAATTGGATATCTGCAGCATGACAAATGTACTTTTTGCAAATATGTTGTGGAAAAATGTTGAACAGTATTATTTAACAATAACAAAGGAATTTCACGGGTTCTGTTTACGAGAGGTTATAATTGGAATAACGATGTCAAAATGCCCCTTGTTAAATTATCTGATATTAATTAGTAAATTGTATTTATGGGATTGCAGAAAGAAACAGGTACTTCCAAACATCGAAGGTTTCAAATTTAAAGTAAGAATTAAATACCAAGTTGAAAAATATATTTCCACTAAGAATAATAAATTAGAAACCTTTTATGAAAAATGGCCAAAAGACATTTCTCCCCTTTAATTAAGTTCGTGAGTATGTAATTAAAAATGTAATCTTTTATTAGACACTTTTGTTTTTTTGGATTTTTGGATTTTTGGATTTTTTTTTGTATGTGTGGTTATGTTTTTGTTTTTATTTCAGAGCGTACTGTAAATATTAAGTGTTAATCTCTCTTTTATCTACATAATTAAGTATTAATTAATTCTTTGTAAAATAAGCCTCATTCGGCAATTGCGCGGCTGTTTTGTGGCTGTTATGTATATAATTGTGAAATGTAGATAATTGTAAGTATGTCTGTTATTACGGTTGTTTAGAACTTTGTAATTATTTTCTTTTTAAGTAGTTCTTTGTAATTATAGTAATAAATGTCTTGAATAAAAAAAAAAAAAATAAAAAATAAAAAAAAAATAAGTTCGGCAAGGAGATGGAAGAAAATGGTAAGATACCTTTTCTAGACTGCTTGGTCACTCGCAACAGCAACAAACTAAAAACGACTATTTACAGAAAACCGACACATACCGATCGATTATTAGACCAGTCTTCGCACAGCCCGACCTCTCACAAGGCTACTACTATCCGGACTCTGACGAGAAGAGCGCAAATAGTTTGCGACTCACCTGACAACCTACAAGACGAGACTGATTATCTTAATAACGTTTTTGCTAAGAACAATTACAACACGGACTTTGTTAGACGGAACACTCACAGTAACACTGTTTCCAACACTCAGACCAAATCTGGCCCTCGTTACGACAGCGACTATACCGTACATCAGAGGCACCTCTGAAACTATTGCACGTATATTACAACCTTAATATACCTGTTGCACACAAACCGATAACCACTTTACGGCCACTGCTTACTAATGTCAAGGACAAAGACAAACCGGAGGACAGACAGGGATCAGTATACAAGATCAAATGCTGCCACTGCTAGGCTTCTTACATTGGTGAAACCGGCAGAAACCTATAGCACGCGACTGACCGAACACAAACGAGCGACGAGGAATGGTGACGTCAACAATCACATTGTTGAGCACCATTTAAAGACGAAACATCAAATTGACTGGGGCTCTGCGACATGTATAACGTATTCTATAGACTACTATCAACGTCTTACTTTAGAAAGCTGGTTTACTAACTTAGAACAAACGCCACTGAATCGTAGCCAACAGTTACCAGCGCCGTACAAACGACTTATTGACGAGATCAAGCAAAACTAACTATGAGAGAGCGACTGGGGAACTAACAATTTGACTAACAATAGACGACTGTTTAACTCTGACAATAGATGGATCGAAACGCACCAATTACTGATTACGAGTCTTCATAGCCAATAACATCACCGCTTAACTGACAGACGACCAATAACATCGCGACGTAATTGACCAATCAGATCAATAACCAGAGTATAATACCATCAACTGACGTGACACAACTCACTTTGACTCTGAAGATGACTACCGCACAGGTTGTCGAAACGTCAGTCACTGTCAACAACAACAGTCCTATATAGGACTACGTTCACCCGGACGATCAAACTCAACCTACTTTTGAAATGACTCCTGGGTTCAAACCTTTCACAATATAGATACTCTTTATCACAAGCCGGATATGTTTCCATTTATTACCAGAGATTAGGAAATATTATAGTAAGTGAATAACTTTTTAGCTTGACCTGAGATTTCAAGAAACAATTATGCATGTCTGTATTATAAAAAAAGTTGTCGCTATTTTCATCCCATGTGTTGTGGTCATAAATAGACGTAATTGTTGCCACAAAATTTTTTTGTTCTCGACAGTGCATGGCAAAGATGCACTAACTTGTTATATTGTGGTGCTGACCTAATTTTCAATACTTCACAAAATCCGCACTCAATTAAAAAACTATGTGTTTACCAGGATAATTACAAGTAGCTAGCACAGCAGCTGAATCGCAGTAATAACGCATGTTCGGTAACGTGAAAACATATTCTCGCCCGATGTAGTCTTGGATTCTGCATTCCACGATATATAACTGGATTCCGAACGCCTGGAGCTGGATTACAGATTCCATAAGCAAAAATTAAAAATTTCCTGGATTCCGGATTTCACAAGCAAAGATTTCTCAGATCCCGGATTCCTCAAGCAAAGATTTCCGGGATTCCGAAATTAGAATTACTTTAGACGGGGCGAATATTTTCGGCTTGAGAAAATCACACTTTAACATATCGATAGAGAACTTTAAGGACCTAAAATGTGAAAAAGATGGACACTGATTCAACGAAGAGCATTATGTTGGAAGTTTATAGAGGAAACTTATTGACTAAACGATTTTAAAAATAATTGCAGAAAGAGAGACATCAGCAAAACCAGCACTGAAAAGTTAAACGAAACTTGTGAGTTGCAAAAATCATTTCCACAGCATGACACGTGACAGGTGATTTTCATCTTATCTTCTTCCCTCGCTCCTTCTGCAAGGCTCTTACAAGGCGGAAAAAAGCTGCTTGAACATTCTCCATTAGCCACACATCCTAGGCCAAACCATGTTGTCTTTTGGCCGGAGTTTTCTTGAGACACCTCATAGTTGAAGTGCACACAGCGCGCATCGTCCATTGCGCAGTCCACCGTTGTTGCATTTGCGGCGCACTCTTCGTATGACTTGTTGCTGTTGCATTTACTGCAGATTAAGCTGTTTGCTGCAAAGGAAACAAAAGTGTTTAAAAACTGGGAAATGTACCAAAACGAAGGAAAAATGAAGGGGAAGAATGGCAACCGCCAGTTTTCTATTTCTCAATCATTCACCTTCGCAAACAATTTTGAACGTTTTATTTCGTTCGTGTTTTAGTAATTTTCCGTTTTTTCTCTCATTTCGGTCAAATTTTGACAAAAATGAATTGAAAAACACAGCTAAATTTTGAATCAGGCGGAAACAAAAATGAATCATCATGTAAAGTATTTATAGTTATACAAGCATATCAACAGGAAAATAACTTATTTAAATTTAATCAAACTTATTAAACTGGCATGGCAGTTGGATGCACTGAGGAAATGGATAGCAAAATGGAATTGTCATTTGGTTTGCTACTTTTTTGTATTGTGTTCCGTAAAAAAGAAAAAAATTAAAAATGTTCATCTCATTAGGGATTAAAGGTACTTCACCTCTAGTGAGCAAAAGCCTAATCCAAATTCTGCCAGCCTTGAGTAGATGATGGCGTCCCCGAGAGAAACTACTTCAGAGTTTTTAGAGTACTGTAAAAATTTCTGGAGCTGATAAAGGTGATTTTAAAAAATTGTTTTAAAAATTTAAGAATTTTTTTTTTTGGCAAAGTGATGACAAACAGTGATAGGTGTACGATGGCTGGAACCTTGATCAAATATAAACAGCAAAATTTTTTTTCCATGAGAATTTTGAAGCTAAACAATCACTAATCAAATAAAAGGGCTACGAAATTCTTAGGTGAACAAAACATACAAATGCCGAAACTCTGACGCCAACGAACAGCCACAAAATTTAAGGCGCGCTAAAGAGCTCCTAACAGATATTTCCAAGAAAACGGTGGTTGGTTGAATATTTGAAAGTCATGATGTGTAATCTCAGAGCTTCTTTGTCATTTATAACTACATACACGGGCCTTCAGCTCTGCAACTTCGAATTGATGCACGAGAAACTTAACGCGCTTGTTTAGTTTACCATAAAAATGGAAACTCTGTATTCTGCTTTTGAGTGACACCCTAAGAAATTGAGCTTACAAGCCAAAAGCTAGTAGTTCATCCCTTCATTGCATTTTCTCGTGAGTCAGACTCTGAATAGGTGCGTACATAGTTGCCGCGCGCGAAGTACCTGTTTAGATTGTCGCCTTAATCGAAACCGTCTTATGTAAATAATGCCATAACACCACTAATACATATCTTCAACAGCGTCGAACCAAATGTCATCTACCTAATTAAAACAATCTCTTGGAGGTAGTCGATCTTCAGCGATAATCATGAAATATTGCAACAAAACTGGCTCGATCAGTAGCTCGACAATGTTTGGTTAAAAATCACCGCGCGCACTTTTAAGTGCCGGACAGGTACTTTAATTTCTAAAACAGGCAAAAATTCTGGCGCCTGCGTTCTGGAGATCAATTAGTAAGTTAATTGAACAGAATCTGTTGCAGACAGTGCGCTTGTACTCATCGCCTTTCTTAGCCAAAGGTGGACAAAACGGTTAGAAGTTCCAAAGTAGGCAGACAGCTTTTATTCCCGGGGGGATCTCCCTATACAAGAAGGCTCCGCCCGAAAAGGGGTACCTTTTTCAGGCTTCAGGTATATGAAAAGATGTGATTTTACTGTTTGAAGTATATAAAAAGGGTAGGGAAATTTGTCATTTCGGCCTGTAAAAAGGCCTAAAAGGGCTTACGGATGCATCATATACCTGTGAAAAAGTCGAGAAAACGTTCTGGTGTTGGGATTTAGAGATTTAGTGCATTTGCAGCAATTAAAAGGGATGCAAAGTTCTAGTTATGTGAAAGGGGTACTATTTTTCAATAGAAAGGTATACGAAAGGGATTCCTTTTCAGTCAATAAATAGCATATAAAAGGATAGGGGGTTGGACCTCGGGGCGGAGACTTCCCGTATTAAACTTTAATAATAATAATAATAATAATAATAATTTGATATTTATATTGCGCAAAATACATGTAAATATGATCAAATCGAGTATCCACCCCTAAGGCATTTTATGACGATAAATCATCATCCCTAAGTAGTCGTTAGGAGACGATTAGGACTAAGAAAAGGAGAATTATTCAGGTATTCCATGACGCAACGCGGATCAACTACATTATCAAATGAGATTGCGCACGTGACCCTTCATTTGCCATGGAATTGCTTGACGAGGACTGGTCGATGATCGCCTCATTGCCGCTTGTTTATGTCTAGTGTTTGGATTTAGGTTGTCAAGTGTACATTAATCCACCAAATTTAGCTTGATGAAGGTTTCTAAGAGTATTGGATCGGAGTGCATACGTTTTCCCAAAAAATCACGAGAAAGACGAGATGTGTGTTTTTGTGCGCTCGGATCTGCCAAGCTGAAAGATCGTGCGTGAGGACAAGCCTTCCCAGTGGAAATCAAAGTGAAGTCGAAGTACACTCACAAGGTTAGTATAAATACAGTATCAAATCCACTCTTCTGCTGCCTAGTTTTAAGATCGATCGGTCTTCATGGAAGAAATATTGGCCCGCCCACCTCAGGAAACGGAGCTAACAGTTTGAGCAAGTTTGTTTTGACCATCAATTATTTTTAATTTCACTCCTTTCCAGGTACAAATGTTCGTTAACTGTGATATTTTGTTATTCCACTCAGACTGTATAGCTTGCTTTGAGAGAGAAGGCGATGAAGAAGCTGCAGCCCGAATATTGTTGTCGTGGTCTCCAACTTCGTAAACCCAACAAGCGTGGCTCAATCTTCTTCCTGCTCATAACGGAGATTACGAAGGAGAGAGAGCGACGTCAAAGTTAACCATAGACAAGAAAAAAAAGAATGATGAACTTTAAATTTGGCCAAAAGTCTTTCGAATTGTTCAGAAAATTTGACACCGACTGAGCGATGTTTTGGCCGGCTGCATCATGGGATACTTGAATAATCCTCCTTTGGACTAAGACTGATCTACTCAAACTATGGTCGACTTATTTCATCGGCTCACTTGTCTCCTTAATAAAGAACTGTGTACTACACCATGCATTAGCCCTCCTTTAAGCATTATTCAAAGCAAAAAAAAAAAACCGAACAATTAGGGCCCATTTTCATTTTGGTCATCAGTTTTATCTCTTTGTTGCTGTGGTGTCAAATGTACGATGAAAAAAGTATTTGTCTAGCGCAACAAAAATGGAAAGCAAGTCTGTTCCATCTTACTTTTAACTAACTCTTTCGCTACAAACTCAGACAGTAAAATTCTAAACAAAGTTAGCTATAATTGGTGAGATTCAATGTTAGTGACCGTTGGGGCCATATTTTGTTAGCTGTGGTTTAAGCCAAGCTTGCGATGAAACAATTAATTGTTCATCGCATTATGGAAAATGCGGCCTCTTATGCTTAGTTTACCTTTGTGAAACAGGCAGGCAGTCACTACAACGTACAGGATGCAAAGCTTCAGGTTGGAAAAACTGGCCTCCATCAATTTCAAGCGCATCGCGTAGAAATGTTTCGCTTTTGATCAAGACAGTCTTAAGGAGTAAATTGTTATGCACAAAATGTCAATATTAATATTTCATCTTGTTTAAACTGCAATAAACACCTGCGATTTTCTTTGAAGAAACTTTTAATGTTTGTTCATAAGCTTTCCTCTTTAAGTATCAAGAAAAAATTGGAAGACGAGCACAGGGAATAAATCTGCAAGTGACAAGAATTTATCTATTTATTGGAAAGTTGTTTCTTCAAGTTTTAACTTGTATTTAAAAATACATGAAAAGCCGGGGCAAAGAAAGAAAAACAAATATCCATCTCAGCAGGACAAAAAAATTTGTTTCCTTTTCAGTTTAATTAAATACGAGAGCTAAACGATCTCGTGAACGAAATCCGAAGACTTAGCCTAATTGTACTTCAGTCTGTCAATTATGCCATGAAGATATTTTTAATTTGTTGTTCCACCCCGTATTCGGCTACTAGTACTTGCCATAGAAGCGAAAGCGAACAGTAAGGGTGCGTTTTATTTACTAAAATCCAAATCCGGATTTTTAATCCGTAAACAGATATTTCGTTTCTTTACTAAATTCAAAAGACGGATTATTGATCCAAATAATCCCCAACAGAGATGGATTCTTTGAGTCAAATCCAAAACCGGATACTTTTATGGATAAATGATCCGAAGCGTTTCTTTACTTCGGATCCGAAAAGAGTGAATTTTGCCAGCGGTAACTCGAAAAAAATTTAACACGTACATCAGTTGTTTGACAACACTGCTCATCTTTAAAGCCATCTTTGAGCCTGAGGCATGGATTAAACGATCGATTTTATCCGTTATATCGGGGTGGTAAAATCGCAATACAATTACAAAGGGGACCTGCATTGTCCTAGTTCACAAGGACAAAACTGCTACACAACTAAAAGTTCGCCAGTGCGTCTTGCAAGACTTTACTTTTCCAATACATATTTTATTTCAAGACTCGCCTTCACTACTTTGGCTCGTCTAAAGCCACGGAGGGTAAAAGGAGGAATGAGTTTGTGGAATGGCATGTGGCATGGCTTGCTGAATGACATAATTTTGGGGAATGTAATATATGCAGAATGTCTCAAAGAAATAATAATCAAACTCTTTGAAAAGAGCGTCATTTTTTGGCGCCAATCAATTAGCAAAAGCAGCCGCTTTTTTAATGTTGCGGGCTCGACCACGATGACAATCAAATAGGCCACGAAGGACTCTTTGATTTCTCACTGTCGATATAAAAAAATAGCCTTTTTCTCACAGCCACAAGGATTCTACTTGCCTTTATAACTCGGGCTGCATGGCAGCATTGACATCGCGAAAGTCGGCCATTGAAGAAAAGATGTCTTGGAATTGGAAGGTCACGCTTCCTTCTGCTTTAATTTTTGCTGCAAAAAATGTTTGCACCATTAATTTCACCACAGGTTTTTTTTAACCTTAATTTGTATTTGAAACCGCTTGAGACGGTAGGTTGCGTGGTCAAGAATGCTCAGTTACCTTTTCTGTGGACAAACGTTACGAAACTGTCCTTCGAGGAATTCAACCTTGTTTTCTTCACGGTGGAGCACTCTGTTGAATCAACTAAGGCAGCGTAGCTTTTGAACAAATTTCCCGCATATCACTGGTCTGTTTCTGCAATTGAAAATGGTTGGTCTTATTAACCTGGCTCTTTTTTTTCGCTATAATAGGGAATTCCCGCATGTGTCATCATTGTTTCAGTATATACGCACTGCGCACTCTTTCAAGGAATGTGACGCCATGCGAACGCGAGTAACATGTTCGCCCTCGCAGCATTGTGTCAAGGCAAGAGTTTACGCTAGATCTGGGGTCAAACATACAGGTTACGATAAAGGATACGCTAATTAAGAAATGGTAAACGTGCAGCGTGCAACCATGGAGTTATGGATGCACGCGGGAGGTTGCTAAGCTCGAAAGAAGGGTAAGACTCGTAAGATTCGCACGAGGCGATAGCCGAGTGCGACTCTAGCTTCTTGAGTGCTTAGCAAACGTCCCAAGTGCATCCATAACTCCATGGTTGCACAGCTGCAACGTTTACCATTTCTTTTATAACATAATCAAAAGAGAAAAACATTATTTTCCATTTGCCTTCGGTTGAGTCATCGGTACGAGTTCATGTATGCTGCCATCTGCCCGCGCTTAAACAAATCAAGTTCTATGTTTTTCAAAAACTTGTCTTTGAGTTTTTCTTTCGCTGAATCAACCGTTCTCCGTCTTCAGGTAAATTGCAAAACGTTTTTTGTTTTTATTCTGAATGGCATCTGTCTACTTGCTCTTAATATTAGGGTAAAAACTTTGAGGGAAAACTATAGATGCAACTATAAACACCAGCTAAAAAGACTCTAAAAAATAAGCTAAAACTAAATAAATAAAAATAACTATCAAGCTTATTTATGTGACAATTTTTGAAATAAACGTAAAGTAGAAATGAGAAAATTTGACTGTAATTCCTTTAGAATAACAGGTAACACTAATTTTAAAAAGAAATTAACTAGCTTTGTGTCGAAATCTGTTTGGTGAAATCCAGCTATAAAAGTCAAAGTTGCAACTGAAATTCGCCGACACAAAGCCGGCGTTGAACCTGTTGTTTTTCGACCGTTCTCGGAACGACTGTTATGAATGAACACTGAGGAACAAAATAATACACACAGAAGTTATTTTTTGAAAAATTTATTTGAAAACCCACATGTTTCTGTACTCAAATGAAATTCGCTTATTCCAGCGTAATGTGCCCGTTTTATAAACTCAACTAAAATTCTTAATCGATGAGATGAAAACTTCACAACAAAGCTGTCTCGACTTCGAGCGTGTTTCCTAAAATATTTCCTTGAATTTACCGTTAGCTTGACCAAAAAGTCAATAACACAGTGCTAATTGATAACTTTGCATTTCAAACAGACTTTTTCTTCTACAAAAAACACATAAAATGTACCTTAAATCTTCGCTCGCTCGATTATCCTTCAGCCGATTCTAGTCGCGAGGAAAACAGTGATTAATTCATCCGGGCAAATTTGTCGCTTGATCTTTTGTCTTTTTTCCTTCAAAACGACAGCTTAGTATTTTCTTCAACTTCCACTTTTCATCTGTGCATTTCATCGGTGTATTTTACCGTCAGGAGAGGAGATTTGTTGAATTTGCCTAAATTTTACCGCGCTAGCTCAGTTTCTTGGCGTGCACCCACGAGCAAATGGTAGTGGCTAACTGACCAATCAGAGCGCGCGATTTACTTTTGTTATGTTATAATACGTGTTCACCATCAGCCACTGATGTCTGTAGAGAGACCCCAAATACAAATGTGAAGTTAGTCAGTTGTTGTTGATCTCACTACTGCAATGGAGCCTCAGGTCCTCTGGTGAACGGGATTCTTCTAACTGCCACCGTCACTGCCAGCTTCATGTACTCGTTTGGATATTCAGTTGGTTAGATAGGCTAAAGCATCTGAAGATGAGAACTGACCATCTTAAAGTGTTTTATTTATTTAACCTCTCCTGAGCTTAGAGCAAGTTAAAACCTTAACAGCTGAAAGATACATAATCTGCAAATGAAATTATATAATCTGTCAATGAAACAACCGAGTGTAATCGAAATTGTTCAGTGAACTAGGTAAATTGTACTTTTGGTTGAAAGTTGTTGTCAGAAGTTTCTTTGTAGCAGACTAGGTAATATGATAATTTATAGAATACGAAGAATAACCGGTGGTAGATCAATATAATATAACTCTATCGTCAGTCCATTGTGACAAATTGTCATTCTTTCTCCTAATAATACTTGTGCCCCTGATTTCTACATTTTTCGATGACTCAGCACTTTCATGAAAAGATGCGTGATTAGATAATTTACAGATCCCACATATCCCTAATTGCAATAATGTTGTCAAAGAAAAAATGCAAAAAGGGGAAAAAAGGAAGATTAAGAAAGCCAAATAGGAATTAATGAGGCTTACTAATAAACTACTCTAAATTCACCAATCTACAACATACGCGTGCAGCTGTTGCATATGCATTTGTTTCCACGCTTGAAAATCGCTATGTTGCAAATTATCGCAGCTAGAGTGGTCTATTAGTAAAGCCTATACTAGAGCACCAACGTCCACGATCCGAGTGATCCGGGATCGAGGTTCCTAAGCTCTTTGTCAGCAAAGAATACACAAGTCATCGACGTTGCATTAATTATGTATTAAATCGAGCAAAGCGAAAATAAGACGCGCGCGACTTAGGAAAGGGGGCGGTGGCCGCCCTGTCTCTCCCCAGTCCCCGCGGGTTTTTCGCATTTTTTTTTACTGAACGATTTTTCACCACTACCTCGGAGCCTGGAACAGGCTAGTTTTCAAACTGTTCCGGTTTAGCCTCAGCCAGCCCTGTTGGATTATTCTCACTTGTTGAAAGACAACTACAAACGTGCAACTAGTACAAATTCATAGATCCTGAAAGATTCGGTTAGACAGAGTATAAATCCAAACGTTTGTTTCGATAAATATTTCTCCATCCAGGCTAAATATTGTAAGCTTCATTAATCAATATTGAAAAATTTGAAGAACTCCTCCAATATAAACTAGAATTATTACGCTCGACGCATCGTCGGTGAGTGCCGCCTCGTGGCCGTATTGGTAGTGAGGAGACTACAATCGAATCTCCAACACCTGCAGTAAGCGACCACCTCCCGTCATATGCGATCACATGTCCAGAATACCAAAACTGTCCGCCAAGTCAAAGTCTTGCTGTTGGAATTACTGGTTAACGACCACTTCCTGTAAGCGACCGCGACCACTTTTCGGGGATGACGGTTTATAAATTTCAATTGGTTTTAACCTCTTAACTCTCTTGTAAGACGCGACCAACTACTTGAAGCATGGCCATCAGGGTCAAATGTTTGCTCTTATAATGTACTATGCTTCTTAGAGTAAACGAAGAAACGTTAGTAACAACATGGAACTCGACATATCGTGACTTAGAAATGCAATAAATACAATAAATTCTCTGTCCCAAAGTAGATAAGACAGGACCTCCTCTCGGAAGGGTAGTGGACAACACTGACCCCCCAGTGCATAGACTATACCCCTATGGATTACCTATATGGACTGGGATGCCCTAGCCTATTCCTGGCTCCGAGATAGTCGGGCCCGCTGAATTAAGACAGCGCGAAGACGAAAATAACTTTTCGCGTGCCTTTTACTTTCGCTTCTTCCCCGCTATCTGAGAGCCTAGAACAGGCTAGCGATGCTCTGAAGTGGACTACGCCACTGAAGTTTAGTGACTAGGTTTAGGAAACTGAGTGAATCAGGTTCTATTTAGGGTCATTATACAAAAAACTGACCTGAAACTTGATTCACTCAGTTTCCCAACCCTAATCACCAAACTTCAACAGCAGAGTCCAAATTGGTGGTCCATGGGGTCGGGGGGTAGCGACTCCACAAAATCCTCGCATTTTGGGTGGTCGCTTACGGCTCCTCGAATATTGAATCTTTCAAAAAGAACATTAGGAAAAAAGACCTAACGTCACTCTTAAACAACAACAATAACCGCTGTAACCTTTGCAATTCTTAGAGACTGCCTTTTATATACCTATTGTTTTATTATACAATTTATACATGCTACATATTTTAACTGTATATACATTATCACTATCATTTCTTATTTGTAAATAATTTTTAGTTTTGTGTCCCCAATTAGTTGTGAAAACTAAATACATTGACACATTAATAAAGGTTTTTACTTTACTTTACTTTTACTGTATTCAAATCCAAGATAGCTATCATGATGTTATATCTATGTCAACGTAAAAAAGCATCCAGTTAAATTGATTTTGTATTCCTTGTTACCTCTTTTGACATATTTATAAAATCTCTTTTATGCAATCGTATGCATGATGAATTAGAATAGTGTTTTCGCCTTTTAGACCTTACAAAACGCAGCTGTAGATTAAAAGCAATGTATCGTATAGCCTAGCTCTGAAGCCTGGAAATACATTCCATCATATTAATAATCGCTCCTGAACAGTTGAGAACTCAGAATTTTTGTACATCATGGGCATGCAGTGATGAAAAATATTCTAAAAGATACAAAATATAACAACAGTGAAGCGTGCTACCCTTGTGAATAGGTGAAAAAGATTACCATTTATGGCGCCATTCATGTTGTTGACCTGCTCAAGAACTGAGTGACTATATTCTTCAGAATCATTCGAATAGCTACTACAATCCATTAAGCGGCCCAGACTGATTAATCGAAAATATGTGTGCACTGAAAGTGCTGAAAATCAATATTCACTGCGCAGAATTGTAGAATATTGGTAGTGGGAGTTGGCTTGCGTTTTATTAATTATAACCAGTGCCATTATCCGATTTGACAGTCTTGATTGGCAATTGCTTGTATTCAATTCATTCAGATCAGGATAAAGGCGTGCCCAATTTTTTTTAGGTTTGCTATCAGCTTAGTGCTTCAGAGAGCAGGCGGCACCCGTTGCTCTTATATGTAGCGATTGTAACTGACGAACACAGAACTTGAGATAAACCATGTCGAAGTTGCTGCACAATTCATGTTCCTGATCTTCTTACCAATGGGTAGGCTGGAGCAAATTTTGAACTTGACTCTGTTGAAAATTTTAGGCTCAGTTCCTTGCATGTATCCACTTATCCGCCAGTAATTTCGTTTTCAAGCTGACAGTGGCGGTCAGCTTATTGAGGAGAGGCACAAGATGAGGAGTTTACGATTTCTCAACGATAAACGAGTTATAAATGTTTTAACGTGCTAAATTTTAGTAGTTTTTCATAACATTGCTACTAATCGTGATTCGCGCTGCATGTTGAACTGACACCTCTTTCATCCTTACTGATAGAAGACTTGAAAGAACTTTATCATATCTGAAAATGCTGCAGTTTAGAGACCTGAACCAGCTGGTCTGGACGCCGCATATCAGTACCGGCAGCTATACCTCTGCCACTTGCACTTGCAGAGATATTCCGAAAGAACTTACATTCGTTTCTTTGCTTTTACAGCGTGCGTATGTTATGTTTTTGAGACAATAGCTAGTACATCGTATTTATCTATTGACTTGATTTAGAAGTTATTTTCGAGTAACGGCTTGATCATGTTGTTGATGCACTCGCAGTCGCACAATCCGCATGAGCGACTTAGTGAAATGCGGCGGAAACATTTTAATGCCGATTGAGGTGTTACGGCGCAATTCAGCAATTCTTATGTTATAAATGGTTAAAAACTTTTTATCCCGTTTCAGTCTACTTCCTACTTGAACTTTGTTCTCGATATTACGACAACGAATTGCGAATATAATTGTTTCGAATTCAACTTTGGAATTTCATGATGTCTAGATTTCACTGAGTGAGACTTACAATTGTAGCCTGCGATCTTGTTTTCCCTCATGTGCTTATTTGCGGGACGGGGGACGTTCTTTTTTCCTTCTTTTCTCAAAAAATAAAAAATAAAAACGCCTGATCGAAGGTTATTTGGGAGTGACCAAGTTTTGACTCTAAGGTCTAAGCGTACTAAGTTGTGGAATATCTCAGTTGGCTTCAGTTGACCTAGTTCTTCTCCTTTCTCTTTGTAGTGATTTCCCGTCAATGTTACGAGTGCTTAAGTTTGCACTCTTTTAAAGACTGCGACGCCCACCGAATTTCGGGGTATTGTTCATCCCTAACGTGTAGCAAAGTGAAAGTTTACACAGCATCTGGTCACAGGGTGTACGCTAAAGGATGCGCTAAGACTTCTGAGACTTGCTCACCATCAGCCATTCCACAATGCAACAAGCCCGGAGTCAAGTGTGAAGTGAATTGTTGCTCTTCTGACTACTGCAATGGAGCCTTAGGTCCTGTGGTGAATGGAATTCTTCTTACTGCCATCGTCACTGCTACCTTCATGATCTTATTCGGATTTAAGTGAGTAGAACGCATCACGGGCCATCCCTTCGACGATCAGAACTGATCATAATATACATCAAATAGTATTTCATAAATTTTCTCCGAGCGTAGGCGTCTGTTAATAGTTAAAACTGTAGTTTACAATTGTATACAATTGACAGATCTACATATTAATAACCTACACAATCTAAACATTGAAAGCACTCATTAAATTTCAAAACAAATTATATAATACCGTTTCAATTTTTTTCCCCCCTTAAAAAAATTGATCGAATTTTTATCTTTCTTTTTAACGGACACCTCTTTATACGACAGCTGTGACCATGTTGTTCCTGGAAAATTAATCTAGCCGCAGAATCTTGCCCTCATTTCAGCTTATTACGCTCCTTTGAAAGGCAAGCAAGCCATGCTAATAACTGAACGACAGTACGACTAGAAACAAATGGGTATCCTGCGTAGCAGGCGTCGAAAGGGGGTAGGGGATAGTAGGGAGGAAGGGAAAAAGGGAGGAGAACAAACAAACAAACGAACAAACGAAAAAGACTGAAAGAAAAGGAAAAAGAAAAACGAGCCGTTCACGTGGAACGACCGCTGGCAAGCGCCCTTTTAGCTGATTGAGTTGTATTAACACGAATTCAACGATATATTTCTAATCAGGAAAATAACAGGACTTTTGACGGTAATGAACCGAAGCTATAATTAAACGCATTTCATCGCCTTAAAGAACATATGCATACAGAATCGGCCCCTGATGTCCAACAAAGCCAATACAACTTGTCTGTTTTGTCTGCTAATGGTCCAAATCGCTTTCATTTTGTCATAAACGTATTGTTCCTGCCTTCGAAATTTAACGCTTCAAAGACTTTCTTGACGTCTCAACGTCCGCTAAAACTGACATCCGGGCCAGTTTTGTGGCAGTTCTGTTTACTCACTGCTTTGTTTCTAGGCAACCGCGGACATCCAAACCGATAGAAAAAAACAGGACCGCCTTTTCATATAATAATTATATGTTCCGTTGCTCTCGGAAATTTTCCGCTGGAGCGACCCAACAGAAACCTTTTGAAAATAGTCAACAACAAGGCGTTCAGATGGTAGGGAGCGAGTTGGATCGTACGAGGCGAAAACGTGGGGAAAAAAACAGGGGAGACTGGGGCTCCTCTTTTCCCGCTATAGTGTCCCCTCGTTTTTTTTCCTCGTCAATTTTTCGCCCGAGTACTACTATCCGAACACCTGGAACAGGCTAATATATGCCAAAGAAAGATTTCACTTCGCTTAGCGATCCTCTTGGTAGCTATGCTGGATGCGAATTCCAACAAAATTATAAACCACGCTTCGCGTGATTGTCGTCGCTCTGCTACGAATATAAATTCGTCTTCTTATAACAGTTCAATTAAAAATTCAGCTTTAAAGCAAGGGTTATCAAATATGGGAATTCATTGATACTGAATTGAATCTAACCACCTGCGTCCTCTAAAGTACTTTTCCTACTGCGAAATGTAACTGCACGTCGTCTCTATGCAAAATTTAATTGTGTTGAAACTTTACTATAGTTTAATGAAGGAACTGAATACAGAAATATCAGTGCTTCTCCCGAGCGAAAGTGACGCTAGCAATTTGAAATTCAAGTCGAACTTTGGGTTTTTCGTTGAGTTATATTCCTGGAATATCGAGGGAGAGTACGTGCTGTGCTAAAAGCCATATACACTCTTCTAAGTTAGTTTCCTTCATAAAATCATTGGGCATGCGCAAGTTGAGGGTCTTTGTCAGGAAATGTTGTGAATATCAAAATAGAAAGAATGTAATACGGTACTTAATTTATACGATTCTTTAATTTCCCACACTGTTCCACCATTGAAAAATATGGGTTTGAGTTAGCACAGACATTCATTTGGTCGATTAACGGCACAATACAGTCATTGAGCGGTACACTAAGTGGTGCAAAAATTAAAGGAGAGGTAGAACATGTAAAAGGGTTTGAAATACTACTGACACCTTGAGAAACTTACAAATTGAAACTGGTTTTATCCAGTTCTGTTCCTCGAATATTTGAACTTAATTTTCGTTTCCTCTGGAGTACGTGCTGTCCTTAAACCCATGGCCATACACTCTTTTTTCACTTACAGTTACATCATCTGCGTCGGCGTATTGGGGTATATAAATGCGGGCAGTTTCTCTGATTGTGGCCCCGTTTGTTTAGTTTTTTACACCTACGTAATGAAATTGCGTCGATGTCTACATGTTGAGACAAGTTCGTCGCGCTTGTTCAGTGTTGCCATGTGAGGCCTACAGATTAAAATTAAACTTCTCTGTGGTACACAGATTGCAACGTTTAGTAAGGTTGGTGTAAGGTTTAATTCTTTGCCTGCCACCTTTAGCTGCCACAGGTGTTTACTCAGCTCAGTCTCATTCCTTCTCTTTTCTTTTACTCAGCTCAGTCTCAATCTACGTATGCATCGTCATGTTCCTTTGCTGATGGGTATTTACAACAGCTATTATGGCTTGAGTCTCTTGTCGAGGAGACTGCACGTCCATCGTCAGTTTTTGAACGAAGTCCACTAAGGACTTGATAAGAACGGCATTAGAATCCATATTGCCCGCCGGTGCAGCCGCTGCGGTCTCGGTGTGTGCTGAGTCGTCCTCGATCAAGTCGTGGCCAGGGCACTGCCCGGAGGGCCAAAGCCGAGGGCTGATTTTAAAACTTTACGACGGGGACATTTACTAGTTTTACTTGGTTTAACCATAATAAGGGAAAAGACTAACCACGAGCAAAGGGCAATCCAAACATCCAACGCAAAGTGAAATATGAGAAACGACAATCTGATACTAGTAGAGGTTCTGTTGTTTGTGCAGTTAATCCCTTTGAGCACGTGCATGCCCAAATGGGGTAAATTTTGAACTATTAAAGGACTTTTAACTGGAGTTAAGATTTTTTTCTTAGTCTTTTGGTAGGATATATATATATATGTTTTTTAAATTACCCATTCGCCCCAACCGTCAAAAGTACCCAAACTGATCCAATCGATACATTCAATGATCCAGAACGCTAAAAAAGTAAAATTACGGGTACGTATACGTTTTGTTTTTAGTGATCAATTAACGGTATATTAGCACGCAGTCAATATAGTTGTGATAATTACTATGCGATTATATTTATGCCATTTTACATTTTATGCACTTTTAGTCTTAAGTTTTGATCATGTCAAAAGTAGTCTTTCTTAATACCATTCTATGCCAACAAGAATTGGTATTCATTTGGTTTAACTTTTCGACCGAATTGGTTAAAAAATGTGAAAAAAATTATTGGAAGGACAACTTGGACAGACAATGGCAAAGACGAAGAGAAGCCGGATCAGGAACAGCAACATACAATAAAACTTTAAATCAAAGGGAAGGCAGTTGCATGGGTAATTTTGCCCAATATATTTCGGGTAGGCAAACAGACTAACCTTCACCAGGGACCAGAAAAGCTCAGGGAAATATTTGCGAGTGATAATTATAATTATCTCTAGATCCGCGTTTGTAACGATCAATGCGGAAGTTTGAGCCTCATATAAGTATTGAATCACAAAATATTAATCGAGCCACACAGGCCAAGGTAAAATTTCCCAGTTTCCTGACAGACAGGAAGAACTGACTTCTTTTGAATATTTCAGTTAGGACATGGAGTTTGAGTTTGACATGATCAACGGGGACAGAAATGAGAGAGAGGTTTCAAAAGCATGACAATAATTTTTCGCGTGCGTCTCTCTGTTTAGTTCAATGCATGACTGGGGTATAATGGCGATAATACCTTTACACTTGTTCAAAAGCGGTTGACCACCACAGTTTATTAAGTGACTCAGATTTATCGAAATAGTGATGAAACTCAATATCCACGGCATAATAGTAAAATATGACTGAGGTAATGAAACCTTTCGCGGTTTTTCTAATTATCTATGTTTTTTTCTCTCTCCGGATGAACCGGTTGTTAACATCAGAGGGGCGTGGCGTTACAACTGTTCAGGCAGTGGGTGTTGACTGGCGTCGTTTTGACCAGTAACGTCCAAGATCAATTTTGACAGGAACTGTCTTGATTAATATAATTGACAATCACTTCTTCAAAGGTTACTTCAGTCAGCATTTGAGGTGGGCCCAGTATTCTAGGTTTGCCATTTTCACATTAGTGCTTCAAAGAGCAAGCAAGCATACTCCTATATCTGCATCGATCGCGGTCAACGAAAGAGGAACCCGAGATTCAACATGTCGACTCTGCAGAATGTAGCTCTTTTCATGTTCCTGATCTTCTTGCCAATGGGTAGGGCTGTATTTTGTAGTTTGCTCCTCTTTAATATTTCCTAAGTACATTGCATAAGTTATATATCCGCCGGCAATTTCGTTCTCATGCTAGTAACAGTGGCGGACCTCGTGAAACTAAAACCAGAATTTGATGAATTTTCTCTGCTCTTTCATATTACGTCAGCTTTTGTAAGTATTCTTCTCGGTTGAAGACTCTCTGCATCCATTTCTATCAACGCGATTCTGGGGTTGCATGACGCAACGGCAAAAAAAGATAATGGTATCCGCGTTGACTCAGCAATTCTTAGATTATTTTTACTTTTTGTTTTGTTTTTGGTTTAATTAAAAAGGTTTGCCAGGTTTGCAAAGGTTTTTCTCGTGAATTATCTTAAGAACTTGGTGAAAACCTCAACACAGTAATTCTTAAATTGATTTCAGTTAGTTAGAGCTAGAACTATGGCTCCAAACACCGTAGCAGAATTGTTGGCCTTATTGACCTAACTCTAGATCTTCTTTAATTGAATTTCGTTGCAGTGATTTCCCGAGAATGCTATGAGTGTCGCAGTTCGTTCTCTTTCCAAGCTTGTGACGCCAGTCGAAGGAGAGTAAGGTGTTTGACCTCCCAGCATTGCATCACAGCAAGCGCCAAAAGAACATCTGGCATCAGAGATGAGGGATACGTTAAAGGCTGCGCTGCGACCTGCTCAGCATCAGGCATTCCAATATGCAACAATCCTAACTACAAATGTGAAGTTAGTTGTTGTTCTTCTGACTACTGCAATGGAGGGGGAGCCGGAGGAAGAGCCCCAGGGGGAGCCCCGGGGGGAGTCTCGAGTCCCATGGTCAACAGGATTCTTCTAATTGCCACCTTCACTGCCAGCGTTATGTATTTGTTCAGCTGTTAACAAAGAGCCTGCACTACTGGCGAAAAATCCGTCTGGAGAGCATGATCAGAGCTAATGATACAAAAGTATTTCACTGACGTTTTCTGAGCGTAGCCTAAGTTAATTCAGTGTACGTTTAAGGCTTTAAAATTTTCAGGTATTCAACGCAGTTAGTAGAGCAGACTGGTTATGTAAGGCAGCTGATATTAAAGATAAAAACAACAGTACTGCAGTTTATTTTGGAAGCTTCCTGACGATGCACAATCCTATTCTTTTTTCTGATCCCAAATCATGACTGAATAAATTAACACGACGATCCATGCCGAGTCTTTTTCTAGTGCGTCAAAATCTACGAAATAAATTTTAAAAGGCTCTGCTAGCAAGGTGCAGTTGAAGGTGTACATGAATAAAGCCAAATGCTGCAAATTCGACATGTTAAACGATGTTTTTTCTTAATTCTAGTTCCGCGTTCGCTAACGATCAATAGAGATATCTGAGCTTCAAATAAATATTGAATCACAAAAAAATCGAACCACACAGGTAGGATCTGTTTCGAATTCCTCACAGACAGGAAGAATAAACTTCTTTGGAATATTTCAGTATAAGGACAGGGAGTTTGAGATGGACAACGGACAGAAATGAGAACTTCAAACTGTTAGCAGTGGGTGCCAGTGACCAAGATCAATTTTGAAAAAAGGGAATTGTCGCGATTAATAAAATTGACAATCACTTATTCAAAGCTTAATTCAGTCAGCATTTAAGGCGTGTTGAGTATTCTAGGTGTACCATTTGGTTAATGATTCAAAGAGCAACCAAGCACACTCCTATATCTGCATCGATCGAGTTCTGAAGGAACCAGAGATCCAACATGTCGAATTTCTCAGCACTTAGTTGTTTTCGTGTTCCTGATCTTCTTGCCAATGGGTAGGGGTGTATTTTGGAACCTGCTCCTCTTTATTATTTCCTCAGTTCCTTGCATTAAGTTTTAATCATACACCGGCAGTTCGCTTTCATACTACTTACAGTGGCGGACCTCGATCGTGAAACTAAAACCAGAATTTGATGAATTTTCCTTTCTTAGCAGGTAGTCTTTTCCGCCCTGATTTTAATGTACGGCAGCTTGCGTGAGTATTCTATTTGGTTGAAGACCCCCTGCAATCATATCTATCGACGTCATTTGGTTTTCTACTTTCTACAACGTTTAATGCATGACGCAACCGCAAAAAAAAAAAAAAAAAAACTTCATGGTAAAATACTTGACCATGTTGACTCAGCAATTCTTAGATTGCTTTAGTTTTTTGTTTAATTAAACAAAGTTTGCCGACACGCAAAGGTTATTCTTATGAATTATCTAATTATATTAGAACTTATAATGAAGAGCTCGACTCAGCAATTCTTAAATTTATTGATTTCAGTGAGTTAGAGTTAGAGCTCCAAGCACTGTAGCAGAATTGTTGTCCTTATTGACCTAACTCTTCTTTAATCAAATTTCGCGGAAGTGATTTCCCGAGAATGCAAAAAGTGTCTCAGTACGCAATCTTTACAAGAATGTGACGCCAAACGAAAGCGGTTTGTAACAATTAAACGCACGGGGCTATGTTTAAAATTTTGTTCGAAAATTTGACTGTTAAAGATTTTGGATGATGAGGTAATATCCCTTTGCAACAGATGGTGTTTGAGAAGTTTTGAGAGGTGAATTATAACGGTAGCCTTTAATATTAATTTATACGGTTCTTTATTTCCCACATCGTTCCACCATTGAAAAATATGGGTTTGAGTTAGCACATGACATTAGTCGACTAACGACTAGTATTTGCAACTCAGCATCTCTTGCAATGCGACATATAGCAAAGGTAAGGAAATACTTAGATCAAACGAACACTGAGCGCCTTGTACACACATTCATCTCATTCAGACTAGACTGTTGCAATAGCTTATTATACGGTTACCAGAAGGAGAGAAAATGAAACAAACCACAGAGACTACAGACCTCAGCAGTTAGGCAAGTCACAAGAACACAAAGACCAGAGAACATATCACTGAGTCCTGTCCTACAGTCTTTACATTGGCTACCAGACTGGAGCAGTGGATAATTTTCAAACTTCTTCTTTTCACTTATAAAGTTGTTACCAGTAGTCTCACAATATCTATCTAGTCTGCGTTAACAAATTACTTAGATCGGCCCCAGTCTAAAAGGCCCTCTCAGTCCCTTAGTACATATGGAAGTTGTGGAATCAACTACCAGATCTCTTGTGTCATTTGAGTCTGATCAAAAAACTTTCCTGTTCAAACAGGTATTTTGTTCGTTGCCTGTTATGGAAATTTTTGGAAACGCATTGAGGCGTACGCGAAAAGCGTAATAAGAACCGCTTATTATTATTATTATTATTATTATTATTATTATTATTATTAACACCACACTGCAGTGAGCGGTTGAGTGACTTACAAACTGGTTTTGTTGAGTTCTGTTCCTCGAATATGGGTGTCTAAGCACGCACTCTTTCAAAGATTGTAACCTCAAGCGATATTCGGTAACTTGTCTGAACTCACAGCATTGCGTCACATCAAGCGTCAAAATAACTTCTGGCACCAATAATGAGGGATACGTTAAAGGATGCGCTTCGACCTGCTCAGCATCAGACCAGTTCCAACAAACAACGAACTCAACGTCGAGTGTAAAGTTAGTTGTTGTTCCTCTGACAAGTGCAATGGAGCCCCAGAGAGAGCCCCGACGGAATCACCAGGGGGAGCCCCTAGGGGACTCCCAGCCGGGTGGAACTTATAGGGAGAGTCCCAGTGGTACCCTCATGGGAGGCCGCAGGACGAGCTTTGGGAAGAGTCTCGAGTCCTATGGTCTACGGGATTCTACTAATTGCCACCTTCACTGCCAGCCTTATGTACTTGTTCAGATGTTAACGAAGCTAAGGCTCCGTTCTGGCGAAAAAATACCGCCTGGATATCATGATCATAATTAATTCTATACAAGTATTTAATTAAATTCTCGGTGGCGTAGCCTGAAGGTTGATTTCCAGTGTCGCGTAACTTTTACGTGCGTACGTGCGTAAAATTTCCGTTAGGCAAATAAAATAGAGGCAATGTGTGAAAGGTCGCACGTAAGCGCAAAAGTAGAACCTCGCTCAACTTTACGTTAAATCTCAATACTTTATATCGAGCCTCTTCTTTATTTACGTGATAAAAATTTGCGTGCGTTATTAATCGTGCGTAGCCAAAAACACATCAGTGGAAATCAACCTTGAGTCAGGTGTAAAAGTTTAAAAAATCTACATGGTGTTATGGGTCTTATACCTAAGTGAACTCATTAAAAAATATCAAAAGTTATTTATTCTTCAGTTCTTGATATTTTTGTCATATTTTTTTGAAACGTGTTGTGAAGCCACCAAGTCGTGTTGCACGGCAACTAAGCTTGCCATGCTACACGGCAGTAGCTCGGTCGTGCTGCTGCAGTGCTAAAGTACTGGGGAACAATTGAGTTCTGTAGGACAGTAGCACAACGTTTGGTACGGCGATAAGGTTATTTGCACATTCTCAGTAAAATATGGACTGCATAGTTTTCCTCAAAACATGCATGTAAGGAATCGAGGCTGTTTTATTAGCTTTTATTGGGTAACTAATGTGAACTAACAGTTGATGTATTCATAATTTTCTATGTCATATCAGTTTAGCCGGTTTAGCTGGGGTCGTTTCGCGCGGAGGAGAGGCGAAGAGCTAGGAGAAACGGATGTTTTCGCAAGCTAATATCAGTTCTCGTCCGATGTAAGGGAGTCCGAGAAAGTTTTGCCTGTGGAAACTGGAATTTAGTAAAAATTCACTTGTGGAATGTAGACTCCTGGGTTTTGGAATCCGGAATACAGCTCAAGAAATCCGGAATCCCACTAATGATTGGATTCCAGACTCCAAGTTCCACTGATGGAGACTGGAATCCAATACGTGCATCCGGAATCCACGGCGTTAAATCCAGAACCAAGCAAGCAGACTGTTTTGGATTCCCTTCTGATGGGGCGATCAGTTCAGCTGTTAACTTGGTTTAAATTTCAGTTTTTCACACGCTCGATACTCCCATACCGTAATAATCAAAAATGACGTTGCTTCGTGAAAAGACATTTGTCACCTCCAGAATATTGATGCTTCGAGTTCCCTTGTGTCTACAGATACTAATGAATGAATGAAAATAACGTCAAACATGAACACAACAAAAGCAACAAATGAATCGTAATTTTTTAAGTGCGTACTTTTCCGAAACCGCAATGAATAATAATGCACTAATAAAGGATGCTAAGAGATCGGGCATTCCTAAGTCCTTAAAGTGAAGCTTTGAGCAGCTGTGACTAACGGTGACCCAAGTTACTGAAGACTAGGACAAGAAAGCAAAGCACGATGTCAGCTGTTTACAGTTTGGTGTTATTTGCATTTATAACTTCGTCACCGTCAGCTAAGAAAGAATTTAGAAGCTTTTTTTTTATCCGCTGTCACATTATGTAGTCTTAGTCCAAGCTCTCAAGGCGTAATTAAAACAAAGGAACAAGGAACATCAAACGTTTTCTTTATTTCAGTGATTCAGAGCGCTATCTCCTTTCAAGACTGTGAAAGTAACCAAACCAAAATTACTTGCTGGTCCTCCGTCTTGCGTATCAGCCAGCTTAAAAGGATGCGCGGCAAACTGCACAACACGCCAAAGCACTTGCCAGGCATTAGGGGCGGCTAGGTATGAAATAAACTGCTGTGAATCAGACCTCTGCAATGACCAAATTTCATCTACTCCTTCTCCAACAAGATTTCCAACTACTGGCAATCTAGCAACTCAGTCAGCAAAAGGCGACATTTTCTTGTTTGTAAATGTCCTCATTTTATTATTTTCAGTCTGTTTTTAAGTTGATATTGTATCCACGCAGCGTTAAAGTTACCGGGTAATAATTACTCGGCACCAAAGCAACACAGGCATTATATGTGTGAGTTACCGGGGATGTGTTTGGGTAATAGTAATATTGTAGTTGTTTCTTTCTCTTGCTTATTTAGGCCGATACTTATATAGCCGCTTAAAGTGACATCATCTCGTTAAAAGTCATTGAAAAATCGGCAATGCGTTTTTTCCTTTGCTTGTACGCGACAGTGTTTTATCGATGAGCATTTATCAGTCAGTAAAACCTTTGTAAACTTAGCGGGAAATAAACCAACAATTTATCAACTCAAAACATGTGAACAACAATATTAAATTTACGAATAGTAGTGAGCTAAAAATCTTGATACGGAGCAGTACACCACGCAGAACACGGTCTATAAGAGCTAGAATAAAGTGACTCTCGGCTACAGTTATTGTAGTATAGTAACGGGGCCGTAGTAGTACACTAAACGGGTTGAATGGGATGGAGAGTTATGCGTTTGAACGTGGCTTATAATTCTGTTACAAAGCCTACTTTCGTGATCGGATCAGTTTTCCCCAACAATTTTTCAGCTTAACCACTTTTAACTGCATCAAACCCTTGAACTTTTGAACTGTTATAAGACTTTTAACCGCAGAGAAGAATTTTGACAAGTCTGTAAGCAGGATCTATATTTTTTGACATTGTACGCGTACCCATTCGGCCGAACCTTTCCCCCACTTCCACCAAACCGTCAATCTTCCAAATGACGCGTTTAATGATCCAGAACACTATGATTTAAAAAGTGAAATTACGAGTACGTGTTGGTTTCCAGGACAGTACACGGTACATTAGCAGGGTACATCAAGTAGTCCATCATATTAATATAATCGCTCCTGAATAGTTGAGAACTCAGAATTTTTGTATATCATGGGCATGCAATGATGAAAAACATTATTCTAAAAGATACAAAATGTAACAACAGTTAAGCGTACCACCCTTGTGAATAGGTGAAAAAGATTACCATTTATGGCGCCATTCATGTTGTTGACCTGCTCAAGAACTGAGTGACTATATTCTTCAGAATCATTCGAATAGCCACTACAATCCATTAAGCGGCCCAGACTGATTAATCGAAAATATGTGTGCACTGAAAGTGCTCAAAATCAATACTCACTGCGCAGAATTGTAGAATATTGGCAGTGGGAGTTGGCTTGCGTTTTATTAACCAGTGCCATTATCGTTTTGACAGTCTTGATTGGCAATTGCTTGTATTCAATTCATTCAGATCAGGATGAAGGCGTGCCCAATTCTTTTTAGGTTTGCTATCAGCTTAGTGCTTCAGAGAGCAAGCGGCACCCGTTGCTCTTATATGTAGCGATTGTAACTGACGAACACAGAACTTGAGATAAAACATGTCGAAGTTGATGCACAGTTGGCTTACGTTCGTGTTCCTGATCTTCTTACCAATGGGTAGGCTGGAGCAAATTTTGAGCTTGACTCTGTTGAAAATTTTAGGCTCAGTTCCTTGCATGTATGCATTATCCGCCAGTAATTTCGTTTTCAAGCTGACAGTGGCGGTCAGCTTATTGAGGAGAGGCACAAGATGAGGAGTTTACGATTTCTCAACGATAAACGAGTTATAAATGTTTTAACGTGCTAAATTTTAGTAGTTTTTCATAACATTGCTATTAATCGTGATTTCGCGCTGCATGTTGAACTGACACCTCTTTCATCCTTATTGATAGAAGACTTGAAAGAACTTAATCATATCTGAAAATGCTGCAGTTTAGAGGCCTGAACCTGGTCTGGACGCCGCATATATACCGGCAGCTATACCTCTGCCCCAAAGGGTAGGGTTTTTCACCGTTTTGGTCATAAATTGGGATCGATTTTGCCTATTTTGCCGTTTTGGTCAGGGTAACGATTTTTACACTGTATTCCTTTTTTAGAAAAGAACCCCTTAACCTAAAAAGCATTGGTTTAACATTGGTCTGAACTTTTATAAGGCAGGTGAAACAGGGTGCGGTATATTAAATTTTTGTTTTTAAATAGAGACAATAGCATAAATAGTACATTTCTGTATGTATCCTCTGCCATTGATGAATTGATTTCCGAAAGAACTTATTTTCGAGTAACGGAGACAATTAATCAGTGCTGTTTAGAAGTTATTTTCGCGGCTTAATCAGTGCAGTCACACATGAACGACTTAGTGAAATGCGGCGGAAACCTTTTTAATGCCGATTGAGGTGTTACGGCGTAATTCAGCAATTCTTGTGTTATAAATGGTTAAAAACGTTTTATCCCGTTTCAGTCTAGTGCTTCCTGCTTGAACTTTGTTCTCGATATTACAACAACGAATATAATTGCTTCGAAACTTCATGACGTCTGGATTTCACTGAGTGAGACTGACAATTGTAGCTTGTGATCCTGTTTTCCCTCATGTGCCTATTTGCGGGACGGAGGGCGTTCTTTTTCCCCTCTCTGATCAGAAAATAAAAAATAAAAACGCCTGATCGAAGGTTATTTGAGAGTGACCAAGTTTTGACTCTGAGTGCACTAAGTTGTGAAATATCTCAGTTGGCTTCAGTTGACCTAGTCCTATGTCCTTTCTCTTTACAGTGATTTCCCGTCAATGTTACGAGTGCTTAAGTTTGCGCTCTTTTGAAGCTAAAAAGACTGCGACGCCCACCGAATTTCGGGGTATTGTTTGTCCCAAGCGTGTAGCAAAGCGAAAGTTTACTCAGCATCTGGTAGCGTGTACCCTAATTAGGATGCGCTAAGACCTGCTCATCATCAGCCGTTCCACACTGCAAGAAACCTGGAGTCACGTGTGAAGTGAGTTGTTGCTACTCTGACAACTGCAATGGATCCTCACGTCCTGTGGTGAATGGAATTCTTCTCATTGCCATCGTCACTGTTACCTTCATGATCTTATTCGGATTTAACTGAGTGGAACGCATCACGGGCCATCCCGTCGACGATCAGAACTGATCATAATATGCATCAAATAGTACTGAGTATTTCATAAATTAATAGTTTAAACTGTAGTTTACAATTGTTTACAATTGACAGATTTACATAACCTGCACAATCTAAACATTGAGTGCACTCATTAAATTTCAAAACAAATTATATAATATCGTTTCCATTTTTTTCCTCCCTTAAACAAATTGAGCGAACTTTTATCTTTCTCTTAACGGACACCTCTTCAGTTTATACGACAGCTGTGACCATGTTGTTCCTGGAAAATTAATCTAGCCGCAGAATTTTGCCTCCTTTTCAGCTTGTTACGCTCCTTTGAAAGGGGAGCAAGCCATCATTAAACTATTGCTAATAACTGAACGACAGTATACGACTAGAAATAAATGGGTATCCAGCGCGTCAGGCGTCGAAAGGGGGTAGGGGATAGGGAGGAAGGGAAAAAGGGAGGGGAACAAACAAAAAACAAAAAAGACTGAAAGAAAAGGAAAAAGAGAAACGAGCCGTTCACGTGGAACGTCCCCTGGCAAACGCCCTTTTAGCTGATTGAGTTGTATTAACACGAATTCAAAGATATATTTCTAATCAGGAAAATAACAGGCAGGACTTTTCGCGATAATGAACCGAAGTTAAACACATTTCATCGCCTGAAATAACATACGCATACCGAATCGGCCCCCGATGTCCAACAAAGCCAATACAACTTGTCTGCGATTTTCGCTCTTATTTTGATGCTAATGTTCCACATCGCTTTCATTTTGTCATAAAAGTATTTTGCCTTCGAAATTTAACGCAGTTTCCTGATAGAGAGGAAGAACTAATTTCTTGTGAATATTTCAGTTAGGACATGGAGTTTGACATGATCAACGGGGACAGAAATGAGAACATTAAATTCAATTAATGTAGGTTTTAAAAGCATAACAACTAATTTTGCGGGTCTTTTACTCTTTTTGGTTCAATGCACGAGTTGGTATAATGGCGATAATACCTTTACACTTGTTAAAAGCGGTTGAGCTTTACATTTCATTACTCAGATTTATCGAAAAGTGGTGAAACTATTTATCCATGGCATACTAGTAAAATATGACTGAGGTAATGAAACCTTTCGCAATTTTTCCAATTATCTTTGTTTTTGATTGCATGATAGCGATGACTTATAATAAGAAAAATTAAGTTCACATCAGCCGTGCTTCAGGAAACACTTGTTCTGTAGACGTTCCTTTGTTACTGCGCAACGGGGAAGGATATGAACAAAACCCTTATGCCCTTTCCGCAATGGGGCCAATGACTCAAAAGAATGCGGAAGGTTTCGATTACCGGATGAACCAGTTATTAGTTGTTAACGTCAATATGACAGAGGTTTTTGAAGACTGATGAATTTTATTACAAACTTTGAGCCTACTTACATTAGTGATCAAATTTTTCCCAACTTCATTTTTTAACTTTAATATTTTCTTAGCTACTCTCCAACTTTAATTTTGAACTATTTGTATAGGGCTTTTTTTTGGCGTTAAGATTTTTTTTCTTTAGTCTCTTGTCAAGTTATACAGTGTATGTATATTTTTTAAAATTACCCATTCGCCCCAACCGTCAAAAATTCCCAATATGATTGAGCCAATAGTAGACTGCAAAACAGTCGGTTTTTTCCTCAAAATCAGTAAAGAAATCGGTAAAGCGTAGCGTAAGTCCCGGTTCAGACGCCGCTCCACTCATATGCCGAACCTAACTGATGAATTAAGTACGGCAAAAGAGCGGCGTCTGAATCAATTTGGTGTGGCAGTTTTAGGTTGGTGCGGCAAAAGTGTAAAGTTCGACAGAGTCTGTCGAACTTTTGTCGAACTTAACTTAGGCTCGACACACGGTGCGCCGTCTGAATCAGATGTCGCGCCAGTGTCGCTCCAAAGTCGAACTTATTCAATTAGGTTCGGCACATGAAAAGTACGACGTCTGAACCAGGCCTAAGAGTCTTACGCGCTAACCGCGCGAGTGAGAGAAAAAACCGACCGTATTTTTAGCGTCTCTCCCCAGTATCGCTCTCTGTTTTCAGCCTCGTTCCACACCTTTTGTTTGGCTGCTCGCGGGTACTTGAATACGCAAAAATACGGACTGTTTTGCAGTCTAAGCCAATAGATACATTCAATGATCCAGGACGCTATTTAAAAAGTAAAATTAAGGGTATGTACGTTTTGTTTTCAGTGATCAATTAACGGTGTATTTAACACATAGTCAATATAGTTGTGATAATTATTATGCGTTTATATTTATGCTAATTGTACATTCTATGAAGTATTAGTCTTAAGTTTTGATCATGTCAAAATAGTCTTTCTTCATTCTACGCCAGCAGAATTGGTATTTAATTTGTTTATAAGTGATAACTTTTCGACCGCATTAGTTAAAAAACTGAATGTGAAAACAATCACTGGAAGGAAAACTTGGATAGACAGCAGCAAAGACGAAGAGAAGCCGGATCTTGGTGTTAAAAAAAAATGGATCCGGAACAGCAACATAGCATAAATTTTTTTATAATACTACATGAGAAATTTCTGCAATTCGATTGGCTTAGAGCAGTGGTATTTCAGTTTAATTTGACTATTCCTACATGTGAAAATTACAAACCTTTTGCGGGTAGTAGTATAAACAAATAATAGAGACCTTTAGCGTCAGGTTTTTCATGGGAACTGCGCAAACCGCCGCGTTTGCATGCAGTTTCGCGTTGCTGAGAATTCAAATTTTAGCAAGGCGTTCAGTTTAATTTAGTGCAGTGCAGTTCAGTTCATTTTTATTTAGCCAAAATATAATACTGTTCTGTCAATCCAAGAATACGTATAGGAATTGTAAGTTGGCAAGGGAGCCCAGAAGCAACGTACCACAAGGCCTTATAAAGCCAGGGCTCCCCAGTTATAAAGAAAAAAGTAAAATAAAATGAAATTCGTGGAGTGATCCGTTAAAAATAGGAACTAAACAGGGACTGAGATAAGTTTTGAATTCAGTAACAAGAAAGACAAAAATTTTTAACTCTGGATTGGAACAGAAAACTTTCCTATGTTAGTACAGCAGAAAGGAATATAAAAATCGATTTGAACAACGCGTTCATTGTTTAGTGCCGCCATGTTGTTTTTCATCAAGTTGAAGTGCATCACTTTTATCGGCCAAAAAACAGGAATAATTCATTGATTCGGGATCAAAAATCTAACAAACACATCGCAAACGGATATAAAAAGCTACTTCGTACCTTTAAACGCGAGACTGTACAATTTTTAGTGGCAAAAAACCTTGCGGTAAATCACTTACTGCTGGAAGCCCTTCCTGCGGTTCAAACGAGAACTGCAAACTGCAAACGTGACCGCAAGGCGGTTGTCACGTGACATTTTGCGGTTTGCGGTTTTCCATGAAAAACGTGATGCTAAAGGTACGTGATATTTGGCATGACCACTCGTGATATTTCAAAATTGTCTCAAATTTCACTCGCCTAACGGTTCGTGAAATTACTAACAATATCGAAATATCACGATCACTCGTGGTATTTATGCCAAATATCACCACAAATCACGCTATGACTTATACAAATCAAAGGCAAGGCAGTTGAATGGGTAACTTTGCCCAATATACGGTATTTCGGGTAGGCAAACAGACTAACCTTCATCAGGGACCAGAAAAGCTCAGGGAAACGTTTGCGAGTGAAATTACGATTACGTGTTAAGCTTTTCTAGCACCCCTAATTCTACGTTAATGATTGATTTGCCTAAGCAAAATATATTCCCGGAAAGATTAATTAAAATTTAAATTGGCTTAAAACTGTATCCCATCAACAGGCAGCACATGCTCAATGAAGATCTTACTACATTATATTCATGCCGAGTCTTTCTCGAGTACGTCAAAGTCAGAGAGACTCTCTTAGCAAAGTGAACTTGAATAAAGCGGAAATGCTACAAATTCGATAAAAGTTAAGCTGCATGCTTTTTTCATCTCTAGATCCGCGTTCGTTAACGACCCGGGGGAGGGGGGGGCACTTGGATATTTTTTGGGTGGGTATGTGCCGCCCGGGACTCCAAATTGGCACCCCGTTCTAAAAAAAATTTCCCCTAATATTGATACCCCATTCTATAAATGGGCCAATTTTTTATACCCCGTTCTAGAATTCGCCCTAAAACTGATACCCCGTTCTAGAAATGGACCAATTTTTTAAACTCCGTTCTAGAAAGTTTGTAAGTTGAAATAGCCCTGTTTTTTGAAAAGATATTTCTTCATTTGTTCGACTTATACATCAAAGAAATGGTTCTTCATAATCATCCGGAGCACGTATACGTTTCCTGCGCATGTGGATACAATGGGGTTAATTATGAGGCAAAATCTCTCACCACGCACAGAAGCACGCTCGTAAGCTAACGAGTTTCCTTCTCCTCCCCCGTCCCTTTCTTTTGAGCCCGTCTCCATTTCCCTCGGGTACATTATGGACTCGTTCCAGACTTCCGCGCGCCTATTTATCCAAGATGGCGGAGTCAGCGCTCGCGGCTGGCGCCAAAATACGCCCGCCCTGCACGCTAAAACGCAGGGTGCAACAAGGGTACAACAGTTTGCTTGTTAACGCATTGAACCGTATTTTTAAAAGCAATCTGTCCTTGAATAATTTCAAATGGCTGCTTACAAAATTGGAGCTTTCGTGCGTTCGAAATATTATACCCCGTTCTAGAAAACGCCTCTGAAATCTGTTGTAAATCAGGAGCTTCAAAATCACGACCCCGTTGGGCGGCACATACCCGTATAGGTAATGTATGGGAGTACCTCCCCCGGGTTAACGATCAATGTAGATATTTGAGCCTCAACCCGGCACAGGCCAAGGTTGAATCTCTCAGTTTCTTGACGGACAGGAAGAACTAACTTTTTTAGACATGTTTAGAATATTTCAGTTAGGACATCGAGTCAGTGAGATGATCAACGGAGACAGGAATGAGAACGTCAAATTCAATCAATATAGGTTTTAAAAGCATGACAATACTTTTGCGCGTGCGTCTCTCGAATCTCTTTTTGGTTCAATGTATGAGTTGGTATGATGGTGACAATATACCGTTACACTTTTTAACTGCGGTTGAGCCCCAAATTTCATTAAGTGACTCAGATTTATCGAAAATTGGTGAAACTCAAAATCCATGGCATAATAGTAAAATCACTGAGGTAATGAAACCTTTCGCGGTTTTTCTAATCATCTATGTTTTTGATTGCACGTCAGCCGTGCTTCAAATGTTCTGTCAACGTTCCTTTCTTACTTCTTTGTCGAATGAATTAATGGTTAACTACGCAGCGGAAAAGGAGATGAACAAAACCCTTATGCCCTCTCTGCAATGTGACCACTGACTCAAAAGAAGGCGGAAGGTTTCGAATACAGGCTGAAACGGTTATTAGTTGTTGACGTCAGAGGGTGCACGTGTTGACTGGCGTCGTTTTGACCAGTAACATCCAAGATATTCAATTTTAACAGGAATTGTCTTGATGAATATAACTGACAATCACTTCCTCAAAGGTCACTTCAGTCAGCATTTGAGGTGGGCCCAGTATTCTAGGTTTGCCATTTTCACTTAGTGCTTCGAAGAGCAAGCAAGCATACTCCTATATCTGCATCGATCACTTAAACGAAAAAGGAACCAGAGATCCAACATGTCGACTTTGCAGCAAGTAGCTCTTTTAATGTTCCTGATCTTCTTGCCAATGGGTAGGGGTGTATTTTGTAATTTGCTCCTCTTTAAAATTTCCTCAGTACATTGCATAATTTATATATCCGCCAGCTATTTCGTTTTCATGCTACTTACAGTGGCGGACCTCGTGAAACTAAATCCAGAATTTGATGAATTTTCTCTGCTTTTTCATATTACGGCAGCTTTTGTGCCGGGGGTATTCGTCAGGGGCAACCAACGTCAATTTTTGGAAAATATCTGTTCGGAAGACGATTTGAGATCTAGAATTTTCGGAATAGTTGTTTTAAAGTTTCTTGCTTGCCTGCCTCTCCTAGGATTTTCGAACATCTAAAAACTGGTATAATTGCCCACTTTTTACTGATTTTTACCCTGAAACTGGTCACCTAGAATTTTCGGGAGCCTTTTTTCTGGCTGAAATTTTCGAAAAGGTAAGTATTGATCCCTATAATAATCGGATCACTAGACTTTAAGCTAGGAAATCCGAACAGATGAACAATTTTTTGGGGATCAAAATATGCCTATATCTACCTTTTAAATACTAAAATACGTTCAACAATGCTATGTTTAAGTGGTTTTGAACTATATTCTCGTTGGGTGCCCCTGATTCGTCTCGGTTGAAGACTCTCTGCATCCATTTCTATCAACGCGATTCTGGGGTTGCATGACGCAACCGCAAAAAAAGAAAATGGTATCCGCGTTGACTCAGCAATTCTTAGATTGTTTTTACTTTTTGTTTTGTTTTTGGTTTAATTAAAAAGGTTTGCCAGGTTTGCAAAGGTTTTTCTCGTGAATTATCTTAAGAACTTGGTGAAGAGCTCAACACAGCAATTCTTAAATTGATTTCGGTTAGTTAGAGCTAGAACTATGGCTCCAAACACTATAGCAGAATTGTTGGCCTTATTGACCTAACTCTAGATCTTCTTTAATTGAATTTCGTTGCAGTGATTTCCCGAGAATGCTATGAGTGTCGCAGTTCGTTCTCTTTCCAAGCTTGTAACGCCAGTCGAAGGAGAGTAAGGTGTTTGAGCTCCCAGCATTGCATCACAGCAAGCGCCAAAAGAACATCTGGCATCAAAGATGAGGGATACGTTAAAGGCTGCGCTGCGACCTGCTCAGCATCAGACATTCCAATATGCAACGATCCTAACTACAAATGTGAAGTCAAATGTTGCTCTTCTGACTACTGCAATGGAGGGGGAGTCTCGAGTCCCATGGTCAACAGGATTCTTTTTATTGCCACCTTCACTGCCAGCGTTATGTATTTGTTCAGCTGTTAACAAAGAGGCTGCACTACGGGCGAAAAATCCGTCTGGATATCATGATCAAAACTAATGATAAAAAAGTATTTCATTGACTTTTTCTGAGCGTAGCTTAAGTTAATTCAATGTACGTTTAAGTTTAAGGCTTTAAAATTTTCAGGTACTCAGCGTAGTTAGTAGAGGAAACTGGTTATGTAAGGCGGCTGACATTAAAGATAAAAACAACAGTACTGCAGTTTATGTTGGATGCTCCCTTACGGTACACAATCCTATTCTTTTTTCTGATCCCAAATCATGACTGGACGATTCATGCAGAGTCTTTCTCGATTAAGTCAAAATCTACTAATTTAAAAAGGCTCTGTTAGCAAGGTGTACATACTAGCCAAAGGCTGCAAATTCGACACGTTAAACCACGTTTTTTCTTAACTCTAGTTCCGCGTTCGTTAACGATAGAATTTTAGAGATATTTGAGCTTCGAATAAATATTGAATCACAAAAAATCGAACAACACAGGAAGGATCTCTTTCGAATTCCTGACAGTGACAGGAAGAATAAACCTCTTTAGAATATTTCAGTGAGAACAAGGAGTTTGATGGACAACGGGGAGAGAAATCAGGACGTGAAACTGTTAGCAGTGGGTGCCAGTGACTGGCGTCGCTTTGATCCGTAACATCCAAGATCAATCTTTAAAAATGGAATTGTCTTGGTTAATAAAATTGACAATCATTTATTCAAAGGTTAATTCAGTCAGCATTTAAGGTGTGTTGAGTATTCTAGGTGTACCATTTGGTTAATGATTCAAAGAGCAACCAAGCACACTCCTATATCTGCATCGATCGAGTTCTGAAGGAACCAGAGATCCAACATGTCGAATTTCTCAGCACTTAGCTGTTTTCGTGTTCCTGATCTTCTTGCCAGTGGGTGGTAGGGGTGTATTTTGTAACCTCCTCCTCTTTATTATGGCTCAGTTCCTTGCACTAAGTTTTAATCATCCACCGGTATTTTCGGTTTCATACTACTGACAGTGGCGGACCTCGATCGTGCAACTAAAACCAGAATTTGATGAATTTTCCTATCTAAGCAGGTAGTCTTTTCTCTGATTTTAATTTACGGCAACTTGCGTGAGTATTCTTTTCGGTTGAAGATTCCCTGCAATCATATCTATCGACGTCATTTGGTTTTCTACTGTCACGTACCACGTTTAATGCATGACGCAACCGCAAAAAAAAAAAACTTCATGGTAAAATACTTGACCATGTTGACTCAGCAATTCTTAGATTGTTTTAGTTTTTTTGTTTAATTAAACGAAGTTTGCCGACACGCAAAGGTTATTCTTATGAATTATCTAATTATATAAGAACTCAGTGAAGAGTTCAAC
Source organism: Porites lobata (assembly GCA_942486035.1). Taxonomy (NCBI): domain Eukaryota; kingdom Metazoa; phylum Cnidaria; class Anthozoa; order Scleractinia; family Poritidae; genus Porites; species Porites lobata. Next base: position 2,036,345 of record CALNXK010000003.1, on the reverse strand, counting down.
TCAGCAATTCTTAAACTGATTTCAGTGAGTTCGAGTTAGAGCTATGATGGCTGCACTGTTGCAGAATTGTTGGCCTTATTGACCCAATTCTTCTTTAATTAAATTTCGCTGTAGTGATTTCCCGAGAATGCTATGAGTGTCTCAGTACGCAATCTTTCCAAGAATGTGACGCCAAACGAAGGCGATAACATGTTTGTAACGTAACAACGCCCCTTTTTTTTAGTTTCACGGGGCTATGTTTGAAATTTTGGTCGAAAATTTGACTGTTAAAGATTTTGGATGAAAAGGTAAAGTCCCTTTGCAACAGATGGTTTTTACCTTTAATATAAATTTATACAGTTCTCTATTTCCCACATCGTTCCACCATTGAAAAATATGGGTTTGAGTTAGCACAGACATTGGTCGACTAACGACTAGTATTTGCAGCTCAGCATCCCTTGCAATGCGAAATATAGGTGAGGTAAGGAAATACTTAGATCAAATGAACACTGAGCGCCTTGTACACGCATTCATCTCATTCAGACTAAACTATTGCAATAGGTTATTATACGGTTTACCAGAAGGAGATAAAATGAAGCACAGAAACTACAGACCTCCGCAGTTAGGCAAGTCACAAGAACACAAAGACCAGAGAACATATCTGATTCACTGACTCCTGTCCTACAGTCTTTACATTGGCTACCAGACTGGAGCAGAGGATAATTTTTAAACTTCGTCTTTTCACTTATAAAGTTGTTACCAGTAGTCTCATAACACAATATCTATCTAGTCTGCGTTAACAAATTACTTAGATCGGCCTCTAAAAGGCTCTCTCAGTCCCTGATCGTGACCTTAGTACTTATGGAGATTGCGGAATCAACTACCACATCTCTTAGGTCATTTGAGTCTGATTAAAAAACTTTCCTTTTCAAACAGGTAGGACCATAGAACAAGTTTTACTTTATTTTAGAAATTTTTGTAAACGCATTGAGGCGTACGCGAAATGTGTAATATGAACCCGGCGCTAATTATTATTATTATTATTATTATTAACGCCACATTGCAGTGAGTGGCTGAGGGACTTACAAACTGGTTTTGTTGAGTTCCGTTCTTCGAATATGAGTGTCTAAACACGCACTCTTTCAAAGATTGTGACCTCAAGCGATATTCGGTAACTTGTTTGAACTCACAGCATTGCGTCACATCAAGCGTCAAAATAACTTCTGGCACCAATAATGAGGGATACGTTGAAGGATGCGCTTCGACCTGCTCAGCATCAGACCAGTTCCAACATGCACGAACTCAACGTCGAGTGTAAAGTTAGTTGTTGTTCTTCTGACAAGTGCAATGGAGCCCCAGAGAGAGCCCCGACGGAATCACCAGGGGGAGCCCCTAGGGGACTCCCAGCCGGGTGGAACTTAGGGAGAGTCCCAGTGGTACCCTCATGGGGAGCCGCAGGACGAGCTTTGGGAAGAGTCTCGAGTCCTATGGTCTACGGGATTCTACTAATTGCCACCTTCATTGCCAGCCTTATGTACTTGTTCAGATGTTAACGAAGCTAAGGCTCCGTTCTGGCGAAAAAATACCGCCTGGATATCATGATCATAATTAATTATATACAAGTATTTAATTAAATTCTCGGTGGCGTAGCCTGAAGGTTGATTTCCAGTGTCGCGTAACTTTTACGTGCGTACGTGCGTAAAATTTCCGTTAGGCAAATAAAATAGAGGCAATGTGTGAAAGGTCGCACGTAAGCGCAAAAGTAGAACCTCGCTCAACTTTACGTTTAATCTCAATACTTTATATCGAGCCTCTTCTTTATTTACGTGATTAAAATTTGCATGCGTTAACGTGCGTAGCCAAAAACACATCAGTGGAGATCAACCTTAAGCCAGGTGTAAAGCTCTACACTGTGTTATAGGTCTTACACCTGAGTGAACTCATTAAAAAATATCAAAAGTTATTTATACTTCAGTTCTTGATATTTTTTTGTCAAAAAAGAAATAAATAATTAAGTCTTAAAACTATAAAATTGTAGTTTAAACTAGTTATAGCGATGTATAAAATACCGTATCCTCTATTAAGCTCCCCGGTGGGGCTTGCTTATTTCAAACACACTTTTTCTTTGGGGGTGGGGGGGGGGGGTTAGAGACGGGGACTTATTTAATTTAGCAAAGACGATGGTATCAGTTCTCCATAAAGAACCAAAATACAAAGTGGAAACGTTCAAGTAAAAGACGGGAAGTTGGAGGTCAAGCAGCCGAGGATCAAAAACAATTCCGAACTTCCAGTTGGTGAATAAACCATTCCGGATCAATCCATACTAAGTTTTATAGTCGACATTGATAAATACAGTCTATCATTTATTGGTGGAGAATAATAAGAAGGAGGAGAGGGGGGCTTATTTAACTTTCTTCCCTTGACAAGGTATGGGTTATTAGAGAGAGCGGGCTTGTTTGAGGATGGGGGGGGGGGGGGGGGCTTAATAGAGGATTTACGGTGCAGCAACGATCAGCATTGAGTGTCAGTAGTGTCTCGTCGCAACCAGGTGCTGTTGAGTCTTCAACGACCATAATTAAACTGGCAGTAAAAATCTTTGGTCTAAGAAAATTGTATAAAGGTATGACGCAAATTGTTACATATATTTTTTACACTGGGCAACATGAGATCAGCGGCAGGGAGATCTGAGTAACATGAGGGTGAACACGTAGCAGCCTGTGAACAGGCTCACTTGTGCGAGTTTAAGGAAAATATTTGTTTCGCGAGCCAACAAACCAGGCGAGAAGAATGGGGCGGAAAAATAATGATGATGATGATGATAACGATGATCATGATTTATAATCATGAAGATGGGAAAACCAACATGAATGTTGGGGGGAGGCTGGGTCAGGAATTACTTGAGACTGTTAAGCAAAGGTAAAGGTTGGTTTCAAAGTTGTGACAAAGGTAGTTTTAACTTGACATACTCGCAGAAAATTGCATCCTAGGTACCAAGACTCAGTCTATTTGACCATATTTAAAGGTACCGTGTTCTAATATCGATATCCCGCCCTTGGAAAGGGTCTAGTGCAGTTTAAGTGAAGTGACCAGGCTCTGGAATTATGGCAAACAATTAATAAATGAGGCCTGTTTAAAGCGTCGTGCTACTACTGTTTTTAAACCGGTAGCTCGACACCAGCACGACTGCCACGGGGGTGGGGTGCCAGGCGAAATCTAGTGGACACATTTTAACGAATTCAGACAGATTTATAATTTATGAATTGAGGCCGGCACGGTAGTAGGACAACGGTTAAAACCAAGTCGTGCTACTGTCGAGTAGCACGGTAGTGGTGCGACTTGATTTACACGTCGTGTTAGCTAATGCCGTCCTAAAGCCGTCGAATTCAATTTTGAAAGGTGGAAGATGCCATAGGACTATATTAATCTAGCTACGCCTACGCGACCCAAGTGCAGTTTCACCTTCAATTAGCTAGTAAACCGACCAGAGTGCGTCGAAGTGCGTGCAATTATTTTTCTTGCCTGCGTCAGTACTGCATGGTGACGGTGTAGCATTTAGTTCCTTCTGTGGAGCAGGCTATTATGGCGTGAGAATGCTCAGGCTGTCGTGCTACGCCGTAATGCTCAACAGTAGCACGACTTGGTTTCATGCAGAAGTCGAATTCAATTCAGTCGTAAGTAACACGCAAGTAGGTACAAAGCATGGAAATATAAACAATCATTTGAATCAATTTTCACTAGAAATACTTGAATCACAGAATCTGGTGTTTTGATGGTAAGAAAGAAACCCATGAAGCATTTCATGGCATTTAAAGAATAGATGCCCAACTAAGCCGACACTGAACAGTTAGTATTAACTCGTCTGGGAGCGAAACGTGTTTTGTTACCTCGATTTTCATATCTTACGGCGAATGATTCAAATCACTTCTATCTCCTATAAAAAGTACTCTTGCCTTCGAAATTCATCGCAAAAAAGCACTTATTGACTTCTAAAACGGCCGAAAAAACCAAACCCATAGAAAGACACTCTTTGCAAAGCAAGCTATTGTAGCCTATCGGTTTCCTGGAGACCCCCAAATGAATCAATGCTCATGTTTACCGATGTATATCCTAGTAGTACTTGTACACCCTTGTGTATCAACATGTTTACCCGTATTTACTGTTAGTAATAGTTAAATAGACTGTATACCCCTGTAATGTACATATTTACTCTTTAATCAATAGACTTATAGCAAAGAGACGATCAGGCCTGGCTTGCGATCCTCGTGGGAGTCACGCGTGTTGCAAATTTCGGCAAAGTTATAAACTCGCTTTCGCAGGAAAAAATGTATCTTGCGGTAGTGATATAATATTTTGAGTTCGGTACTGCTGTCTTTTATAAATATTATTTGAGATCGGAACTGCCGAAGCACACAGCGACGTTTGAAATGTGTTGAGAAGCCACCAAGTCGTGTTTCACGGCAAGTAAGCTTGCCATGCTAGACGGCAGTAGCTCGACTTGGTTTCAAACGTCGTGCTGCTGCCGTGCTAAAGTACTGGGGAACAATCGAGTTCTGCACCACAGTAGCACGACGTTTGGTACGGCCTAAGGTTATTTGCATATTCTCAGTAAAACAAGGACTGCATAGTTTTCCGCACAACATGTGAACAGGAATCGAAGCTGTTTTATTTGCTTTTTAACAATTATTCCTCGAGCCCGAATGGGCTCTGAGTCAATAGCCCATTAGGCCGAAGGAATCCGGAATACAGCTCAAGAAATCCGGAATCCTACTAATGATTGGATTCCAGACTCCAAGTTCCATTGACGGAGACTGGAATCCAATACCTTGAATACGGAATCCACGGCGTTAAATCCAGAACCAGGCAAGCAGACTGTTTTGGATTCCCTTCTGATGGGGCGATCAGTTCAGCTGTGAACTTAGTTTAAATTTCAGTTTTTCACGTCTGGTCGCGATACTCCCAGACCGTAATAATCAAAAATGACTTTGCTCGATTGAAAAGACATTTAATTGTCACCTCCAGATGCTTCGAGTTCCCTTGTGTCTACAGACACTTAAGTGAACGAGAATAACGTCAAACATGGACACAACAAAAGCGGCAAATGAACCGTAATTTTTGAAGTGCGGACTTTTCCGAAACCGCAATGAATAACAATGCATTAATTAACGGTGCTAAGAGATTGGGCATTCCTAATTTCTTAAAGTGAAGCTGTAGGCAGCTTTGACTAAGGGTAACCCAAGTTACTGCATGAAGACTAGGAAAAGTAAACAAAGCAAGATGTTGGCAGTTCACAATTTGGTTTTAGCATTTCTAACTTTCTCGCCGTCAGGTAAGAGAGTATTTCAAATTTTTGATTTTTTTTTTTTTTCATCTTCTGTCACAATAAGTAGTTAGTTTATGATTCGTTTCTAGTCCAAGCTGGTACGGTGAAACAGCGTTTTTTTCCTTTCATTTATTTCAGTTATTTGCCTTGATTGCTACAGTTGTACGAGTATCCTCTCCTTCCAAGACTGTCAAAGTGCCGAAACCAAAATCACTTGCCCTTCGGGGCCTCAGTCTTGCATATCAGCCAGAATAGAATCAGCCAACGTTGGTAACCTTACGTTTGAGGCGTATTTTAAAGGATGCAGACCTACAACAAACTGCACAACGCCCCCAAGCAATGGCCAGATATTAGGGGCGAAGTGTGATATACACTGCTGTGAAGCAGACCTCTGCAATGACCAAATTCCATCAACTCCTCCTCCGACAAGATTGTCTAAATGTTATCAATGCTCAAGCAACGTTTCTTACGAAGATTGTGACGCCAGACGAATCGAAGTTAATTGCTCGCCTTCAGAAACATGCATGACACTCAGCGCGATAATCAAAACTCGGCCCAGGAAAGAAGGAAGAACACGGCTTTCTTAGAGGTTGCACGTCGAGCTGTTTGCTTACACAGTTTGAAGGCTGTCGTCCATCAAATGTGACGTGTGACTTACAGTGCTGTTCATCAGACCTCTGTAATGATCATAAACTGGCAGTTACGGATACCACTCCTCGAAAACCGCCAACTACTAGCAATCTAGCAACTCGGTCAGCAAAAGGCGATATTCTCTTGTTTGCAAATTTGTTTATTTTATTATTTTCAGTCTGTTTTTAAGTTGATATTGTATCCATGCAGCGTTAAAGTTACCGGGTAATAATTACTCGGCACCAAAACAAGGCAGTCAACGGTGTGTGAGTTACAGGACGTGTTTGAGTTATTGTAATCGTGATTAATATACATGTAGTTGTTTCTTTCTTTTGCTTATTTAAGCCGATACTTATATAGACTTAAGTGACATCAACTCGTTAAAAGCTATTGGAAAGTTGGTAATGCTTTTTAACAGGGGCACCCAAAGAGAATATAGTTCAAAACCACTAAACATAGCATTGTTGAACGTATTTTAGTACTTAAACGGTATATATAGGCATATTTTTATCTCTTAAAAATTTTTCATCTGTTCGGATTTCCTAGCTGAAAGTCTAGTGATCCGAAAATTATAGGGATCAAAACTTACCTTTTCGAAAATTTCAGCCAGAAAAAAGGCTCCCGAAAATTCTAGGAGACCTCTCTAGGGTAAAAATCCGTTAAAAATGGGCAATCATACTTTTTTAGATGTTCGAAAATTCTAGGAGAGGCAGGCAAGCAAGAAATTTTACAACAAATGTTCCGAAAATTCTAGATCTGAAATCGTCTTCCGAACAGATATTTTCCAAAAATTGACGTTGGGTGCCCCTGTTTTAAGTTTTCCGTTTGCTTGTGTACATGTGCGACAGTGTTTTATCGATGAGAATTTATCAGTTAGTAAGACCATTGTAAACTTTGCAGGGAATAAACCAACATTTTATCAGCTCAAAACATTTGAACAAGAATTAAATTTACAAAAAGCGGTGTGCTAAAAATCATGCCATACTGAACAGTACACCACGCAGAACACGGTCTAAGAGCTAGAATAAAGTGGCTCTCGGCTACAGCCGTACACAGTGTAGTACACTAAGGGGCCGTCAGTAGAAACGGGTTGAATGGGACGGAGAGTTATACCTTTGAACGTGGCTTATAATTCTGTTACAAAGCCTACTTTCGTGATCGGATCAGTTTTCCTCTACTATTTTTCAGCTTAAACACTTTTAACCGCATCAAACTTTTAAACTTTTGAACTGTTATAAGACTTTTAACCGCAGAGAAGAATATTTTACAAGTCTGTAAGTAGGATCTATTTATGCCATTTGCACATATCGCGTAAACTATTAGTCTTAAGTTGACAAGCCAGCCACTTAGAAATCACTGAGTCAATATCATTTTGTGCCAACAGGACGTGACCTGCAGCAAGTATCACAGAAACAAACTATTAGTAATTACTTCTTAGTTAGCAAAGAGAAAAACTAGCCTTTCCCGAGTCCTTCTTCAAAAGCTCATCATTTTGTTTCATTTTCTTGTTTTGAATTCATTCTCAGTTTAACCTGGTTGAATTTTTTCTAGTTGCTGATTTTTACGTCTGCAATGCTCGGTATTTTAGCACTTACCAAGCAATTAAACCATGAACAAATTTACATATTCAGGATGACAAACTGCCGACTAAATTGAACTAATAAAACCAAATATCAATGGTATTGAGCAGAAATATAGCAAGGTAAATAACATTAATGATAATGATAATACTGACAATGAAAATAGTTTCAATAATAATGAGAAAGAGAATGGTAATAAGACTAACAGTCAAACGAGGTTTGAATGTCTGATGTTGAGCAGGTGGCAGTATCCTTTATCGTATCCCAATTCTCACTGCATATATAATGAGCAATTCTCGCGAACATGCCTGCATTCTTCTAATCCCAAGTGTTCTTAGCAATTGGGGTCAATTATGACCCTTTGCGGCCTTCTAACTTCAATTTGGGCGTCGCGGTGTGAAATCTCGCAGTTAAACGGGATTGCCTGCTGGAAGCGCTTTTCGCCCCTCCCACCTCCACTGGTGGCGGTGACCACGTCATCAAGCCTTGCTAAATATCTTTGAAAAGGTAGTCGAGAATTCGTCCCAGAACTTAGTTTGCCGCGATGCGACAATAGATATGGAGTGAGGAATGTTAAAATACTAATTTTTCGCCCCATGTAAAGGAATACAGGACAGTCTTACCTGATTCTGGATTCCACGCCATGGATTCCAACAATTCCAGGTTCTGGATTCCAGTCTTTGGATTCTGGATTCCAAACACCAGTAGGAATCCGGATTCCTAGAGCTTTATTCCGGATTCCAAAGCTCAGGATTCCGGATTCCACAAGACGAAAAATTTCCCGAATTCTGGGATTCGAATTACCTTAGGGACTGTGCAATAATTATCTGAGGGGGGCATTACATAAAACTGCTGCCAAGATAGGGGGGCTCAAGGTAAAATCACTCATTTGACGGAGGGGGGGCCTTAAGTTTTATTCGAAATGTAAAAAAAATTAAACGCAATAAACGATTCTCAATACAGGCATCATGATAGACTGTAACAAATATCAATATACGAACAGCTGTTAAACGATTATTGAAATATTCCATCAAAATGAAAAGCAAGTTCACAACTGATCAATTTAACCCGTCTTCTAATTAATTGAGCTGATTCGATGTAAAGCAAAAATCATGAACTTGTTTTTCAGCTTTCCCCATAAAACAAGGGGAATCAAACGTACAGATCCTCGTAGATAAGCTTTGTCGGTTTTTGATGTGAATAAAAGTAATGTTTCTTCATCGACTGAATCGATTTGCTGAATTCCATATATATGTGGCTCATAACAAAGTTCAACAGGCTCTCCTCCCAAGGATCTAAATATAATGCAAGCTCTTTTTCGTCTGATATTTGAAGCGTTCAATCTCCTGTTGTTCTTTGATTTTTTCTCTGCTCCCTTCTCTTTCTGACTTCAGAAGTTTTAGATTTTGAGCCAATGTGGTAAGCACCCCGGTACTTAGCAAATGCTTTGTCTAAATCTTCACTCAAACGATCAAAAATCCTTCTCGATACTAGATGTTACATAATAACGTTTGTCATTATTGAAGCTGTGATGGCAGCTCAGTCCAGTTTTGAGTTTACCAGTGTGGTGGGAGGGGAAGGGGAGAATGCGACGTTATTTTTAAGATAACAGAGGGGGGTTAGAACTAATTTTTTTTGTTTTGGAGGGGGGGTACTGTCTAAGTTTTTGCTAGATAACTCTAGTTTTTCAGCCCCCCCCCTCCTGATAATTATTGCACAGTCCCTTACACGGGGGAATCCTTAATACCAGATGTTAAGCAAACATATGTGGTGGTTACACTGCACAATAATGCTCCTACACGTGCCTACGGTGGGTTGTGCTGTGACGTCAAACATCTTACTCGGCTTCGGTTGACGTCACAATCTTTGAAAGAGGCTGTGCGTACTGCGACACTGGTAACTTTCTTGAGAAATCACTACAGCGACTAAAAAAGAGAAGACCAGAGGTCAAAACCTTTTTAAATTATATTGCAGTTAAAGATAGATCATTGACAGCCGAACTCGTAAGTAAATGTGATTCGATCGAGCTAGTCTGGAGTAACCAGCTGGGACCACAAAAAAAAAAAAAAAAAATTGGGCGGCCTTTTTCTCCTACTGCGGAGCCTGGTTCGTCCCAGGCTATCCTGACATGAAGCTCTCAGAAACCTCTTTGTTCAGTTTAACACTTTTTCCATGAGAGATTCGTTACCCCCAGGAGATCTTTCCAAAACAGCTTCGAACGCTTAAATAATATGTTTTTTGCATCGGTGCATGAAGTCAATTAAATCAATCCCAAGGAAACGAGTCGGCTAGAAAGTTTTTGTGGCAAACTGGCAGGAGTCAAAAGTGTGCATTCCTTTTGGGATGGCATGTTTAAAGAGACTGAGTCAAAAAGATAGGTTGAAAACTTATGAGACACCCTCATCGCAAAGAACTGCGGAGGTTATTACAAAGGTTCAATTGGAGTATTGCTGAAAGTTGATTTGGTACAAATGATTGCAAATGTTTATTTTACCATCAAAGACAGCACGGCAGCCCTAACTCGCACTGTCCGCCGTCTTGAAATAAAAGGGTCTGGAAGGGGGTGTATGGATCACGAATCACTTGTTGAATTTCCGTACATTCACGAATCACGTTACCTTTTGGAGTCATTTCACGAATGACGTGATTAGGTGACGCACTGACCAAGTCTATCAACGGTTCTTAGTGCCTGCTGGACTACAAGCAAGAGTTACAGTTGACGAATAGAGCGCTTTCACAAGTTGGTGATCAAAATAAAGGCAAAAAAGAAGTAGGAAAGCTTCGCATACTCGAGGGCAGTCTTCGTTGGCGGCATGCGTTACATCAAAATAAATGAAATATCGACAAATTTGGACAGAAACGAAAGAAAAACAGGTGATAATTATCAGAAATACACGTGGGAAAAACTGAAACTCAGTTCGGCTCGATATATTTCGTAGTATTTTCCACCTATAAAAAACTGATTTACTGATCACGACTTACCAGCAAATGCTCATCTTGACAATGCTTAAATTTCCTAAAGTCCACAACCCGGGAAGGATTTTATACAGGAATAATTTCCAACACTCTTTTGGTGGAATGTAAGTTAAATTGTTTTCTTTATGCCGGCGCCGGCATTTTCCCGTTAAACTATAGATCTGACACTCGCCATCTCAACATTTCGCAACCGATTCGTAATCTCAACATTTTGCTCCTCTGTGTAGTTTCCGCAAAAGGAATCAGCGTCAAATTGAAAGAATATTCAGTGAAATCTGCGTCCCTTTTCCCCTCTTTCGCGCTTTTCTCCCTCCCCCCCACCCCTCTCTTTTTTGCGCCTGCCACGCAGGCTAAGATTTACTTGCGACACCGATCGACCACTAAATCTACAAACTGAAACCAGATACTGAAAGATAAAAATGGGTTCATCGATTGTATCCTGACAGGCACAGACAAGTAATGTACAAGATTGAAAAGAATTTTTTTTGTGGCCTAACCCCGTCATGGTTTCTGATAACAGTAATTTTACGCGTGCGTCACACTTCAGTTTGGTTCATTGCGTTGAAAAACTTTCTGATTCAACTTCCTATGGAGGACGACGTGCGAGTTCTTCTTTCTCTTCCTTAACTTGGATACCATCCGAATAACTCATTTCCAAGAGAATTCGGCTACATTTGACAAATTAATCGAGTTGGAATAATAGCAATAAAGTTCAAAAGGATACGAAATGAATCATGCTACAACAAGTAACGTTTTAGTTGCCGTCGCCGTTTTGTATCAGTAAGCTTCTTAATGTGATTGGTTTATAGCGCGGGATGATTAACTGACCCAAATTTTATATTAATTATAGACTTGAAAGTTCTGAACGAGTCAATATCCACTGCACAATTTGTAAATTATGTCTGTGGTAATCAAACCTTTCGCGGCTTTTCTTATTATTATAGTGAATGAGTGACGTCAGACCGTGCAAACGGCCGGGAATGAGTAAAACGAGCACAGGAAAGAGAAAATTAAAAATGGGAACAAATCAAAGAAAGGGTAATCAAGTTAGATCAAGCTTACTGATAGGGCTCGGGATTCCCTTTTCTCCTTCGTTCCCCATTTTAGTAAAAACCTGCCTGAGGAAACTCGTTCTACCTAGGAGGTTCCTTTGTTGGATAATTGCAGCGGAGAGCGGGATAAACAAAATCATTATGCCCTCCTCAAGATGGTCACTGGCCAAAAGAATGCGGAAGGTTTCCAATGCCAGATGAACCAGTCAGGTTTTCTAACGTTTCATACTAGTAAAATAGATACAAATGGCTTCTGATGTAATGTCGTTTGAGCGACAGACTTATCAGATGTGATCAGAGAAAGATCAGTGAAAAATGTTTCGTTTTATTCAAACACCATTGTATGCATGGGAATAGCGAAACTAGCTTTTACGCGGCATGATAATAGCACCTACTTAACTTTCACAACTAATAAAACTTATTTATCAGTGACAAAGGGGCGCGATAACTTTCTTGTTAAGAGTGAAACAGAGCGTTACAACTCAGTTCAGTTAGTTGGCAGTGGGTGTTGGCTCTTGTATTAAATAACCAGTAACATCCAAGATCAATTTTGACAAGAATTGTCTCGATTAATAAAATTGACAGTTACTTATTCAAAGGTTAGTTCAGTCAGCATTTAAGGTGTGTTCAGTATTCAAGGTTTGCCATTTGGTTACTGCTTCAAACAGCAAGCAAGCCACACTCCTACATCTGCATCGATCGAGTTAATTAACGAACGCGGAACCAGAGATCCAACATGACGAATTTGCAGCATGTAGCTCTTTTCATGTTCCTGATCGTCTTGCCAGTGGGTAGGGATGTAGTTTTGTTACTTGTTTCTCAGTGCCTTGCATTAAGTACGTTTAATTTATCTGCCAATCTGCCAATAGTTTCGCTTTCATGTTGACAATGGCGAAGCTCGTAAAGAACCAGAATTTGATAAATTTACGTTTTGATGATGACGAGTCATCGTTGAAAACTGATGTTTAACAACTAATCCTGGCTCGGACGCATAAAGCACCTTTTAATAAGTCCTTGCCATGGCTTTCTGTCTTATTTGTACAAAACACCGGGCGTATTAGATGTCGTTAGCATACGGAGTTGTTCCGTAGGGTGTGCGCAAGGAATTAAGTTCTTCTGGTGCGGGTGTGTTCTATTTACTGCATGCATCACTTTTTATCTCGACTTCTTCGAATCATCATATCTGAGTTGATTACTGTTATCTTCCTTTTCCTGTTTTAGTAGGCAGCAGTTTCTTTGCTTTTATTTTATAACAGCGTGCGTCAGTACTCTTTTCTGTTTGAAGACTGCTTGCATTACCTATTAACGTGAAATAGTTTCTAAAAAGTTAAGATTCAAGACAACCGCACACTAGGAATTTGCATGGTGAATGCTCGACTCAGCAGGTCCTAAAGTTTGTTTGCTTTTTTTTCCGAATATAACTTTTAAAAAAAACAGTTGCTAATATACGCAATGGTTAGTTTTATGATATCACAACTTTGTATCCTGTTTGCTACTCTAAAACATTACATGTTTTTAATATCATGACAAGTGCAAAATTATTGTCTCTTTTAATTATTGGTATGTTGCAACTGCACGTTGTCTCAGGGTAGATTTCAGTGGGTAGCTATGACTTCATGCAAACACATTACATACATACATACATACTTTATTGACTTTCCCAAGGGGCTTTTCAAAGACAATACATGATCCTATTTACAATTAAAAAATGTTTTAAAATATATATAAAATTACAATTCTTTAAGTAATTTAGTACGTAAACGAGTTTTAAAAACATCAATCGAGTTACACAGTTTAAAGGAATTGTCTAAGGAGTTCCATAAGTTCACAGTTCTATAGAAAAATGTTCTCTGACCGGCAGCTGTTCTAAAAAAGGGAATTTGTAAAAGCTGTGAATTTCTGGTGCTACGTCGGCTAACCTCTGCTCGCTTTATGAATTTTGATGTAAGGTATTCAGGGGCTTGACCGGTCATACATTTAAAAGCCATTGTAGCGCTCCGGTAATAAAGCTGACTGGGAACTGAAAGCCAATTTAGCTCCTTGCGAATTGGTGTAACATGGTCAAATTTACGCGCGCCGCTAACAATGCGGCATGCGAAGTTCTGCACTGCCTGTAACTTGTTGACATTACATTTTGAGGTATTTGACCAAACATTGGAGCAATAAAATAACCTGCTAAAAACTAAGGAATTAATAATCATCAAAAGTGTACGTTTGTCGAAGACATGCTTGACACGGTTTATCTGGCCAAGGCGGGACATGCACGAGGAAGCGGTTTTAATTATATGTTCATCGTAAGTTAAATTAGAATCCAAAGTCACACCAAGGTCTTTGGCGGTGTCTGTAGGGACAATGTCCTTACCCATAAAGGAAAGGTAACGAAATTGGAATTTTGCACGCATCTGCCTGCTGCCAAATGTCATCAACTTGGTTTTGCCAGGGTTTAGTAACAATTGATTGTTGGAACACCATTCCCCTATTTTAAACAGGTCGTCTTCCAAATCAGCAATTGCATCCAGGTTGGCTTTAAGCTCGAAGGAAGTGATGAGTTTCGTATCATCTACATAACTCTGGGTGCTGCATTTCTGTGGGATCAATGGAAGATCGTTCGTATATATGCTAAAAAGAAGTGGGCCCAAGATGCTTCCTTGAGGAACGCCACTGGTCACAGACAAAGGCTCAGATAGCGTTGAATAGATTCGTACTACTTGTGACCTGTTGCTTAGGTAACTACGAAACCATTGGAGAGTGTCACTGGAAATTCCGACATCTTGCAATTTTAAAATTAACGTGTCATGATTGACACTATCAAAGGCTTTGCTCATATCTAATAGTACAACTGCCGTTAACTTCTTTTTATCGATGGCGTTAAGAATTGTGTCTGTTGTTTCAATGACAGATGTTTCACAAGAGTGCCATCTCTTGTTACCGCTTTGAGTCTTTGATAGGGTGTCATTTGATTGCAGATACGAGGTGAGTTGATTATGTACTACCCTTTCGCAAACCTTCGATAAAACTGGTAGAAGTGAGATGGGTCTATTGTTATTTGCCTGTTCATGGTCGCCCTCCTTTAGGATGGGTGTAACCTCGGCTGTTTTCCATTTTGATGGAAAAACACAGTTTTGAAAGGATGCATTAACGATAGACGTTATTGGGTGAACAATTGGATTAAGACAGTCTTTGATGACACGGATCGGAATTTTATCTATCCCGGGGGCCTTGTTTGAAGGCATCGCTGCTATTATACGCTCTACTTGTTTATAATCAACGGTACTAAGTGTGAACTGGTCAGAGGAAGCGTATTGTCTCGGCACGAAATAATTCTGATTAAGTGTTAAGTTGCATTCATTAGCCAGGGACGTAATTTTGTCAACAGTGCTCTGACCAACAGATACGAAGAACTGGTTAAATTCGTCTGCAACAGATTTGACGCTCTTACTAAATGTTCGCTGAGAAGTAGATTTATTGGGGACACACTGGCGGATTGCTTTCCAGATATTATTGGTGTTATTTGGGTTCCTTTGGATTTGTTCAGCAACAAATTCTCGTTCAGCAATTCTAATTTCCCTCTTTACTTCCTGTCTGAAATATCTGTAGGCAGTCCAGGATAGCGGGTCATTTGTTTTCTTTGCTTTTTTTACGCCAATCATCCCTGGTCTTCATCAATCCGCGGATGTTGTCGGTTACGCATGGGTTTGGCTTACAGCGTGCTTTAAAGGTTTTAACTGGAGCATGACGGTCGAGTATCTCAGTAAACAGCGAATCAAATGCATAAATTTTATCCTCGACATCGTCGAAAACATCGACTATGGACCACGGTGCCAATGATACGTCGTTGCTGAAATCAATAGGACTGTAGTGTTTAAAACTTCTGGTAGTAATATAAATGGGTTTGGAGCGCGCCTTCTTCAATCTTAAGGTGACATAAATTAGCTCATGGTCGCTGATCGAGCTTTCCATAACTGTAGCCGTTTGGACTTGTCTTGTATCCGATGCAAGGATAACATCTAAAATTGATTTCGAAGTCTCTGTAACTCGTGTTGGTGTGTTGATCAATATTGACAAGTTATAGGAACGGCAAAAAAGTTAACAAGGGCTTTAGCTCCAGGATCGTCGCTATTCTCAAGTCTGCAGTTCAAATCACCTAATAGATAAATTGGAACATTAAACGACGAGGCATAAATAAAGTTCTCTGTAAGATCTGAATCGAAACAAGATAAAGAAGTGTCCGGTGGTCTATAGGTTGTACAGACAAGGAAGGACTTCATGTTTCTGACGTGGATTTTTAGCCACAGTTGATGGAAGCCAGAGGCCGTGATAAGAGAAATGTCACTCAAGTACTCCGTCCTGTAATTTCGTGAGACATAAGCACATACTCCACCGCCAACCCTCGCCTGTCGGTCGATTCGGTAGATAACATAGCCAGGGATTTCTATCTCCAAATCCGTAACTGAACTGTTGAGCCATGTTTCGGATACGGTAAATATATCAAACTTATTTTCCAGTACCGCATTCTTTACAAGAACGAAATGCTCACGACATTTGAGCGAGCGAACATTAAGATGTGCGATTTTAACATTGCCATTTGACTTTTCTGACTTGTCTCCACTAGAGCAGTTTGCAGGTCCAGGGTTAAGTTCCACATCATGTAGCAGTTGTATAACAGGTCTAAAGGTAGAGGTTGAGTTGGCGTAGTAGGCTGTAGTAGCGCTTGCTCGTTTCACTCTCATACTGATAGTGACATGCACGTGTGTCCGCCATTTTGTACAGTGTCTCGTATCCCAGTTTACCTCTTTAACCGACGAGGAATGCGGGAAACATAGACCAAAGTACTCGCTGGTAAAAGAATAATCTTGTTTATCTTTCCTCAAGGTATGAACAAGACACAAAATAAGTACAAGTCCAATAACTCGCGAGCTCAGAATCGCACGTCTGCCTTCCTTCATGATCGCGCTCGAAGGGAGGGGACATTGCGGAAACTAATGATCAATCTGTAGCAAAGAATTGTTAGCCTTTATTGATCTAGTTCTTCTTTAATTAATTTCCACTGCAGTGATTTCCCGAAAATGTTATCAGTGTACCAGTACGCAATCTTTCCAAGATTGTGACGCCGGACGATACAAAGTAAGTTGTTTTAACTCCCAGTACTGTGCCAAGGTAAGAGTCAATGTCACCTCTGGTAGCATCACGGGCGAGGGATACGCTGAAGGATGCGCTAACACCTGCTCAGCATCAGCTGTTCCACTATGCAACAAAACTGGAGTCAAGTGTGAAATGAATTGTTGCTCTTCTGACTACTGCAATGGAGGCTCAGGTCCTATGGTCAGCGGGATTCTTTTAATTGCCACCTTCACTGCCAGCATTATGTATCTGTTTGGATGTTAATGAAAACACTAATAAGCCAAACTTTCTGAAGATCACAACTAATTATGTTATAGAAGTAGTTATTACCTTTTTCTGAGAGTAAGTTAAAACTGCACATGTATAAATAGCTTTACAATTGAGAAATAAAAAATCTGCACGTGTAATTGCTTAGGGGGCATTAAAATTTCCAAAGTTGTTCAGTTATACTTTTTGTTGATCGTATATTCTGTTTAATAAGAAAGCAAATTAGTCTTAAAAAGTTACCAGGATTTCACTTCTCTAAGAAATAGCTAAGTGCAAACCTGCCCCAATTTTTGTTATTTTTAAGTATCAAATTAAAATACAAGAAAGTGAAAGTTCAAGCTTGAGTGCTCAAGCCTGAATTTTTCTCAGGTTTTTTTTCAACCGCTTAGTTTGTTCATTCCGCTTGAAATTAAGATCATGTTCACTTTCATATCTATGCGCAGTTCAAAATATGATTCATTTCATATATTTCAATTCAAAACAAAATATATATAAGAATGCAAAGGATGCAGGTGTGACGGAAAGACAATCTGTAACTTCCTCGTAGCACGTGTGAGTTTCACCACCTGTTCTTTCCATGACTCAGCACTTAAGTGACGAAACGGGTGGGAGACTGGGTACAAGAGAGCCAAGATGAAATTCTGGCATACCTGAAAAAATTATTCATCATTGGCATGATTTATGAGACAATGCTCTACTGGCTAACGGTATTGCTTCGGCTTCAAAACTCCGGCAGTTACACCGACGCCTAAATTTGGCATTTCAATGAGAAAACCAGGAAGTCATTCCATATATTGTTTGCGGTTTTACACATTTGTCATATTGGCGCTTAAGTCACGATCGCATTGTTTAGAGCTCTACTGAACATATTTGTACTCTGCAGTACCAACGATTCACTTTAGACAGCTTATTTTGTAACTAGAACAACATAGGTCGGGGATAACGGCTGCCAAATTAGCTAGCAAGATTGGTACACTATTCAACTTTACGGGGATTGAGAAATGGTTTTATTAACTAGGGCCGCAGACCTAATTAAATCGTATCTTTACAGTTGAACGGTTTAGAGACTATATCTATTTAGCCAAAGTTTGAATTAAATAAACGAGAATAGATTGTAGACTTTTGACCTTGAAATTAGGTTCTTTGTGGTGTCGCGATCGGTAGTATATATGAAAAACCTCCCTTCAGCCATTCAGCGTACCAAGCGACTGTGGGCTTCGTACTGCATTTGTCCATAGATTAAGCCTCACTGATCCAAAATGCAAAACAACTCAGAGTAATTTAAGGAAAGAGCCGTTAACGTTACGCAATAAAGTTCGCTTGCAAATTGGCTCTCCTGATAGGCACCCGTGTCAGAGACTTGGCTGCGTTTTACGGTGCATTTTTCAGCGGATTCTTCTGACAGTACTTCAAGCGACAATTTCAGAGTGAGTGGTGTGGGTTCCTTTTTACGTCCTTCATGAACCAGCTAAGACTGCATTCATTATGTATACCACAGATGGGAGAGGGGGGAGGATGAGAGGATTTTTTTTTGGGGGGGGGTTCTTAAAATTGTTTGAAGGGAAAAGGGGGGATGGTAAAAATTTCTGAAGGCAGGAAGAGGGGAGGCCAATGTTTTTAGATGCCATTGAAAGATTAAATATTTGTGTCTTTATTGATAAACCACTACCAACACTTATAGTTGGAAGTAAATTTACCGTTTTTGCTTTGTTTATTTTGTATTTAAGGGCAATTTTCCAAGTACAAGCCCCCGGAGGGGCGATTTAATGGAGGGTTTTTTACGTTATCGCTTTGGGGGGCTTATATATGTACTGTCAGAAGAATCCTCTGAAGATTCCTCACGTGCGTCCGCCATTCATTGTGAAGGAGTTGTCCTGGCTACGTATTAAAAGTTTATTATTGATGACGCAATTGCTTGTGATTGGCTTTTCGAAATCAATTCGCGGGAAAGGCTTATCTGGAAATAAACCTACTTGTGAAAACGCCGTTGCATATAGTAGTATGGAAGTTAGACGCTCCGGGTTATGGGCTTCTGGTAGGATACGTAGACCCCGGTGGTGCAGAAGTGTGTGTGTGTGAGGGGGGTGGGGGAGGGGTGTAAAAAAAATTGTGTGCAATGCGCGGGTGAGTGACAAATTTTTACCCCTCTAAAAAATATACTCTGACCCCACTCCTTTCTGCAGTATACATAAAGAATGCAGCCTAACTTTAAGTGCTGTGAGGCGTCCTTATCTGAGAAGACTAGAAAGTCTAGCCATTTGCAGATGTCATTACAAAAGCAGCAATTTCTTCTCAGTTACCGTAAAATTCCGAAAATAAGCCCCTCCAAATAACAAGAATGAAGCGAGTAATGGAGGTAGGAGGCCTGGGAGGGGTTGGCTATAAGCTAGCCCAATCGGTTTTGAAACGCAAATTTCCCTCCTTAGATAAGCCCCTCCAAAAATAAGCCTCTCAAAAAGGGCCTTTGAAAAATAGAAGCCCCCGGGCTTATTTTCGGAGTCAGTTTACGGTATTTAAAGACCTTGACCTCCCGATCAGCAAACCGGCGCTCTCCCAACTGAGCTAACCAGGCGACGGTTTCATATATTACGGCGCCAAGCGCCAGACTGTTACAGTGTTAAGAGCCGAGCTGATCTTGCAAAACTTTCACAATGGTTTCGATTATCTTTCCCGGCCCAGATATACTAAGCGCATATCTTTGTCATCTTAACTGAAAAGCGAAGACCAGATGTCTAACAAAACAGCGCAATAAATAATATGGCTGGTTTCAAAAATACCCGCTACTATAGGTCATTTAGCATCTATATGTCATTAGCATCTCCTCAGAGCAATTCATTGCATAGAGAAATACGGAAGCATTGACCAAGCTACGATTACCCTGTGCCAGGCTCTCAGATAGTATAGTGGGAGCGTATTAAAACGAGCAAAGCGAAAATAAGACGCGCAAGACTTGGGAAAGGGGGCGGTGGCGGCGGGAAAAATGGCCCTGTCTCTCCCCAGCCCCCGCGCGTTTTTCGCATTTCTTATTACTGAACGACTTTCCACCACCACCTCGGAGCCTGGAACAGGCTAAGCTACGATATGGCTTGTGTTTATGGTACGATAAAAGCTATATAGCTATGTTAGAGTGACGACGCAATAGTTGTTTTTGTTGCTGCTTTTGTTTGAGATTCTATTCCTGATGACTGAAAAACTTGATCAAGAATACTAAAAATATAGCTATTAGCTATAGAGACACATATTTCTTTAATTTTTTTTTTTAATATAGGACCGTTAATTAAACTTCCCTCATGCTTTAATGTGCAGTATTTATTCCAAGTCGCTGTATTTATTTAATACCAACTGAAAATAGTCATTTCAGCGAGATATTGGTCATCTAGGCAAACTAAAAAAATCGCATCCGTCACGTAGGCTTTGGCACATTTTTCTTTCATTTATGCTAATGCTTAATGCTCAGACTTTTTACTATTAATTATGCTCTTATGGCCTTACTAAAATGCTCGAAAGTTTCATCACTACATACACACTAATAGACACAAAAATTTTCAGAAACTAAAATACATAATGTGTAACTTTTGTATGAGCCATCCACAAGGGCTCCCGACACACTGGAGAATATCAAGCAAACAAAATGGCGGCTGCACACGCGGTAGGTACTTCATGTATGGGGACATATATTGTACCGCTTTTACCTAATTAACTACCGCACTCGCCGAACCGCTGACCAGCGTTGATTAGACTAGGCTCTCTCTAGTTTTGGCTAGAAACCTGAAATATATATGTTTGGCTGTTTGCCTGTTTCTCGGTGAATTTCATCACTTTAGACAAATTTTTCCTTTTAATGATTCAAACTGCTAAAATGCTGGCATTATGCTCGATGCTTTTGGCATGTTATTATGCTCAAAATAATGCTAGCATAATGGCCAAAGCCTACCTTCACGGTTCCTGGCTTCAACTTTTTCCAGACTTTCCAATGATAATCATGCATAGATCTAACTGGTTTATTTATTAGTGCCAAAGCATTTTAATATTCATAAGTACTTTTTAAATCGAAAGAATTATTCAGTCCATTTTTTGTTGCGACGAAATACAGGTAGTCGCACTTGAGACACCAGACTACGATCTTGGACAAAAATGTTAAGAAAAATGCACGTTGTATGTCTAATTTTAGAATACTTCCCTCTAAAGCCCGGTTCACTCAAGATACTTCCCCCTCTCCCCCAAAAAACAAAGTTGAAGTGTGGCCGGAACATTTTTACTCCCGCCTAAACAACATTGACCTGGGCGGGGTGAGGGGAGGCACTACGAGCCTCAGCGCTCCGGAAGTTAAAAAATTCGTACCGTCTGGTTGCTATGAAGTGACGTAATCATCCCGTGGAGTATCCATCACCGTAACACTTTTGCGGTCAACTACCGCAGCGCTCGTAAAGTACTTTAATTAAAACCGTGTTCAAAACCCTGTGGGAAGTCTGTTTATTTTTGAGTCGATTAATGCACTGCTGACTTCCACGAGGTCAACTTTTGCATAAATTATCAAACATTATGTTAAGCGGGAAATCTACCTATGGTTCGCGGGAGAAGCAACTTCTATAGCGGCGCAAGACAAATCTTTCGAGAGTCGAGGATGTGCTCACAAACTATTCACTATGCGACGAAAGGAGATATCACTGGCATGATACCTGCATGTAATGGTAATTTTTATCAATCCAGGTCGCGCCGTGTTCGCTCGAGAACGCTGTGACAACTTCGTTTGGCGCGCTTCTCAATACTTCCAAAACATGTTGTAATCGGTAAGTAGACTTAAGCACTTAGTATCGCCAAGCCATTCGAATCAGTGTATACCCAATTCTTTGTCTGAAGATTCGCGCAAACACATATACCAAGTACATCTGGATGGAAGAGGAAATTGTCTCCCTAAACGCAGCCAGGTTATATTTTGAAGGATGGCGGCACAATTCAACGCGTCTTCCAGGTCAGCCCTAATTTATAGTTCGTAAGAGTGTAAATTGCGATCTCCCTATTTTCGCTTAAGCTTTCTTTGATAAAACTTCAGTAGAAACAAAACAACGCAGACATGACATTCTCCTGCATGAGACACAATCGGCTGAAGGAAATATCTGTTTACAAGTCGGGTAAATTATCCATTCTTGCGCACCGCAAAATCAGCTAAAATCAGTCGCTGGAAACCTGGCATATTATTAAGCCTGAGCGCTTCTAAGAATAACACGTTTAGAACTTCGACGAGTAGAAAAAAAAGGCAGTTGTTCTATATCCTTTCTGGTTCATCCGGGTAGAAGTCCTGGCATATTATTATGCCTGAGCGCTTCTAGGATATATAATACGTTTAGCATTTCAACCCGTAGCCGTAAAAAACAATTAGGTAGTTGTTCTATATCCTTTCTGGTTCACCCAGGTAGAAGTCCTGGCATGATATCATTATGCCTGAGCGCTTCTAGGATATATAACACGTTTAGCATTTCGACCCGTAGCTGTAAAAAAAAATTTAGGCAGTTGTTCTATATCCTTTCTGGTTCATCCAGGTAGAAGTCCTGGCATGATATCATTATGCCTGAGCGCTTCTAGGATATATAACACGTTTAGCATTTCAACCCGTAGCCGTAAAAAAAAATTTAGGCAGTTGTTCTATATCCTTTCTGGTTCATCCAGGTAGAAGTCCTGGCATATTATTATGCCTGAGCGCTTCTAGGATATATAACACGTTTAGCATTTCAACCCGTAGCCGTAAAAAAAAATTAGGTAGTTGTTCTATATCCTTTCTGGTTCATCCAGGTAGAAGTCCTGGCATGATATCATTATGCCTGAGCGCTTCTAGGATATATAACACGTTTAGCATTTCAACCCGTAGCCGTAAAAAACAATTAGGCAGTTGTTCTATATCCTTTCTGGTTCATCCAGGTAGAAGTCCTGGCATGATATCATTATGCCTGAGCGCTTCTAGGATATATAACACGTTTAGCATTTCAACCCGTAGCCGTAAAAAAAAATTTAGGCAGTTGTTCTATATATCCTTTCTGGTTCATCCAGGTAGAAGTCCTGGCATGATATCATTATGCCTGAGCGCTTCTAGGATATATAACACGTTTAGCATTTCGACCCGTAGCCGTAAAAAAAAATTTAGGCAGTTGTTCTATATCCTTTCTGGTTCATCCAGGTAGAAGTCCTGGCATGATATCATTATGCCTGAGCGCTTCTAGGATATATAACACGTTTAGCATTTCAACCCGTAGCCGTAAAAAAAAATTTAGGCAGTTGTTCTATATATCCTTTCTGGTTCATCCAGGTAGAAGTCCTGGCATATTATTATGCCTGAGCGCTTCTGGGATATATAGTAGCAGTTTGACCCGTAGAAAAAACAAACTCAGCCGTTCATTTTGTAGGAGATATTTAAGCGTTTTTGTCTGTGTTAGCAATGTGATCGACTTTATACGCAGACCTTAATAATAATATGTTTTTTTCTTTGACGGCACTGAATAATTTTAGCCGAAACTTGAGCCGTACATTTGTTAAATGCCGCGCTTTAATTAAATTTCTCGCCCTAGAATGATGACATGATATGGCGCGAAAATTGACGCCTCTATCGTATTAGATGCGAAATATGATCAGAGATAAATGGAACAGTGAATGTTACAAGCTTCTGAGTATCCAGCTGAGATAGGGGACTTTTAGTCCCGTATCTCAGCTTGATAAACAAAATTTTTTTGGTTGCTAAGACGGTGCGGTTCGTTATGTTCACCATGGTGCCAAATTCGTGGGGTGAGTTTCCTGTGAGTAAGAAAGAGTAAAATGTTAAATCCTTACAAATCACACTCCAACTGTTGATGAGTGATTCTAGACACACTGACCAAGAACTGAGTAGGATCAGCCGAGAGATTAGACATCTGGAGGCAGGTAGTTCTACT
>CALNXK010000003.1:1890000-2007500 GCA_942486035.1 Porites lobata | reverse complement strand
CTCTGTTCAGATCTGACGTCAAGTTTTGGTAAGAATGTCTCCGCCACTCCTAGTTTGCTCTTACCACGTATGTGACATCATATGTCCGTAAACTATAACCTAGCAGGCGCCCGGGGGAGGGGGGGGGGGGTACTCCCATACATTACCTATACGGGTATGTGCCGCCCAACGGGGTCGTGATTTTGACGCTCCTTATTTAGAACGGGCTATCCATTTCAGAGGCGTTTTCTAGAACGGGGTATAATATTTCGAACGTATGAAAGCTCCATTTTTGTAAGCAGCCACTTGACTTTTTTTATTCAAGGACAGATAGCTTTTAAAAGTACGGTTCAATGTGTTAACAAGCAAACTGTTGTGCTCTTGTTGCACCCTAGAACGGAGTATAAAAGATTGGCCCATTTCTAGAACGGGGTATCAATTTTAGGGCAAATTCTAGAACGAGGTATAAAAAACTGGCCCATTTCTAGAACGGGGTATCAATTTTAGGGGAAATTTTTTTAGAACGGGGTGCCTATTTGGAGTCCCGGACGGCACATACCCACCCAAAAAATACCAAAGTGCCCCCCCCCCACCCCCGCCCCCGCATCAGCTCTGTCAAGATCGCGTCAAAAGTCACCTCAGATGTTTACCTCAGATGTTTTGAAACTATGGGGCAATCGATACTGATCCGGGCGAGTGTGGGGATCGAAATCATGTCTATATAGTCTATATGTCATGATATGTAAACAACATTTCCATTTAGGGTACTGCAGTCGCTTCAGTCGTCCGGATCATCCCTTATTCATAAGTGGGCATGAGAGGTCTTTCCATATCATTTTCTCAAACGGCTGAACACACTAAACGACACATTAGATGACTCTTGCGATCGCGGAGACGATCTGGTTGACGGTTAAAAGAAAATCAGACTACAGAAGTGCATCAGACCCCGACGAAATGTTCATCGATTTGTTCCTGCAGTGACACTAGACCTTAATGACCAATCAGAAGTGTCTTTGGTGTTTTTCTTGAGTGTCACTGAGTTCAATCCTTTATTTTCTAACAAACTGAAAAATCATACGATAGGCCTATTGATCTATGTGATGCAGCCTTGCAATTATTTCACTAATTAAAAAACAAATTTGCAGTACGATATCGAGAAACGGCTAAAACCGCCATTTCAGGAATAAAGCTTAATATTTTGAACTACCATGTCTAGTATAGCCTGTAAACAGACGTTGTTTTATTTTTCTTTTCGTTATTTTCAAAAACATCGGTGAGCTCGCGCGAGAAAGCAAAATAAAGAACGTCTTTTTTCTTCTTCCCCCACCACTACCCCCTTGTGCTGGCGGTCAATAAATCTCTAGCGGTTTATATTTTATCACCCCCGCTCTACGGACTTTGAAGAGAAAAGTCAAGTAACACTGGCCTTTTTCCCTCATAAGAGCGAACTGAAGAAAACAAGTGCATTACAGTTGAATTCACTGATGTCGAATTCGAAATTTTGACCTTCCTTCAGGGGCTAAATGACTTAGAGTATAAGAAACCGAAAAAAAAAACTTTAATTGAGGACGCTGAATTGCATTCATGACGAGTCTTTCGAAAGTTGCCGAAAAGCCCGGGGGGGGGCACTTTAGGAATTTCTGGGTGGGGATGTGCCGCTGGGACCCTGGAACCCTTGACCTTTACCAGAGCTAGTTCAGCTGAATTTTGCTACCCTATACTAGAGTAAACTCCCAAAATAAAGAACGTCTATTTTCTTCTTCCCCCAGCACTACCCCCTTGTGCTGGCGGTCAATAAATCTCCAGCGGTTTATATTTTATCACCCGCGCTCTACGGACTTTGAAGAGAAGAGTCTGGTAACACTGGCCTTTTTTCCTCATAAGAGCGAACTGAAGAAAACAACTGCATTACAGTTGAATTCACTGATGTTCGAATTCGAAATTTTGACCTTCCTTCAGGGGCTAAATGACTTAGAGTATAAGAAACCGAAAGAAAAAAACTTTAATTGAGGAGCTGAATTGCATTCATGACGAGTCTTTCGAAAGTTGCCGAAAAGCCGGGGGGGCACTTTAGGAATTTCTGGGTGGGGATGTGCCGCTGGGATCCTGGAACCCTTGACCTATACCAGAGCTAGATCAGCTGAATTTTGCTACCCTATACTAGAGTAAACTCCCAAAATCCCCCTATCCTAGAGTAGCTGTTTCCCCAGTTTAGATAAAATCCTCAACCAACTGATCAGTTTCCTGAAAAATGATACCCTATTCTAGACCCAAACGCTCTGATTCATATACCCTATCCTAGAGTAAACTGCTTGAAAACCATACCCTTCACAGCGGCACATACCGATATTGCCCATATATGGTAGTACCACTCCCCCCCCCCGCCCACCGGGCCGAAAAGCTCTTCCCTTATGGAACACTAATCTTTATTATGTAACAACGTGTCTATCCTTTGGCTAATCACAATTCCTCCCAGGTAACTTTCACAACTAATAAAACTTATTTATCAGTGACAAAGGGGCGCGATAACTTTCTTGTTAAGAGTCAAAGACCCGGAGCGTTACAACACAGTTCAGTCAGTTGGCAGTGGGTGTTGGCTCTTGTATTAACCAGTAACATCCAAGATCAATTTTGACAAGAATTGTCTCGATTAATAAAATTGACAGTTACTTATTCAAAGGTTAGTTCAGTCAGCATTTAAGGTGTGTTCAGTGTTCAAGGTTTGCCATTTGGTTACTGCTTCAAACGGCAAGCAAGCCACACTCCTACATCTGCATCGATCGAGTTAATTAACGAACGCGGAACCAGAGATCCAACATGACGAATTTGCAGCATGTAGCTCTTTTCATGTTCCTGATCTTCTTGCCAATGGGTAGGGATGTAGTTTTGTTACTTGTTTCTCAGTGCCTTGCATTAAGTACGTTTAATTTATCTGCCAATAGATTCGCTTTCATGTTGACAATTGCGAAGCTCGTAAAGAACCAGAATTTGATAAATTTACGTTTTGATCATGACGAGTCATCGTTGAAAACTGATGTGTAACAACTAATCCTGGCTCGGACGCATAAAGCACCTTTTAATGAGTCCTTACCATAGCTTTCTGTCTTATTTGTACAAAACACAGTGAAAACACCGGGCGTATTAGATGTCGTTAGCATACGGAGTTGTTCGTAGGGTGTGCGCAAGGAATTAAGTTCTTCTGGTGCGGGTGTGTTCTATTTACTGCATGGATCACTTTTTATCTCGACGTCTTCGAATCATCATATCTGAGTTGATTAATTACTGTTATCTTCCTTTTCCTGTTTTAGTAGGCAGCAGTTTCTTTGCTTTTATTTTATAACAGCGTGCGTCAGTACTCTTTTCTGTTTGAAGACTGCTTGCATTACCTATTAACGTGAAATAGTTTTTAAAAAGTTAAGATTCAAGACAACCGCACACTAGGAATTTGCATGGTGAATGCTCGACTCAGCAGGTCCTAAAGTTTGTTTGCTTTTTTTTCTGAATACAATTTTTAAAAAAACAGTTGCTAATATACGCAATGGTTAGTTTTATGATATCAGAACTTTGTATCCTGTTTGCTACTCTAGCTAAAACATTACATGTTTTTAATATCATGACAAGTGCAAAATTATTGTCTCTTTTAATTATTGGTATGTTGCAACTGCACGTTGTCTCAGGGTAGATTTCAGTAGGTAGCTATGGCTTCATGCAAACACATTGCGGAGACTAATGATCAATCTGTAGCAAAGAATTGTTGGCCTTTATTGATCGAATTCTTCTATAATTAATTTCCACTGCAGTGATTTCCCGAAAATGTTATCAGTGTACCAGTACGCAATCTTTCCAAGATTGTGACGCCGGACGATACAAAGTAAGGTGTTTGTACTCCCAGTACTGTACCAAGGTAAGCGTCAACATCACATCTGGTAGCATCACGGGCGAGGGATACGCTAAAGGATGCGCTAAGACCTGCTCAGCATCAGCTGTTCCACAATGCAACAAACCCGGAGTCAAGTGTGAAATGAATTGTTGCTCTTCTGACTACTGCAATGGAGCCTCAGGTCCTATGGTCAGCGGGATTCTTTTAATTGCCAGCTTCACTGCCAGCTTTATGTATCTGTTTGGATGTTAATGAAAACACCAATAAGCCAAACTTCCTGAAGATCACAACTAATTATGTTATAGAAGTAGTTATTACCTTTTTCTGAGAGTAAGTTAAAACTGCACATGTATAAATAGCTTTACAATTGAGAAATAAAAAATCTGCACGTGTAATTGCTTAGGGGCATTAAAATTTCCAAAGTTGTCCAGTTATACTTTTTGTTGATCGTATATTCTGTTTAATAAGAAAGCAAATTAGTTTTTAAAAGTTACAAGGATTTCACTTCTCTAAGAAATAGCTAAGTGCAAACCTGCCCCAATTTGTGTTATTTTCAAGTAACAAATTAAAATATAAGAAATTGAAAGTTCAAACTTGAGTGCTCAAGCCTGAATTTTTCTCAGGTTGTTTTTCAACCGCTTAGTTTGTTCATTCCGCTTGAAATTAAGATCATGTTCACTTTCATATCTATGCGCAGTTCTAAATATGATTCATTTCATATATTTCAATTCAAAACAAAATATATATAAGAATGCAAAGGATGCAGGTGTGACGGAAAGACAATCTGTAACTTCCTCGTAGCACGTGTGAGTTTCACCACCTGTTCTTTCCCTGACTCAGCACTTAAGTGACGAAACGGGTGGGAGACTGGGTACAAGGTAGAGCCAAGATGAAATTCTGGCATACCTGAAAAAATTATTCATTATTGGCATGATTTATGAGACAATGCTCTACTGGCTAACGGTATTGCTTCGGCTTCAAAACTCCGGCAGTTACACCGACGCCTAAATTTGGCATTTCAATGAGAAAACCAGGAAGTCATTCCATATATTGTTTGCGGTTTTACACATTTGTCGTATTGGCGCTTAAGTCGCGATCGCATTGTTTAGAGCTCTACTGAACATATTTGTACTCTGCAGTACCAACGATTCACTTTAGACAGCTTATTTGGTAACTAGAACAACATAGGTCGGGGATAACGGCTGCCAAATTAGCTAGCAAGATTGGTACACTATTCAACTTTACGGGGATTGAGAAATGGTTCTATTAACTAGGGCCGAAGACCTAATTAAATCGTATCTTTACAGTTAAACGGTTTAGAGACTATATCTATTTAGCCAAAGTTTGAATTAAGTAAACGAGAATAGATTGTAGACTTTTGACCTTGAAATTAGGCTCTTTGTGGTGTCGCGATCGGTAGTATGTATGAAAAACCTCCCTTCAGCCATTCAGCGTACCAAGCGAATTGGGCTTAGCTTCGTAGTGCATTTGTCCATAAATTAAGCCTCACTGACCCAAAATGCAAAACAACCCAGAGTAATTTAAGGAAAGACCCGTTAACGTTACGCAATAAAATTGGCTCTCCTGATAGGCACCTGTGTCAGAGACTTGGCTGCGTTTTACGGCGCATTTTTCAGCGGATTCTTCTGACAGTACTTCAAGCGACAATTTCAGAGTGAGTGGTGTGGGTTCTTTTTTACGTCCTTCATGAATCAGCTAAGACTGCATCGTTATGTATACCACAGGTGGGAGGGGGGGGCGATGAGAGGATTTTTTTTTTGGGGGGGGGTTCTTAAAACTGTTTGAAGGGAAAAGGGGGGATGGTAAAAATTTGTTAAGGCAGGAAGGGGGGGAGGCCAATGTTTTTAGATGCCATTGAAAGATTAAATATTTGTGTCTTTATTGATAAAACACTACCAAAACTTATAGTTGGAAGTAAATTTACCGTTTTTGCTTTGTTTATTTTGTATTTAAGGGCAATTTTCCAAGTACAAGCCCCCGGAGGGGCGATTTAATGGAGGGTTCTTTACGTTATCGCTTTGGGGGGCTTATATGTGTACTGTCACAAGAATCCTCTGAAGATTCCTCACGTGCGTCCACCATTCATTATGAAGGAGTTGTCCTGGTTACGTATTAAAAGTTTATTATTGATGACGCCATTGCTTGTGATTGACTTTTCGAAAGCAATTCGCGGGAAAGGCTTATCTAGAAATAAACCTACTTGTGAAAACGCCGTTGCATAGGCGTAGTATGGAAGTTAGACGCTCCGGGTTATGGGCTTCTGGTAGGATACGTAGACCCCGGCGGTGCAGAAGTGTGTGTGTAAGGGGGGGGGTGTAAAAAAAATTGTGTGCAATGCGCGGGTGAGTGACAAATTTTTACCCCTCTAAAAAATATACTCTGACCCCACTCCTTTCTGCAGTATACATAAAGAATGCAGCCTAACTTTAAGTGCTGTGAGGCGTCCTTATCTGAGAAGACTAGAAAGTCTAGCCATTTGCAGATGTCATTACAAAGGCAGCACTTTCTTTAAAGTTACCGTAAAATTCCGAAAACAATCCCCTCCAAATAACAAGAATGAAGCGAGTAATGGAGGTAGGAGGCCTGGGAGGGGTTGGCTATAAGCTAGCCCTATCGGTTTTGAAACGCAAATTTCCCTCCTTAGATAAGCCCCTCCAAAAATAAGCCTCTCAAAAAGGGCCTTTGAAAAATAGAAGCCCCCGGGCTTATTTTCGGAGTCAGTTTACGGTATTTAAAGACCTTGACCTCCCGATCAGCAAACCGGCGCTCTCCCAACTGAGCTAACCGTACCAGGCGACGGTTTCAT
The DNA here is from genome assembly GCA_942486035.1 of Porites lobata. Taxonomy (NCBI): domain Eukaryota; kingdom Metazoa; phylum Cnidaria; class Anthozoa; order Scleractinia; family Poritidae; genus Porites; species Porites lobata. The sequence continues at coordinate 2,000,814 of CALNXK010000003.1, read as the reverse complement.
ATGTTACGGCGCCAAGCGCCAGACTGTTACAGTGTTAAGAACCGAGCTGATCTTGCAAAACTTGCACAATGGTTTCGATTATCTTTCCCGGCCCAGATATACTAAGCGCATATCTTTGTCATCTTAACTGAAAAGCGAAGACCAGATGTATAACAAAACAGCGCAATAAATAACATGGCAGGTTTCAAAAATACCCGCTACTATATGTAGCTATTAGCTATAGAGACACATATTTCTTTAATTTTTTCTTAAATATAGGACCGTTAATTAATTTCCCTCGTGTTTTAATGTTCAGTATTTATTCCAAGTCGCTGTATTTATTTAATACCAATTGAAAATAGTCATTTCAGCAAGATATTGGTCAACTAGGCAAACTAAAAAAATAGTGTCCGTCACGTAGGCTTTGGCACATTATTCTCTCATTTATGCTAATGCTTAATGCTCAAACTTTTTACTATTAATTACCGGTATGCTCTTATGGCCTTGCTAAAATGCTCGAAAGTTCCATCAATACATACATAATACTAGACACAAACATTTTCGGAAACTAAAATACATAATGTGTAACTTTTGTGTGAGCCATACACACTGGGTTAGCATTAGGTAACATCGGCTGAAGTCAGATTGTTTCTTTCAGTAAAATTACATGAAGAACAACCTAAGTCCAACTTTACTGTGTAATATAAAAGTGAAATAGAAAAACTCCACTGTGGTGCTTTGAACCCGGGTCACTTACTTTATAGCCTACATCCATATCCACTACACCATCGAGGACTAGCTGCCAAATCCATTAATTTTTAAAATATACATGTTCCTATATATGCCGTACCCCGTAACAGTATTTGAAAGCTAACCGTTTTCAGTTTAGTACTTAACCCTAATCACTGCAGATCAGTCAGGGGCACCCAACGAGAATATAGTTCAAAACCACTAAAACATAGCATTGTTAAACGTATTTTGGTGTTTAAACGGTAGATATAGGCATATTTTTATCCCCTAAAAATTTTTCATCTGTTCGGATTTCCTAGCTGAAAGTCTAGTGATCCGAAAATTATAGGGATCGAGGCTTACCTTTTCGAAAATTTCAGCCAGACAAAAGGCTCCTGAAAATTCTAGATGACCTTTTTAGGGTAAAAATCCGTTAAAAATAGGCAATTATACCATATTTTAGATGTTCGAAAATCCTAGAAGAAGCAGGCAACCAAGAAATTTTACAACAAATGTTCCGAAAATTCTAGATCTCAAATCGTCTTCCGAACAGATATTTTGCCGAAAATTGTCGCTGGGTGCCCCTGATCAGTGCTTAACTCTCTACTGTGTTCTCTCCATAACTGGAGCTCTGTAGTTTTGGTTTCTTCAGCTATTCTAGCCTCGTTCTACATTCCAATCTCGTTCCATTATAGAAATAATGAATTGTGTAAAATTCATAAGGTGTCCAATCTGGCTTCACTCGATGTTATCTAACGCTAGCCTACACACTGGAATATCAAGCAAACAAAATGGCGGCTGCGCACGCCGAACCGCTGACCAGCATTGAATAGGCTAGTTTTGGCTAGAAACCTAAAATGTACATGTTTGGCTGTTTGCCTGTTCCTCGGTGAATTTCATCACTTTAGACAAATTTTTCCTTTTTAATGGTACAAAAATCTTGCTAAAATGCTTGCATTATGCTCGATACTTTTGCCATGTTATTATGCTCAAAATAATACTAGCATAATGTGCCAAAGCCTACCGTCACGGTTTGACTCTCTCACGGTTTCTGGCTTCACCTTTTTCCCAGACTTTCCATATGTTGGTCAATGACGCATGGATCTAACTGGTTTATTTATCAGTGCCAAAGCATTTTAAATATTCATAAGTACTTTTTAAATCAAAGAATTATTCAGTCCATTTTTTGTTGTGACGAAATAGACCACAGTTTCATCACAAACCGCCTGCGCTAATTTTCACAAACAAAAGGCAGTTTATCATCATTCTAATGATTTGGAGCTTAGGAGAGTGTTGATTTGGGTGAGCTCCCTTAGTCTCAAAGTGAAATTTTTTCTTGTTCGCATCAGCTCGAATGAGAAGGTTGTGGAGCGAAGAATGTGTTGCTTTCAATCGCAGCAACAATTGAGGATTCTTTTGAAGTGATACTTGCCTTCCAAAAACAACTAGGCTGCAAAGATAACTAAAAGTACCTTCCAAAAGTACCTCTCAAAAACAACTAGGAGGCTAAGATAACTAAAGTAAACGATCTTTTACGGTGTGTTTTTGGAGATTTATAATTATGTTATTTACATTTTTTACATACATGTAAATTTTGTCAGTTGATTTATTACTCAGTAATTTTTTCCTGGCAACTTCCACATGGCAATCTCTTCTGTTTTGACGGTTTATAGAATGCAAGGGCTAGATTTTCAAAGTTTTCTTTGCTTCAGTTAGACTTCCTGTCCAGTACATAAAGGAGCTGCCAATAAATCAAGACGACTTTTGTCCAGTATTTTTCGTTACGTTTCCCAGAAACGTTAAGTGATCCGAAGTATTTTTTTCTTTGTTTTTTGGTACCTTTTTGCTTTCCTAGGCTTTAAAGCCCCGTGCAAACGGACGCAACATTGTTGGATGTTACATGTTGCGTCCGTTTGCACACCCTGTTATATGTTGTTGGATGTTGTTGCGTGTTGTTGCGCAAAGTTTGAAAACGGTCAAACTTTTCAGCCAACAACTCCCAACATTTCTTTTGTTACATGATCGCCGAAGCGTAGCGCAACAATGTTGGATCCGTTCGCACAGCTCTTCCAACATTGTTCGAGCCATGCACGCTCATTACGCACGGTTTACAAAGACTTAGGGGCTGTATCCTTTCCACGATGCACTGCAGGTCCTAACATTGTTGGGAGTTGTTGCATTCGTTTGCACACCACTGCCAACACGCACGCAACAACTCCCAACATTGTTGGCGCAACAATGTTGGGAGTTGTTGCGTCCGTTTGCACGCAGCCTAATATGTTGACTCCGTCACACGTGAGTTAACTGAGTTTCTTCCAAAGAAGATGCACCACGCTTTCCTCCTTGAAAACACCTTCGAAAGAGGACTTTTTGTAAACCGCTGACCATTTTCTGAAAATTTTAACTCAAAAATCCAACTCGAATCCTAATCGGCAAACGGGTATCCTCATATGCTTCAATATCTACAGACAGCTGGTAATCGAGCCACTAATATGCGTAGGAGACAATTTGGAAGCTGAAGAAGTGTTACAGATCATTTAGATCAGAAAACGTCACATTGGAATTTCCTTGATGACTAGTCCAAATGAAGGCTTCTATATTCTTTTTCTTCCTTGTTCATGTTGTCAATGTTGAAAACAATTACCAAATAAGGAATGTTCCGGGATCGTAACCTGCCCGTTACAGCAATAAGTTCTCTCAAGACGTACGTGGATCTGCGTGACTTCCGATTCATTGTTCTCACAATATCAGTCGTACCCGGTCGCTATCAATATTACTACCATGAGGCAAACGATAAACTAAGCTTTCATTCACATATTCCATTCGGGGCTGTGTGCTCATGATCAAGTAGTGACTCTGTTCAGGTCCCCATCAGCTCATATGTCCGTAAACTATAACCTAGTCAAGATCGCGTCAAAAGAACGTCTATCCATTTCAGATGTTTTCCTCAGATGTTTTCGAACGTATGAAACTCCATTTTTGGGCAATTCGACAGATACTTTTAAAAGTCGGTTCAATGTGTTAACAAGAAACTGTTGTGGGGATCGAAAAAGATTGTCCATATAGAACTATAATTTTAGTCAGAACGATAAAAAACTGTTTCTAAACAAATTTTAGGGAAATTTTTTTAGAACCATTTGGAGGGACGGCACATACCCACCCAAAAAAAATACAGCCCCCCCTTCCCCCCCCCGCAGTCGTCAAGATCGGATCATCCCTCAGATGTTTTGATTCAATCGATACTGATCCGGGCATGATCGAAATCATGTCTTTCCATATCATTTTGTAAACAACATTTCAAACGGTCGCTTCAGAACCCTTACATAAGTGGGCATAAACATTTTCTCAAACGGCTGAACACATTTAGATGACTCTTGCGATCGCGGAGACGATCTGGTTGATGGTTAAAAGAAAATCAGACTACAGAAGTGCATCGGACCCCGACGAAATGTTCATCGATTTGTTCCTCAGTGACACTAGACCTTAATGACCAATCAGAAGTGTCTTTGGTGTTTTTCTTGAGTGTCACTGAGTTCAACCCTTTATTTTCTAACAAACTGAAAAATCATACGATAGGCCTATTGATCCATGTGATGCAGCCTTGCAATTATTTCACTAATTAAAAAACAAATTTGCCGTACGATATCGAGAAGCGGCTAAAACCGCCATTTCAGGAATAAAGCTTAATATTTTGAACTACCATGTCTAGTATAGCCTGTAAACAGACGTTGTTTTATTTTTCTTTTCGTTATTTTCAAAAACATCGGTGAGCTCGCGCGAGAAAGCAAAATAAAGAACGTCTATTTTCTTCTTCCCCCAGCACTACCCCATTGTGTCAGCGGTCAATAAATCTCCAGCGGTTTATATTTTATCACCCGTGCTCTACGGACTTTGAAGAGAAAAGTCAAGTAACACTGGCCTTTTTCCCTCATAAGAGCGAACTGAAGAAAACAACTGCATTACAGTTGAATTCACTGATGTTCGAATTCGAAATTTTGACCTTCCTTCAGGGGCTAAATGACTTAGAGTATAAGAAACCGAAAAAAAAAACTTTAATTGAGGACGCTGAATTGCATTCATGACGAGTCTTTCGAAAGTTGCCGAAAAGCCCGGGGGGGGGGGGCACTTTAGGAATTTCTGGGTGGGGATGTGCCGCTGGGACCCTGGAACCCTTGACCTATACCAGAGCTAGTTCAGCTGAATTTTGCTACCCTATACTAGAGTAAACTCCCAAAATAAAGAACGTCTATTTTCTTTTTCCTCCAGCACTACCCCCTTGTGCTGGCGGTCAATAAATCTCCAGCGGTTTATATTTTATCACCCGCGCTCTACGGACTTTGAAGAGAAGTAATCTGTCTAGTAACACTGGCCTTTTTCCCTCATAAGAGCGAACTGAAGAAAACAAGTGCATTACAGTTGAATTCACTGATGTTCGAATTCGAAATTTTGACCTTCCTTCAGGGGCTAAATGACTTAGAGTATAAGAAACCGAAAGAAAAAAACTTTAATTGAGGACGCAGAATTGCATTCATGACGAGTCTTTCGAAAGTTGCCGAAAAGCCGGGGGGGGCACTTTAGGAATTTCTGGGTGGGGATGTGCCGCTGGGATCCTGGAACCCTTGACCTATACCAGAGCTAGTTCAGCTGAATTTTGCTACCCTATACTAGAGTAAACTCCCAAAATCCCCCTATCCTAGAGTAGCTGTTTCCCCAGTTTAGATAAAATTCTCAACCAACTCCTGAAAAATGATACCCTATTCTAGACCCAAACGCTCTGATTCATATACCCTATCCTAGAGTAAACTGCTTGAAAACCATACCCTTCACAGCGGCACATACCGATATTGCCCATATATGGTAGTACCCCCCCCACCGGGCCGAAAAGCTCTTCCCTTATGGAACACTAATCTTTATTATGTAACAACGTGTCTATCCTTTGGCTAATCACAATTCCTCCCAGGTAACTTTCACAACTAATAAAACTTATTTATCAGTGACAAAGGGGCGCGATAACTTTCTTGTTAAGAGTCAAACACCCGGAGCGTTACAACTCAGTTCAGTCAGTTGGCAGTGGGTGTTGGCTCTTGTATTAACCAGTAACATCCAAGATCAATTTTGACAAGAATTGTCTCGATTAATAAAATTGGCAGTTACTTATTCAAAGGTTAGTTCAGTCAGCATTTAAGGTGTGTTCAGTATTCAAGGTTTGCCATTTGGTTACTGCTTCAAACAGCAAGCAAGCCACACTCCTACGTCTGCATCGATCGAGTTAATTAACGAACGCGGAACCAGAGATCCAACATGACGAATTTGCAGCATGTAGCTCTTTTCATGTTCCTGATCTTCTTGCCAATGGGTAGGGATGTAGTTTTGTTACTTGTTTCTCAGTGCCTTGCATTAAGTACGTTTAATTTATCTGCCAATAGATTCGCTTTCATGTTGACAATTGCGAAGCTCGTAAAGAACCAGAATTTGATAAATTTACGTTTTGATGATGACGAGTCATCGTTGAAAACTGATGTGTAACAACTAATCCTGGCTCGGACGCATAAAGCACCTTTTAATAAGTCCTTACCATAGCTTTCTGTCTTATTTGTACAAAACACCGGGCGTATTAGATGTCGTTAGCATACGGAGTTGTTCGTAGGGTGTGCGCAAGGAATTAAGTTCTTCTGGTGCGGGTGTGTTCTATTTACTGCATGGATCACTTTTTATCTCGACGTCTTCGAATCATCATATCTGAGTTGATTAATTACTGTTATCTTCCTTTTCCTGTTTTAGTAGGCAGCAGTTTCTTTGCTTTTATTTTATAACAGCGTGCGTCAGTACTCTTTTCTGTTTGAAGACTGCTTGCATTACCTATTAACGTGAAATAGTTTTTAAAAAGTTAAGATTCAAGACAACCGCACACTAGATTTGCATGGTGAATGCTCGACTCAGCAGGTCCTAAAGTTTGTTTGCTTTTTTTTCTGAATATAATTTTTAGAAAAACAGTTGCTAATATACGCAATGGTTAGTTTTATGATATCAGAACTTTGTATCCTGTTTGCTACTCTAGCTAAAACATTACATGTTTTTAATATCATGACAAGTGCAAAATTATTGTCTCTTTTAATTATTGGTATGTTGCAACTGCACGTTGTCTCAGGGTAGATTTCAGTGGGTAGCTATGGCTTCATGCAAACACATTGCGGAGACTAATGATCAATCTGTAGCAAAGAATTGTTGGCCTTTATTGATCGAATTCTTCTATAATTAATTTCCACTGCAGTGATTTCCCGAAAATGTTATCAGTGTACCAGTACGCAATCTTTCCAAGATTGTGACGCCGGACGATACAAAGTAAGTTGTTTGTACTCCCAGTACTGTACCAAGGTAAGCGTCAACATCACATCTGGTAGCTTCACGTTCGAGGGATACGCTAAAGGATGCGCTAAGACCTGCTCAGCATCAGCTGTTCCACAATGCAACAAACCCGGAGTCAAGTGTGAAATGAATTGTTGCTCTTCTGACTACTGCAATGGAGCCTCAGGTCGTATGGTCAGCGGGATTCCTTTAATTGCCAGCTTCACTGCCAGCTTTATGTATCTGTTTGGATGTTAATGAAAACACCAATAAGCCAAACTTCCTGAAGATCACAACTAATTATGTTGTAGAAGTAGTTATTACCTTTTTCTGAGAGTAAGTTAAAACTGCACATGTATAAATAGCTTTACAATTGAGAAATAAAAAATCTGCACGTGTAATTGCTTAGGGGCATTAAAATTTCCAAAGTTGTTCAGTTATACTTTTTGTTGATCGTATATTCTGTTTAATAAGAAAGCAAATTAGTTTTTAAAAGTTACAAGGATTTCACTTCTCTAAGAAATAGCTAAGTGCAAACCTGCCCCAATTTGTGTTATTTTCAAGTAACAAATTAAAATATAAGAAAGTGAAAGTTCAAACTTGAGTGCTCAAGCCTGAATTTTTCTCAGGTTGTTTTTCAACCGCTTAGTTTGTTCATTCCGCTTGAAATTAAGATCATGTTCACTTTCATATCTATGCGCAGTTCAAAATATGATTCATTTCATATATTTCAATTCAAAACAAAAAAAAAAGAATGCAAAAGATGCAGGTGTGACGGAAAGACAATCTGTAACTTCCTCGTAGCACGTGTGAGTTTCACCACCTGTTCTTTCCATAACTCAGCACTTAAGTGACGAAACGGGTGGAAGACTGGGTACAAGGTAGAGCCAAGATGAAATTCTGGCATACCTGAAAAAATTATTCATCATTGGCTTGATTTATGAGACAATGCTCTACTGGCTAACGGTATTGTTTCGGCTTCAAAACTCCGGCAGTTACACCGACGCCTAAATTTGGCATTTCAATGAGAAAACCAGGAAGTCATTTCATATATTGTTTGCGGTTTTACACATTTGTCATATTGGCGCTTAAGTCACGATCGCATTGTTTAGAGCTCTACTGAGCATATTTGTACTCTGCAGTACCAACGATTCACTTTAGACAGCTTATTTGGTAACTAGAACAACATAGGTCGGGGATAACGGCTGCCAAATTAGCTAGCAAGATTGGTACACTATTCAACTTTACGGGGATTGAGAAATGGTTTTATTAACTAGGGCCGCAGACCTAATTAAATCGTATCTTTACTGTTGAACGGTTTAGAGACTATATCTATTTAGCCAAGGCAGCCAAGGTTTGAATTAAATAAACGAGAATAGGTTGTAGACTTTTGACCTTGAAATTAGGCTCTTTGTGGTGCGCGATTGGTAGTATATATGAAAAAGCTCCCTTCAGCCATTCAGCGTACCAAGCGAATTGGGTTTCGTAGTACATTTGTCCATAAATTAAGCCTCACTCACCCAAAATGCAAAACAACTCAGAGTAATTTAAGGAAAGACCCGTTAACGTTACGCAATAAAGTTCGCTTGCAAATTGGCTCTGTGATAGGCACCCGTGTCAGAGACTTGGCTGCGTTTTACGGTGCATTTTTCAGCGGATTCTTCTGACAGTACTTCAAGCGACAATTTCAGAGTGAGTGGTGTGGGTTCTTTTTTACGTCCTTCATGAATCAGCTAAGACTGCATTCATTATGTATACCACAGATGGGAGAGGGGGGGATGAGAGGATTTTTTTTGGGCGGGGGGGGAGGGTTCTTAAAACTGTTGAAGGGAAAAGGGGGAATGGTAAAAATTTTTGAAGGCAGGAAGGGGGGAGGCCGATGTTTTTAGATGCCATTGAAAGATTAAATATTTGTGTCTTTATTGATAAATAAATATTTGTGTCTTTATTGATAAACCACTACCAACACCAACACACCCGGAGGGGCGATTTAATGGAGGGTTTTTTACGTTATCGCTTTGGGGGGCTTATATATGTACTGTCAGAAGAATTCTCTGAAGATTCCTCACGTGCGTCCGCCATTCATTTTGAAGGAGTTGTCCTGGTTACGTATTAAAAGTTTATTATTGATGACGCAATTGCTTGTGATTGGCTTTTCGAAAGCAATTCGCGGGAAAGGCTTATCTAGAAATAAACCTACTTGTGAAAACGCCGTTGCATATAGTAGTATTGAAGTTGTGTAAGGGAGGGAGGGGTGTAAAAAAAATTGTGTGCAATGCGCGGGTGAGTGACAAATTTTAGCCCTCTAAGCGAGTAATGGAGGTAGGAGGCGTGGGAGGGGTTGGCTATAAGCTAGCCCAATCGGTTTTGAAACGCAAATTTCCCTCCGTAGATAAGCCCCTCCAAAAATAAGCCTCTCAAAAAGGACCTTTGAAAAATAGAAGCCCCCCGGCTTATTTTCGGAGTCAGTTTACGGTATTTAAAGATCTTGACCTCCCGATCAGCAAACCGGCGCTCTCCCAACTGAGCTAACCAGGCGACGGTTTCATATATTGCGGCGCCAAGCGCCAGACTGTTACAGTGTTAAGAACCGAGCTGATCTTGCAAAACTTGCACAATGGTTTCGATTATCTTTCCCGGCCCAGATATACTAAGCGCATATCTTTGTCATCTTAACTGAAAAGCGAAGACCAGATGTCTAACAAAACAGCGCAATAAATAATATGGCTGGTTTCAAAAATACCCGCTACTATAGGTCATTTAGCATCTATATGTCATTAGCATCTCCTCAGAGCAATTCATTGCATAGAGAAATACGGAAGCATTGACCAAGCTACGATTACCCTAGTGCCAGGCTCTCAGATAGTATAGTGGGAATGTATTAAAACGAGCAAAGCGAAAATAAGACGCGCAAGACTTGGGAAAGGGGGCGGTGGCGGCGGGAAAAATGGCCCTGTCTCTCCCCAGCCCCCGCGCGTTTTTCGCATTTCTTATTACTGAACGACTTTCCACCACCACCTCGGAGCCTGGAACAGCTAAGCTACGATATGGCTTGTGTTTATGGTACGATAAAAGCTATATAGCTATGTTAGAGTGACGACGCAATAGTTGTTTTTGTTGCTGCTTTTGTTTGAGATTCTATTCCTGATGACTGAAAAACTTGATCAAGAATACTAAAAATATAGCTTTTAGCTATAGAGACACGTATTTCTTTAATTTTTTTTCTTTCTTTTCTTTTTTTTCTTTCGAAAGTTCCATCACTACATACACAATAATAGACACAAAAATCTTCAGAAACTAAACTACATAATGTGTAACTTTTGTATGAGCCATCCACAAGGGCTCCTGACACACTGGAATATCAAGCAAACAAAATGGCGGCTGCACACGCCGAACCGCTGACCAGCGTTGACTAGACTAGGCTCTCTCTAGTTTTGGCTAGAAACCTGAAATATATATGTTTGGCTGTTTGCCTGTTTTTCGGTGAATTTCATCACTTTAGACAAATTTTCCCTTTTACTGATTCAAACTGCTAAAATGCTGGCATTATACTTGATGCTTTTGCCATGTTATTATGCTCAAAATAATGCTAGCATAATGGCCAAAGCCTACCTTCACGGTTTCTGGCTTCAACTTTTTCCCAGACTTTCCAATGACAATGATGCATGGATCTAACTGGTTTATTTATCAGTGCCAAAGCATTTTAAATATTCATAAGTACTTTTAAAATCGAAAGAATTATTCAGTCCATTTTTTGTTGCGACGAAATACAGGTAGTCGCACTTGAGACACCAGACTACGATCTTGGACAAAAATGTTAAGAAAAATGCACGTTGTATGTCTAATTTTAGAATACTTCCCTCTAGAGCCCGGTTCACTCAAGATACTTCCCCCTCTCCCCCGAAAAACAAAGTTGAAGTGTGGCCGGAACATTTTTGCTCCCGCCTAAACAACATTGACCTGGGCGGGGTGAGGGGAGGGTTCACCATGGTGCCAAATTCGCGGGGTGAGTTTCCTGTGAGTAAGAAAGTGTAAAATGTTAAATCCTTACAAATCACACTCCAACTGTTGATGAGTGATTCTAGACACACTGACCAAGAACTGAGTAGGATCAGCCGAGAGATTAGACATCTGGAGGCAGGTAGTTCTACTGAACTATAGTTCTAGGATAGATAGACAGTCTGTGAGAGGTTGCAGAGGTCAGTGGAAATCATGATGAAGAAGTGAACTGAACATGTCTACTTTTGCCGGTTGGTGAACGCAAATTGTAGGCTGAGTTCACTGCAACTAAGTTGTTAAAGATCCTATAAAACATAGTTTGGTGCGCGTCGAATCTTCTCTGCTCTAAGGTTCTCCAGTTGAGCTCTTTAAGCATCTCTGTCACTCTTGCTAATAGCTGGTATCTCCCGACTGCCCACCTGGCGGCCCGTCGCTGCACCATTTCTATATAGTTTTCCACGCCTTTACGAGGGCCCTAAACAGTACTACAGTATTGCAACGGCGGGACGTATTGACGCGTATGCCTTAGCTTTTAGAGAAGGCGAATTTACTCTCAGGGTTCGCTTAAGAAATGCTAGTGTCCTGTATTCCTCACTGGTCACCTTGCTAATATGGGAGTTCAGTTTCAGGTCTTTGGATAAAACACAACAATGAAGGTATTTAGTCTCTGAGACTGTCTTTAGCGGCACCCCATGGAGGGTGTAGGTAAACAGGAATGTGTTTCTCTTTCGGTGCACCCGGAGGATTTCACATTTTTCAGAATTTTAAAAACTCATCAGTCAGTCTTGTCCCCATACTCACCTGGTACATTTATGCGTCGGAACACTCGAAAAGCTATCCGGCAAACACATAGCCTGAATGCATTTAGCTTGTCATAGTTTTCAAATGCAGTCTAAATTTCCTAAGATATCACTGAAACAGGTTAATTTTGCGAAGAAACGGCGCCGGACAAAGACAACTGCTCTCTGAATCTAGCAAAAGGAAACTTTGATGACGTACAGAAAATAATGTACTTATTAGAAAATTATATGCAAACATCATTTACGATTAATACCTCTATTTTGACTTTTCATTCGAAATCGCAACTGAACTGGCAGTTGGTGGGTGGGTGGGCCAGTATGGCCGCTCACCCTCATTGATGGACAAGGGGGAATCCTGATTGCGTTGCAACTATAATTCTAGATCAAGTGATCAAAACATGTCGCTGTAGATTTCATCAAAGTCGCATCACAAACCGTCGGCGCTGATTTTCACAAACGAAAGGCAGTTTATCATCATTCCAATGATTTATAGCCAAGGAAAGTGTTGATTTGGGTGAGCTCCCTTGTCTCAGTCAAAGTGAAATTTTTTTCTTGGTCGCATCAGCTCGAATAAGAAGGTTGTGGAGCGAAGAATGTGTTGCTTTCAATCGCGGCAACAATTGAGGATTCTTTTGACATACTTACCTAACAAACAACTAGAGGGGGCAAAGATAACTAAAAGTACCTTCCAAAAGTACCTTCCAAAAACAACTAGGGGGCAAAGATAACTAAAGTAAATGATCTTTTACGGTATGTTTTTGGAGATTTATAATTATGTTACTTACATTTTTTACATACTATGTAAATTTTGTCAGTTGATTTATTACTCAGTAATTTTTTCCTGGCAACTTCCACATGGCAATCTCTTCTGTTTTGACGGTTTATAGAATGCAAGGGCTAGATTTTCAAAGCTTTCTTTGCTTCAGTTAGACTTCCTGTCCAATACATAAAGGAGCGGCCAATAAATCAAGTATTTTTCGTTACGTTTCCCAGAGACGTTAAGTGATCAGAAGTATTTTTTTCTTTGTTTTTTGGTAACTTTTTGTTTTGCTAGGCTCTAAAGCCCCGTGCAAACGGACGCAACATTGTTGGCCAACAACTCCCAACATTGTTGGATGATACATGTTGCGTCCGTTTGCATACCCTGTTGCATGTTGTTGGATGTTGTTGCGCAAAGTTTGAAACCGGTCAAACTTTTCAGCCAACAACTCCCAACATTTCTTTTGTTCCGTGATCGCCGAAGCGTAGCGCAACAATGTTGGATCCGTTCGCACAGCTCTTCCAACATTGTTGGGGCCACGCATTACGCATGGTTTACAAACATTTAGGGATTGTATCCTTCCCACGACGCACTGCAGGTCCTAACATTGTTGGGAGTTGTGGCATCCGTTTGCACACCACTGCCAACACGTACGCAACAACTCCCAACATTGTTGGCGCAACAATATTAAGAGTTGTTGCGTCCGTTTGCACGCAGCCTAATATGTTGACTCCGTCACACGTGAGTTAACTGAGTTTCTTCCAAAGAAGATGAGCCACGCTTTCCTCCTCTTCCTTGGAAGAGACCTTCGAAAGAGGACTTTTTGTAAACCGCTGACCATTTTCTGAAAACTTTAACTCAAAAATCCAACTCGAATCCTAATCGGCAAACGGGTATCCTCATATGCTTCAATATCTACAGACAGCTGGTAATCGAGCCACTAATATGCATAGGAGACAATTTGGAAGCTGAAGAAGTGTTACAGATCATTCAGATCAGAAAACGTCACATTGGAATTTCCTTGATGACTAGTCCAAATGAAGGCTTCTATATTCCTTTTCTTCCTTGTTCATGTTCTCAATGTTGAAAACAATTACCAAATAAGGAATATTCCGGGATCGTAACCTGCCCGTTACAGCAATAAGTTCTCTCAAGACGTACGTGGATCTGCGTGACTTCCGATTCATTGTTCTCACAATATCAGTCGTACCCGGTCGCTATCAATATTACTACCATGAGGCAAACGATAAACTAAGCTTTCATTCACATATTCCATTCGTGGGTATGTGCTCATGATCAGGTAACTGTTCAGATATGACGTCAAGTTTTGGTAAGAATGTCTCCACCAATCTTAGTTTGCTCTTACCACGTATGTGACATCATATGTCCGTAAACTATAACCTAGCAGGCGCCCGGGGGGCGGGGGTACTCCCATACATTACCTATACGGGTATGTGCCGCCCAACGGGGTCGTGATTTTGACGCTCCTTATTTAGAACGGGGTATCCATTTCAGAGGCGTTTTCTAGAACGGGGTATAATATTTCGAACGTACGAAAGCTCCAGTTTTGTAAGCAGCCCCTTGACTTTTCTATTCAAGGACAGATAGCTTTTATAAATACGGTTCAATGTGTTAACAAGCAAACCGTTGTACTCTTGTTGCACCCTAGAACAGAGTATAAAAGATTGGCCCATTTCTAGAACGGGGTATCAATTTTAGGGCAAATTGTAGAACGGGGTATAAAAAACTGGCCCATTTCTAGAACGGGGTATCAATTTTAGGAGAATTTGTTTTAGAACGGGGTGCCAATTTGGAGTCCCGGACGGCACATACCCACCCAAAAAATACCCAAATGCCCCCCCCCCCCCGGGGGGCAGGCGCATGGAATGTACGGAACCCATCTACGTTGAAGATCAGCTCTGTCAAGATCGCGTCAATAGTCACCTCAGATGTTTACCTCAGATGTTTTGAAACTAGCTATGGGGCGATCGATACTGATCTGGGCGAGTGTGGGGATCGAAATCATGTCTATATAGTCTATATGTCATGATATGTAAACAACATTTCCATTTAGGGTACTGCAGTCGCTTCAGTCCTCCGGATCATGAATGTTGCATGCAGATCTGAACTTGGCAGATTCCCTCTGATCATTGATATAAATAACAAGATACTTCATTACTTAAACTATCTCCAAGAAAAAGATGAAAATTCTATAGTTAAACAATCTTTAAAAATATCTGTTGACCTTTATCATAGTGGCCAAAATAGTTTTTACTCCAGTCTTAAGAAGATGACTGACGACTATGATTTCCCAGGCTTTAATTGTAAGTACTGAATAAATGTAAAATTAAGCAAAATGTAGATCTTATGCAAAAGAAATATATCACTTACTGGAATCATACCCTTCAACATTCACAAAAACTTAACTTTTATTATAAAATCAAAACGAATTATAGCCCTTCTGTCTACCTAGATTTAACAAGAAAGAACCCTTCTAGGAAAACATTAGTGAAACTGAGAATAAGCAGTCACAAACTTAGGATTGAGACAGGTAGATACGACAATCTACCACGTGGCGAAAGGTTATGCAATCTCTGCAATTGTAACAGAATTGAAGACGAAACTCACTTTTTATTAGATTGTCCAAGTTTCTCTTCGATAAGAGATATGTTCTTCTCTAAACTAGAACCTAAAATACCGTTTCTACGACTACAATCACATGAGTCCCTATTATCACATCTGATGAATTCTACTGACTATTTTATTAACATCCAATTAATTTCATTTATATCAACTTGCTTTGAATTGAGAGACAAACTTATCTCCGGAATAATTAATCCTACTGATGGTTAGAAATAAACAATGATTAATGAGTTTCAAATTATTTTGAATATTTAATTTACAAGGAATCAATGACTAATTTCAAGTAGCTTTTGCAATACTGTAATACTTTGTTATGGTCATGCAAATAAAGCTTATTGTTGTTGTTGTTGTTGTTGTTGTTGTTGGATCATCCCTTATGGCATCAGTGGGTATGAGAGGTCTTTCCATATCATTTTCTCAAACGGCTGAACACACCAAACGACACATTGGATGACTCGTGCGATCGCGCGGAGACGAGCTGGTTGATCAGAGTACAGAAGTGCATCGGACCCCGACGAAATGTTCATCGATTTGTTCCTGCAGTGACACTAGACCTTAATGACCCATTAGAAGTGTCTTTGGTGTTTTTCTTGAGTGTCACTGAGTTCAACCCTTTATTTTCTAACAAACTGAAAAATAATACGATAGGCCTATTGATCCATGTGATGCAGCCTTGCAATTATTTCACTAATTAAAAAACAAACTTTCAGTACGATATCGAGAAACGGCTAAAACCGCCATTTCTGGAATAAAGCTTAATATTTAGAAATACCATGTCTAGTATAGCCTGTAAACAGACGTTGTTTTATTTTTCTTTTCGTTATTTTCAAAAACATCGGTGAGCTCGCGCGAGAACGAGCGCGGAGCGCGGAGCGCGAGAAAGCAAAATAAAAAACGTCTATTTTCTTCTTCCCCCAGCACTACCCCCTTGTGCTGGCGGTCAATAAATCTCCAGCGGTTTATATTTTATCACCCGCGCTCGACGGACTTTGAAGAGAAAAGTCAAGTAACACTGGCCTTTTTCCCTCATAAGAGCGAACTGAAGAAAACAAGTGCATTACAGTTGAATTCACTGATGTTCGAATTCGAAATTTTGACCTTCCTTCAGGGGCTAAATGACTTAGAGTATAAGAAACCGAAAGAAAAAAACTTTAATCAAGGACGTAGAATTGCATTCATGACGAGTGTTTCGAAAGTTGCCGAAAAGTTCTTCCCTTATGGAACACTAATCCTTATTATGTAACAACGTGTCTATCCTTTGGCTCATCATCCCAGGTAAAAATCATCAAGGCTAAACTTCAGTCAGCCCAGGCTGTCAAGCTTGTAGCTTTCACCAAGAACAACGTACAGTCCCTCAAAGTGGGATTGGGAAGCTTGTGATGCGCGGCTGTGATGCGTGGAGGCTGTGAGTCTGACCAAAAAAGGGATTACCGGTATCGGTAAATAACTGAAGGTCACCTATGACGCAACGTTTATTTACGTGATCGTCGGAGAAATGACGAAGTAACTTCGCTCGTCACGAGATATTATTTCATCCGGCAGTAACTGTGGTATTTAAACCGCCCGTTAGTGCAAGCCACAACGACAAAGAAGACGTGAATCTAAAAGACAACATGCAGAGGAATTTGCAGAGACTGGCCTACATTTTAGTGTGCTTCAGTTGGCTTTCTTTAGGTAAGTGCGAGTATTATAAGCGATTGTCGGTTGCTACACACGTTCACCTTGGCTATTTTGAAGAATTATCTTAAAATACGTAAATGAAAATACAGATCGCAGTAAGATTACCTTAGCTAGCTAAAAGGGGCATTAAGCTACAACAAACTTCAAGTGCTCTCTTTAAAATTGAACGGATTCTGGCTCACGGCTTAGCGAGCCCTACAAACCACTAGGAGAACAAAGAAAACATTTCGCAAATTATTTCGCTGCGACGAAATATTGTAATTTGTTTAAATTTTTGTAAAAATGGATAACGCAATTTATAAGTCGGTTAAGCCAAGGTCGAAGCGACGCTTGATATAGTTGATGCCAGATAAGAGCCATCAAGATGGCACGAAATGAAGGGTTTAATCAATATGGAAGGACGCAACAGCAGAGGAACAATATAATTAACATATTAGATCCAGTAGACAAAGGCTCCAACTAACAAGTACAATACCAGCCATTTTTCAATATTAATCAATTCTCCTGGACATTCGTCAATAATTCATGAAATATCAGCTGCTCATGCGTTACTTCGAATTTGTTTCGATGCTTTATTCTTCTTCAAACGAAACAGTGGCCTTTCATCGTTATTATTTATTATTTTTTATTTTATTGTGTTTTGTTCTAATTATCGATGACTTGACCGGATAATTGCCATGACTTCAATTCCCCAGCCAACGCAATTTTGGTCAGCGTAATGCAGATTAAGACTGGCATCCTCTGGCACTTTCCAGAACGTCAATACGTGCTGTTGTTTCCAAAATAAATGAAACATAGCTAGGTTTCCTGTGCCATGAAGTTCCGTCTTCCCACGTGCACAACGCCTCGTAGAAAGCTCACCAATGTAACCCGGAGGTTCCTCGAAGCGTTTTTCACGTCGTTACTTTGAGCGCGCGTCATAAAATATTCAAAGCGACGAGTTCAAGCTACTCATGTTGCTCAAGTTCATTGGGCCGATGTCACGATTTTCCAGCCATTCGAGAACTACCCGGCGAGCAGAGGTTTCTTTCAGTCTGACAAGGCCTTTAGCATTTGCGAAGCCTTTCATGACAGTAAGAAACCTCCGCTCGCAGGGCAAATTCGAGAATATAAACTTCGCCACTGATTCCTACTTTATTGTTCAATATTTTGCTTGTTTCGTTAAGCCACAGTACCGTTTCACAAATTTTAGAAGACTTGCCCGGATCGAGCTTAGTTTTGAACTTGAATTCTTTCTGAAACGAAACGAAAAAAAGACATAAAGCAGAGGAAGGTTTGTCTTCATCGATGTCACTGATATCATATTCAGTTTTCAGTCCTGTCCCTGTCATGTCGACATTTAGGTGGCGAGCCAAAAGACTTTTGCTACAAGCCCGCTAGAAGTAGCGCCCATTAGTTCTCCTGCCCTCCGCGTGAAAGGGAAGAAGAGACCCAGGTGACAAGCATTAAATTGAAGATGATTTATTTTAACTAGCTATAATAACAATTCCAGTTTTCCATCTGGAGAATAATCTCGATTTGTATACGACTGTGATGAAACGTTCTTTGAAAATCAAGAGCCTATTGCGATTTAATTGAATGATTACTGAGGAATTTTTCCCTGGCCAGTCAACCAAGCATATCCTCATGCGATCACGAAAGACACGAATTAAATATTTGCAGTTTAACGGATTTTAAGGCATTTCCGTGGATCGTGAAATTCTTTTGGCTTCCGTGCGAAGATGATAAGCTATGTCACAAAAATGATCATATCTTATTGCTAGTTTATTGCTATCTTAAAACTAGTTTCAACTATCTAAAATGTAGTTCCTCAACAAAACTCGCTATCTTTTTGCTATTTTAGAGTTTGAGCGGATAGTGCATAGCTATCTCTGTCCTAGTTTTGTGCTAACTATTATATATCTGCCAGGTAGTTAGGAGATAGATAGAGTATCTTAAAACTAACTACCTATGTAGATAGCAAAAAGATAGCCTAACCAACTACTATCTCAGCTATCTGAAAACTATCTTCACTGGAGTTAGTTAAGGTGGCTCCGTAATTAATACAAGAGCATTTAGCTGTGACAAATTTTCCGTCATAACTTTTTGGTTATTAACGCGATGGCTGCGAAACTTTGCAAAGAACAACAGATATCATTCGGCAATAACACGAAATATTCCGATTTCATTGATGGTAAATATTTCTTGAGAAATTAGCGCTTAAAAGGACCCTACTGTTCAAAAAAATCGCGTCTAGTAAAAAATTTTGCTGATATTTTTTACTGAAATTTCTAATATCGGCTTTAATTGATATAATAAATATGCCAGAGGAATTTCAGAAAAATCGTTGGAGCAGAAGTCCGAAACTAAAAGTCGCTCAAAATTCAGCTGTGAAATTGTTTTGGAATTTCAAAAATAAATTACTATCGGGTAGAAGGAGCCACCAGTTTGAATTTTCGTGACAAGTAAATTCAACGTTTTCTAATTCTTAAAACAAAAGCCGATTGCCTATCGTGCTATTCTTTAAAAGGTACTGTTTAGTTGTAGAAGCACTATAAATTGCTCCAAACCTTGCTCTGAGGTAGAATTACTTGTTCTTCGACATTTTTAAAATATCCATGGCAGTTTTGGTTCAAACTCCTGCTGCATACATTTTGATGTATTGCAATGCATTTTCAACGACTTTTACTTCTGTTCGTTGCTTCCAACTCAGGAAAAAAAGTATTGAGATTGGACGCTACCTCGTACCAGAGCTCAGATAGAACTGTCCAGCACCTTTGTTTATGACTACAAAATGAGCACGAGCGGCAGTTCTGCGTGGAATTCGCACCTCACACAGGGGGACGAACGACATCGATGACCATGCCTGTGAACCGAATAACATCACAGTCCAAAATAAAATTATCGCAAAAATACTGCCCGTGAATAAATTTACAACTCTGGAATTTTTGTCACTCCTTCCCTCAATGAATGGGTATTTTTTCTTGATTATTATGTTTTGCTCTGCAATACATGTTTATACAGATCGGTTCACAGACATGGGCATCATTGTCATTCGTCCCCCCTGGCTGAGGTGCGAATTCCTCGCACAAGTGCCGCTCGTGCTCATTTTCTGGTCATAAACAAAGGTGCTGGACAGTTCTATCTGAGCTTTGATACAAGGTAGCTTACAATCCCAATACCTTTTTCCTGAATTGGAAACAACGTACAGCAGGAAAAGCCGTTGAGGATGCATTGCAATACATCAAAATGTGTGCAGCAGGAGTTTGAACCAAAACTGCCAAGGGATATTTTAAAAATGTCGACGAACAAGGACAACAAGTCATTCGAAGTCAGAGCAAAGTTTTGAAGTAATTTATAGTGCTTCTAAAACTGAACAGTACCTTTTAAAGAATAGCACGATAGGCAATCGGCTTCTGTTTTCAGAATTAGCAAACACTGAATTTACTTGTCCCGAAAATTCAAACTGGTGGCTCCTTCTCGCTGATGGTAATTTATTTTTGAAATTCCAAAACAATTTCACAGCTGAATTTTGAGCGACTTTTAGTTTCGGACTTCTGCTCCAACGATTTTTCTGAAATTCCTCTGGCATATTTATTATATCAATTAAAGCCGATACCAGAAATTTCAGTAAAAAATATCAGCAAAATTTTTTACTAGACGCGATTTTCTTTGAACAGTAGGGTCCTTTTAAGCGCTAATTTCTCGAGAAATATTTACCATCAGTGAACTCGGAATATTTCGAATCATTGCCTAATGATATCTGTTGTTCTTTGCAAAGTTTCGCAGCCATCGCGTTAAAAACCAAAAAGTTATGACGGAAAATTTGTCACAGCTAAATGCTCTTGTATTAATTACGGAGCCACCTTAAAAGCTAGGCTATCTGATTTCTATTTTCATTTTGTACTCTCTGCTATCTTAGTACTAACTTAGTGGTAGATAGTAAAAAGATAGCCTATCTTAAATCTATCCATTGTCCATAAAGCCATTTAATATGCTATCCAAAAGCTATCTTGGAAAAGATAGTGAAAAGTTAGGCTATTTGAAAGCTATCTGTTTCTCATGAAACACTTTATAACCTATCTTAAAACTATCTTGAACATAGGTAGTGAAAAGATCGGCTCAAACCTACCAATATTAACTATAATATGGCACTTCTCAAAGTCGGCAAATAGTACTGTAATAACATAGGGTATCCTTATTAAGCCGACCATTTCTATAGCAAATTATTGTAAATTCTATCAATAATAATTTGTCACGATTAGTCAGCTAGCTGGCAATGCTCACTTATTTTATACACAGAAAGCTCGATTAATCAAGACTTGCACTGTATTTTAAACTTAATGTAAGACTGAGATGCTTTTATATATTAGTGCTTCACAAAACCATTTAATTCTAAAGTCACAGAGAATCACATCATCCACACCACAATTTCTCGATGAAGGCTTGCTTTGATTATTTCTTTTTTCGTTTCAGTTTCCTACATGCGTACCAACAGTACCTTGTAATATTGAACAGCCATTTGCGAAAATTTTTCTTTAAAAAGCGTTGTGCTCAGTTGTGTGTTGGAGGACTGTAATAATTAATTATATCGTGCCAAGCTCGATTACCTTCCACACGACACGATAATACTGTTACTGCAATATCAATCTTGATCAATCGCGTCTGACTCATTTTAAGAAGGCCTGTTTTTTCAAAATACCTGAATCTCCCTTTTGTGATCGCAGATGATGAAGGTGAACCGCTTTCTTTAGGCTGAAAATGGAAATATTCCAGTACAAGAAGAGGATGCCTGAGGATCGAGTTCGCCAGCATTCCTCAGTCTACGTCGAATCGATGACACGAATGCGAAATCTCTTTAACTCCACGATATCATATACCTTTTCGGAATTTTTTTCTCCGCTTGCACTGTCCTTCATAACCGAACTTTTCCTTTTTCTCAGCCATTTTGTTACTTTTTGGATTCATAACTGATATCTTTAAGCGTGATGAGCGCAAACAAGCAGTAGTTGACTCTCTGGTGCGGTACGTGACCACGGAAATACCGTTGACTGCCTTTCATCCGGGTCTTCGGTCAATTAAAAAATCGCGCGAAAACACAATCGCCTTTCATTCGATCTTCGGCCGAAGTAACCGTTGAAGTCGTGGGTCGGTTGAACGAAGGTCTAATCATCGTGGATAGAGGATATCAAACTGAAAGGATTTACTCATTTCTTTAAGGTTTGTGTATAATTCACCTTCTATTGCTTTAGTCGTAATGTGTGCATGCATGGGTTCTTGTTCGTTTTAAATTTTTCTTGAAGAAGCGGTACCAACGTTTAGTGTGACATTCAGTACAACTGGGAGCCAAGTCAAACAGCACACTGACCTTATAGTTTAACTCCTGATCAAGTTTGTCAGCGCTAAGAATGCCAGTTATAGTTTGTTCACTTTTGAAAGTCCTATGGGAAACGTATTCTTTAGCGCAACTATCCGTGAATGATATTAAGTAGGATTTTTTTAAGAAGATTGTCACAGACCGTTTGTCAGTTATTATCAAGAGGTTTTTTGGCTGATGATGATCGAAAAAAAGGGTTAAGTTACATAAGCTTGGTGGTTATTGTTCCATTCAGTGACTGATAAATTTTTTTATAAGCGTATTTTATAATTCCTTACTTTACTGTTTCTTTACTTTTTTGAATGAAAAAACCATTGATGTGACGTGACCCTCAAGTTTCCGGAGCTTAACTTGTGGTTTTTTCTAAAAGTCTTGGCCGGTGCTACTGGAATGCGCCGCCTTTTCCGCTAAGATAAGATAAACAAATATTTGGAAGCACGGAATTGTCTTACTGTAAACAATTAAGTAAAAGTTGTTTGTGTTTGGTTTTAGACGGTTAAATTTATTTTCTTTCATGGCTAGCTATAATTGTTCTTCTGTATTACACATGTAAAGAGAAACCAGTCTAAGGGCACATCAGGTTTATGGCTCCTCTTGAATAGATCCGCGATATTCAAGTAGTGGCCGATAAATTTAAAAAACAATTAATACCATAAAGAACTCTTTAATGGAATAACTTTATTCTTATAATTGGCAAATTGTTGACCTTTAATATTTATGTCTTCTTTGCAGAGCAAAAGGGAAAGGCAAGTGGATCAAAGCTTTCCAATGTAAAGAAGGTGTCGTGGATAAATTAGGAAGTTGCGCAGACATGCAGCTGAGTTCTTATATAAATTATTATAAATACTAAAGTTGTATCAAATTTGATGTGAACTTTGAACAGCGTTGTGATGGAACTAATAAATCATTATTAATGAAAATGGAATCCTTTGCTATAGGCTACAGGCAACAGTCAAGTATACTTCAATATAATATGACTTGCATTATCGTGTTTAAAAATGTACTGTTTATTATATTTTTAAAAGGTTTAAGTTAAAACTATGGCATGTCACTAAGATTGATCAACTTATTACGCCGCGTCTATCTAATTCTTATCCGTGCAACCACTCTAGCTAATCAAAAAACTAAGTTAAATGCTATCCAATAACTACCAGACATGTAGTTTATTGCTATCCAAACACTAGTTTTTAGTTATTGGACATCTATTTTATTGCTATCCAAACACTAGTTTTTAGATATCATACATCTAGTTTATTGCTATCCAAACACTAGTTTTTAGTTATTAGACATCTATTTTATTGCTATCCAAACACTAGTTTTTAGATATCATACATCTAGTTTATTGCTATACAAAGACTAGTTTTTAGTTATCAGACATCTGCTTTAAAGCTATCCAAACACTAGCTTTTAGCTACCAGACATCTAGTTTAAAGCTATCCGAACACTATCGTTCAACTAGTTTATGTCTAGTTTATTGCTATCTATCGTGCCATTAATACATGTAAATTGCTAGTTAACTTCTATCTAATGACTAGTTTCTAACTATGTCAATGATGTCATTATTGGCAAAAACGTATCCGAAAACTAGCTTCTTAGCCGATAAAAAGCTAGTTTTACTCTATCTTATGTGTATCCAAAAGCTAACTATTGCAGCGATGCAAAAATTTCCTTTTTAAGATAGTATTTAGATAGCCTATCTGCATGGTTCCAAATAACTAGAAATTAGTTATTATTAAGATAGGCTTAAGATAGTAATTAGTTATTAGTGGCACACAGGGCATGAAGATAGGAATAAACTAGAAACAAGATAGCTTGTTGATAGTTTCATTAACTAGCTTTAAGATAGAAAAAAGATAGTGTCTCATTTCGTAAGGGGTACTACTTAACAACATAGATCCCCTTCTGTTAAACCCGCTCAGTTCAAGTCAGTGAAGTTCGTAAAAAGCACTTATCCGGAGTTTCCCCCCAGGGGCATGAAACTCCAACGTGCGTTTAAAAATTTTAGCTCCTTGAAATGGCACTGACCGAAATGAGAATCATTGTATCGTGTCAACCTGTGGATTAGCGAATTTTGGAAATGAAATTCGAAGCGCGAATCTTCTGAGAGACTCTTCGTTTGGAGCCTTGGTTCTTCAATGAAAATTTAGCAGTTTTTCTTAGTTTGCATCACACATCCACACCAATCCTGCCTCAATGTCATATGTTGGACTCACGGTCTTGGGCCCACATGAATGAAATGTAGCGAGAGAAGTTTCAGCGACTTTAGGATTTTGCGATGATAAAAATGGTAAATATGTGTCCATTTTTTTATTTTAACAAAGAAAAGAGCCTACAGGCTACAACTTGCGAGCAAGCACACCAGTTGATTTGAGAATCGATCGCGAGAAGCGGAGAGGTCAGTGGGTCTCCATTCTTTCATGAACAATTTATCCCCTTTTTTACAAACAAAACTTTTTTAAAAACGAAGATCTCTGCTTTATTTCCTTACTTGATCTCTGCAAAGAAAAATAGATCTCTTTTAATTAAGTTTAAGACCACGAGTACTGTACAATGTTTATTTGTCTTTCGACCCCAGTTTCGCAACTGAGTGCATGCTTATTAAATTAATTAGCCTACGTACGTAGCCCGCGAGATCGTTAGCGCGAGCAAAGTTTTGGCAGAGGAGCATCGGTGGCCTTGCGGAGAATCGATCCGCAGACAATGGCGGATTCTCTGCTAGCTTCTGCTAAAACTCTTGCGCACAGTAACAATTCAGCCAGCTACGCAGGCTACTAATCGAGCGCTAGGTCGCCGAACTCTGAGAGTGTTTACAATCTGAAAAAAGACAGTTGACAGGCTTCTGGATCGGTTTCGAACTGCAGCACTTTTCTTTTTCTGCGAAACGGCCTGCAAAACAGTCACTGCCAATCATAGATAATAAGGGACCCTCATTTAAAATGGATTTCCAACGTCGCGTTAATTTTACATGCGTAAAGAAAACAGAAGTCCACGCGTAAAAGTAAAAATTGAGCGAGGTCAATTTTACGTGTGCGCGCACCTTCCATACATTCCCTCTTTTTTATTTACCCGCGTAAATAAGGAAGAGGAAGAAACCGGGTTAACATATATTTCATACGACAAACTAAACTGCCCAGAACCATCTCTCATAATTATTTTCGCGTGCATCTCTTTCGCCATCGTTTCGTTCCCGCCTTGCAACCCGATTTTTGAGGAGAAAAAAATAAGAAAAAGAAACACTGTTATGCATTCTACTTCCTCGAGATCAGCTGAAACAGGTTATCGGGGCAGGGCGAATCGACAGCTTCCACTTCCGTTTTCAATATTTCGTTTATGATAACGTGTCATCATCGGCGGCCTTGTGTAGCGCTTGCGAGTACTCCTTCAGTGGCGTGCGTTATCCTTTAATTTGGTTTTAGGAAATGGGAAGTCTCGGCCTTAACATTTGTTTTCATTTCAGTTGAAAGAATGCCTTTAAAAAATACGTCGCCGGCTTTGATGACTATTTTTCGTTTCAGTGCATTTATTTGCAGTGCTGAGGGCTACTTGGCGTTAAATGTTAAATGTTTCCGCGTTCCTTTGGGTAATATTAATTGCTTTTTGTTTTGTTCTGTTTTTTTTTTTGTTTGTTTCTTTTGTTTGTTTGTTTGTTTTTTTTTTTTTTGGTTTTTTGTCACTTACAATTTAGCCGGGGAAAAGGCTACGTACCTGAAATGCGGGCATTTTGATGTAGCATGTAGCCGGAGGAAGTTACGTAGCCGCCATTATCTATATTTCTATGTTTATTAAAGAGACAGCTAATCTAGCTGATAATTAACTTTCCTTTGTTGATCCACTGCAAATATCAATAAATACCTAATCGGGAAAATTATCATCTGCTAAAAATTCCTGAAACCCATCGCCCGGATGAAAGATGATAGATCATCAAAATTCCAAACAAAACGTGTCACTTCTACTTGGCCCTAAGCGTGATGACGTCATAATAGGTGCGGTGCATATAGAGCACACTCCGGACGTGTGGAAACAGTTTATGCACGTTTTTCGGCTGGTAAATAACGACAAAAGAATCCAACGTTTGATACCTTAACTTCGCTGTCAAAACCCACTATCAGCGCCTGAAATCAAAGCTCTGTCTGCCCAGTTTAGCTTTGAATTCCGTAACTTGTACAAGTTGACGGTCTATTTTGGAAGATGGCAAATGATTTGCGCATTGTGTTCTTGACTGGATCCATATTCCTTCTGTTCTTCTGTTGTGGTGAGTTCAAATTCGCTTCATGCACTTAAGTCTAGCTTTGATTGATTCGACTGATTTAACTTTTGCGAGAGTCTCTACATAATTTTGTCCCCGATATTGCGAAAATTATAAGGAGATGATTGCAGTCCCGGGTGAACTTCGAACGAGGAACTTTTATATATTTGTGTTGATATTAGGATTTATTATTTACGCACGTTGACACATGCCGGCAAATTCAAGTGAACAAGTAAAAACGCCTCCCGCGTAAAACTGATTCTGTCTCAACAATCTCCAATACCAAACCGATAATTTTCACAATGAAGCAGTCTCCACCGAGATAATTTGACAGGATCAACGGGTACGAGATCTCAAAATCATTGTATGGGTAATTTCGATTGGAAAAGAGAAAGCGACCCTCCCGTTGGTATAACTGGGGTAAAATGTTCAATTTTACGATTTTCCTGCCGTCGAGCTGAGGGGACGAAACAAGAAACTCATCTTCAAGTTTACTGTTTCATAAGAACTTGACCGAAGAGGAGACGTGTCGCTTCTTCCAGGGGGGGGAAGGGTATGCGGGGGTCTGTTTTTACTCGAGAAAGGAAAGTACAGTTTCGGTATATGTAATTGTAAATCCCGCTGGTGGAGTGTGAAATTGTTTACTAGAAATTTTAAGCTTCTCAGTCTTTTTTGGATTTTCAATATTAAATCAAATCATATCAGGACAATTACATCGTCAAAGAAAACTATTTTCAGCAGGGGTATACTTCCTATAAGTGTATGGATTTTTGACTTGACCTTGTCACAGACGGGGTCAGCAAGTCTTATCCAATCTGCACTGGCTTTATTCCACCAGCGAGTCCATAAAATGATGTGCATGCCAACCATACATCATTTTCACTGCATTTTTACCAGTGAAAACGTTTTTCTGCCTGTCATTTAAGTACAGAAGGGCTAGCTTGCGTGCAAGTCCTCTTCCCTGTACGGAAACAAGAGAATTTTTGAAGTCATGAACAAGTCGGAGTAACTTCCTGTTTTGACCTCGAGATAATTACCATGCGAGCGATTGAGTCCAATGTCTGATGGCGTCCTTCGTTTACCCCCACCGAAGACAGCTGCCGTCTGACACAGGGGTCGTTTTCTCTGGCTACTTTATTGATACTTAATTTCGCTGGTCTTTAATTTCGTGTTTTTCACAATTGTGAAAAAATCGCGAAATTTAATGCCCATCTAGAAAATCACGAGACAGTGGATATGTATGGACAAACACAAATAGCTAACTGGTTTAACTGGAGTTCCATTTTGTATCTTCAGTTGAGAAATACTTCACGTTAGTTTGCAAAGATTTCACACATTTCTTGTTCATTAAGGGTTCAGACTTTAAAAACTAAAATGAAGTTGAGAACGCTTAAATCGCGAAATTTAATGCCCTTTCTTTCTATTTGCATGTTAAAATTGCGGAAATAAAACACCACGAAATACTTTCTCGCCAAAACCGCGAAATTTAGTACCAATATAAGGAATACAAAGGTCAAAATGTGTGGCAAATGCTTTCATTATTAATCATATTTCGCCGTTGTGGAATATGGTTCAAGGGAAATATTGAATGTTCTTGATGTCGAGTAGAAACTCCGGCTAGTTGTTATCTCAGTTTTCCCGGCGCTCGATCGCTGATCTTATGTTAAAATGAGCTCGTAAACGCTCGCTACAGACTCTCCAGTTGGGCCCCAGTTCTTTATCGTCTCGGTCACCAATGGTTGAACTCCTTGAACAGGCTAGTTTTACTGTTAAAAATATGACTTCTACACTTCTAAATTTAAGCAACTTAGACATAAGCAAACTAATCCTTATTAACTCACAACGGGATTTAGTGTATTTTAGTGTTGAAAAAATGCTTCTTTTGTTTGAGATGAGCGTGAACAGGAAAGAATGAAGATAGCTGGTTTTAAAACAAACAAAGGATTAAATTTCTGCTGTAGATGGGGGACAGACCTTGTTTGGCTACATGTGGAAGTGTGCACTTTGACTGAGCCACCACTCCTCTGAGAGAGGGGGACGCGTTGTTTTGTACTAAGAGGGGATCTGCTGACCCAAACCCCTAGTCTTAGATTAAATTTGTGCATATCCTCAACAAACAATTGTACCCCTGCTTCATGCTTCATGCATTTTGGCTCATACGTTAGCTTTTCTCTCTCTGTTTTCTTCGCTTTAATTCGTAAAAACCCTACCCTTTTGTGCTCCTCTAGGGCGATAAAGGAACCTCTTTCGGGCAGAGTATTTTCAGGGAGCACCCCCCGGACCCCCGGCCACCCAAGGATTCTCTATGAGTAAGATCAGTAAGATGCATTTCGGGTACGCAAAAGTGGGTAAAAATCGGGCCGCATAAACGTCTTGTAACTATAACAACTTAATGGTCCTTTGATACAAATGATTCAAGGTATGCAAATGATGGCTTTAAAATTTGATATATCATTTTGAATAGAGCTGTGAATGCTACTTCGAATTTGAACGTTCCTCTTCTAGAACGGAGAAATTTGGGCTTGATTTCCGCCGCTCTCTCGTTCCTGTTCGGGGAAGGCGCGTGCTGGCGGTAATCGAGCCTGCGTGGGTATATGCGGTCATATTACAGGGTGTCGTCATTGCTAGGCGTGTTTGGTTTCCTGTAAATACCGATTACCAAGTCATTCGGTTTTTATACCGTGGAATAGGGTATTCCACATATCCGAAGTTACTGTACTCTTGTATTTTGGCTTAACTACCGTGTATGCTTTCTAGAAGAACCATTTCTGTCATGAATTCGGTCTGAAATAGGTGATTTGTTTGTGGGATTCGTTTCTACACGCTTAAGCGTGTTTACAACTAAGAATATTCAAAGTCAAGGGGCACCCAACGAGAATATAGTTTAAAACCACTTAAACATAGCATTGTTAAACGTATTTTAGTATTTAAACGGTAGATATAGGCATATTTTTATCCCCTAAAAATTTTTCATCTGTTCGGATTTCCTAGCTGAAAGTCCAGTTATGCGAAAACTATAGGGATCAAAACTTACCTTTTCGAAAATTTCAGCCAGAAGAAAGGCTCCCGAAAATTCTAGGTGACCTTTTTAGGGTAAAAATCCGTTAAAAATAGGCAATTATACCATTTTTTAGATGTTCGAAAATCCTAGGAGAGGCAGGCAAGCAAGAAATTTTACAACAAATGTTTCGAAAATTCTAGATCTCAAATCGTCTTCCGAACAGATATTCTTCCGAAAAGTGTCGTTGGGTGCCCCTGAAAGTCTGACGTTGCAACCTTTGCCTGACCCATCGCGGTACGGAAACTACTTGTGTTTTCGCCAAAATTCATGCAGTAGATCATATTATTTTCTATGGATAAGAGGTATTTGAATGATTTTGCCTGGTATGGGTGTCTCCAGTTCAGATGTTCATTAAGATAAAAATATATGATTCTTGCGGGTTTCTACATGTTATTATATTTTGAAATTGTCCTTTGGATTCTCTGGTCACGTTCATGATCGATTGACGGAAAAAGTTTAAACAATTTGACAAAGAAGGTTCACATTTTCTGCAAACCGGCTACTGGACATGATACGTTTCCTTTCTCCAAGGATCATATTTCATGATGCTTAGAGCAAGCCGTAGATTGTGGCTTCGCCTACTCCAACGCGTGCGTAGTCCTATTCTAACAAAATGGATCGTCGCTCAGTTGTCTACAGTCATAACGATTTAGTTTCGAAAGTGAACAGGTTGCTCCGTCTGGTCGCATTATAGTCAAAGGCCGTATTGAAGCGCCCGCTAACATTACTTTTTGGGAGCGGATCTCGGGTGGAGGGAAGTGTTCGACTTCCTTGGCTGTCCGTGCACACCCTTCTTACCCCAGTTTAGCCTACGAGCATGCTCTTCAACTGGGGAAATCGCGATTGCGGAATAAATGGAGAGCGGACTCGCATGCTTAACCCCATTTACACTTTCCCCTTATTACTCAATCCTTCCTTCTCTAAATTTATATTAACATTGTTGGTTAAAGAGATTGCTGCTTTACACCTGCTTCTTGGGCATTCGTAACGTTTTAGTAAACGTTGATCTAGGGTCCCCCGGCAACAACCATCTTTGACCAATAAGCGGTGGACACTGGTCTACCTGATACGATAAGACTGAGCTGCAAATCATTAGTTAAGAAAGGGTAGTGGAAAAAGCTCATCGTCAGGGTCGGGGCACGTGCTCCAAAGTAGTGGTATTCAGACGGCTAACGGGGCAAACGGACGCAACCTTGTTGGCCAACAACTCGCAAGATATAGCTTCGCAAAGTTGTGGAAATGTACAGACGTTTGCATGGTGAGGGGCAAGTTTTTTGCCCCCCACCATACACAAGTGTTTGTAAAATTTCGCGTCTTTGAGAAGCTATATCCTCGTTAGTTTTTAACAAATCACTTTCAAACTTGGCAGTTTTACTAGTTAAAGGCGCCCTTTCCAGTGATGTCCACGGATGTTTCCCTAACTTGTCCATATCAAAGTTTAAAACCGTAGAAGGGTCTATTTTAGGGCGGTTACCATAAGTCAGAATCCGGTCCAGTTGTAATGAGAAATTCACTTTTAATCAGGACTGACCAACTAGACCCGGATAGTCTATTTCTAGATAGTCTGCATGGAAGTGATAGTTTTTTCAGCAATATCTCGTGAAAAATAATCTTTTCTATTTTCAACATTACCTGTCCGACCGGTCAGTTCTGACTTTTCGTAAACGTCGAGAATTTTATTCAGGCTTTGGTTCTGTTCATTCTTAATTCCTTACTCTCCTCTGTCGACAGTACACTCGCTGAAATGCTACACGTGCAAAGCAACTTCTGCAGAAGAATGTTCAGCGAGCCAAAATGTTACAACATGTGACGATAGACTGAGGTGTGCTATACTAACGTATGATGACCATGGTTTCCAGTACTTAAAGGATTGTTTATGGGCTACCTATTGTGACGTGAGGAAAGATCTTACCAATTGCACTACACAGGTCTGTAATGAGGATTACTGCAACGGTCCACCTCCCCCGACAACAGCTGTAAAGCCAAGCGCTGCTGGACCCAATCCAAACACAACTCCCACCACCACAGAGCCGGATGAGACCGGAGCACCGCCCTGTCCACGTTCCCATGCCAACAGAAGCCTTACGTGGAGCCTCTATGGAATGTTAGTGTCTGTGCTTGCTATTGGCAAAATGGTGGAAACTTGTAATGTTAGTTGAGAACTAGTTAGCAGATGTTTATGTTAAGAAATGACATCCCAGCAAATAAGGCACCATTTGTTTGTTAATATCAGATTGCCGCAATTTAATGTACTGTGCATTCGCAGTGAGCCTCGCCTGTAAGATAATCTGAGAGCACCCCTTCGTTTTCGTGTTTTTGTCTTCCTAGGTGTGTAGCGCAGTGGTTATTCTTACCTGCAGCACGATTTTTTGTTTTCCTACCATTTGAACTACAGTCGAACCCCGCTTTACGGACACCCACTTAATACGGACACCTCATTATTACAGACAGTTTGCTGTGTCCCTGGGGAAAGAAAGCCCTCGCATTTTCCCTAAATTCATCCCGCTTAATACGTACACCCCGTTAATATGGACACTATCTATGCCCCCTCAATGTCCGTATTAAGGGGGCTTGACTGTAGTTTAAAAGGGTCCGTGCAAAATTCCATGACATCCCTGGGACATGGGACAAAACTCGGGACGACAACGTGATGCTATTTGCCCCTCCACTCCCCCGAGAAAAAAGAAAAGAATGTCATGTTACCGAGATATAATTTTCCATGGTTTCAATGACTTTTCCTTTTTTACAAGCCAGACAGATTTCCAGAATTTCCATGACCCATACAAACCCTGTTATTTCTTGTGAGTTCAACTAGTCTTTTTTGTGTAGTTTCTATTTTCCTGGATCTGGAGATCAGTTACATCGTTTAAGTCGGCCGGTTATACTCCCAAAAGTGGCCAGAGGGCAAAATCATTTACACCTTCTAAAAGCAATGTATCTGTCGAAGCATTGATGCCTTTATTATTATTATACTTTGAATGGATGTTCTGTATATAGTAATTTTCTAGAAGAGTAGCTAGCTCAGGGCAATTATTATAAATAAATTTAGGTTTCCGGGAAACTGACCACCTACCCCTACCCTAAGCCAACATTTTGCCCTAAGTGAGAAGTAAGTGTTAATGTTAGCTTAGGGGAGGGGTAGGTGGTCAGTTTCCCAGAAACCTAAATACCCCCGGTGAGGAGGAGGGTATTCCCTTATATGTGCTACGCGGGTATGTGCCGCTCAGCAGAATACTTAATCTGCCGCCCTGACTCTGGAACGTGGTATAAAAATCACCTTTTATATCTGAAAGAGGGGTACAGTCGACTCTCACTTATTTAAGGACACCTCTATAAAATTGACACCTCTTTAGGACGGACGCCCAGGGTCGGTTATTTAAACGAAGTCCAACTTAGGCCACGGTTGAGGAAATCTTTCAACCTCCAGATCTCGTCCTTGGTGGGTTCTTTTAAGAAGACAAACGCTTTCGTGTCCACTTTAGTACAAAAGAGCGTTCGGCAAACTGAAAATGGCTTAAAACGCGTCTTTGTTTAACACTGGCTAAACTCCGTTTAAACAACTGACCCCAAGAGTTGGCCCCTTCATTTCCTTGGGCTCCTGCTTACTCCCTTTATTTGACTCTCCATAAGACGGACATCGCTGTCCCAAAGGTGTCTGTTTTGCAGAGAATTGACCCTTTTACCGATACGGCGGCCATATTGAATTAATTAGATTTAAGGAGTATTATGGGATGCCCAGGGGGGGCATTAGCAGGATCCGATATACTCGTTCAGTATTTACGCGCGCTTTTCGGGCCAATTTTTCTTTATGTTTTCCTAGAAAAAGATTGTAATGGGAAAAAAGATCGTTATGCCGTGTTTGGATGTAATAATGATCGCCTTTTTCCCGAGAAATACACAATGAAGTTCTCTTTTTGCCCGAAAAACGCGCGTTAACACTAGCTAACACTGAGCGAGTGCTTCCTGGGCATCCCATAATACTCCTTAAATCTAATAAATTCAAAATGGCGGCCTGTAGTTTAAAAGGTCTATTGACCTTCATTACTTCAGTTTGATTCTGGAACAAGGTCGATTTCTTCTTCCCAATCCCTCATTACTCTCGATCAAGCTTAGGTGCAAAACTACGCTCTGCTCGTCGTTTGATGATGGCCGATCGATTCCCATTTATAGAATTTTTGTCTGGAACAGGTTCAGAGCTTCAAAGACTCAGCGGCACACCCCCATGGTAAATTTAAGGGTGTATACCTCCCCCGCCCCACCGGGAGGACCACTAACGAGCTCTTTATCTGCGTCTTAGCCGTTACTGGGATCAAAAAGGCTGAGAAGGTTCTTGGGCGAAGTTTGACCGCTTTTGTTGCACTTAATTGAAGTATTATTAGAAGAGACGGTGCAACCTCTTAGCCCTGGGAACGAGGTTGAAGACAATGGCTACTGAGGTTTTTGATGACTGTTCTGAAAAATTAGCAATTATATAATTAGACAACAGACGTTAATTAAAATTCTCAAAAAGTTTAAAAAAGATGAATGATACTCACTTCTCTTGACTCTCTTTCACAGTGAACTGTCTCTTTAGTGGGACACTCTGAGGACTTCCTTAAACGGGGCTCTCTCAGGGGCCAAAAACTCACTAACTCACTTTATCATGAGTGAACTCTTAATATGCGGTATATGCTTGTGGGACCAGTGTGACTGCCTCACCTCTCAGCCGGATACCCTTAAGGCACTATAGCTGTCGGTCGTTGATGTGAGTCTCAATGGGGTTTAAACCGTCAGTCGTCAAACGGAAGAAAATCTATATAAAGCTGGAAAAGTCAGTTCAAATATTCACAGGAACAATCTTTCTAGACATTACCACACCTTACAACTTACTCGAAATTTCAAAAGTGAAAGGCTAAGACAACCTCCAAAACACAACAGTGAATATTAATTAATTCAGAACTCTAGTACACTCACTCTCACTCTGGTACACTCTACTCTTAGGGTGCATTCCTTTGGGATGATCCGGATCAGGATCATTGATCAGAGATCACTCGGATCATTGTAGATCAAATGAACCGATGAAACCTTGTCCAGAGTGGATTCATCGGTTCATTTTGATCTGACATGATCTGAGTGATCTCAGATCACTGATCCTTATCCGGATCATCTCAAAGGAACGCACCTTTAGACTAATTTTCCCCTTAAAACCATCAAAAGTCAAAGCTACCTCCCCATTGAGACCCTCTTTTTTCTATTACGGACAAGCAAGTGAAATTAAGCCCAGAATAGTTAACTACTGAAGGCCGAGAAACACGGGCAGCATCATTTTTGTTTCTCCTTTGTCAACTTGTCGCGCTTGAAATATTTCACGGAAAAGAAAAACAAAATAATCAAACTTTCTCGCGCATATTCCAGCAGTATTTGCGCTGGGAATGTTTAAGGAAACACAAGACTGCGATTACAAACCCATTGAGCTCTTTATTATTTTAAGACTTACAAATTCCTGCTCGTTTTTCTTTAATGAAAAACAAAAACTCTCCTTCCACTCTTTTCACAGCCGTCTAAGGGGCGGCTATTTCTTGTGGGAGAGGGGTGGTGGGAAGAGATGGTTGACACAGCTGTTGACACTTCAGGCCACTCTCGCCGAGTAGTCCATTGGGGGGGAGGGAGGTATTGCGAAGAGACGGCTGGCACTTCAGGCTACTCTCGCCGAGCAGCCCATTGGGGGGAGGAAGGTATTGCGAAGAGACAAATGACACTTCAGACCACTTTTCAAACAATTTTAAAAACGCAAGGTGTGAGATGCCTGTCTTATCTCAACCAGTAGATTTTGCCCTGCACCAGTGCGTGCCATCAAATTTATCATCGTTGGGTCCCCAAGTAAATTCCGTGAACATATTGGTGTTCACCCAAGCTGCGAACTGGGTTTCTGCCTCACTTGGTGACAAAACAGCGCACTTCCTGGCAACCAAGGTGACAAATACTTTGATAAGACCAAGCTTCTGTAATGCTGCTATAATATCCGGAGACTCACAGATGAAGTAGTCGAACAGCAGCTCGGTACACCCGCCTTTGGCATGAGACCAAAGAGTTATTTTACCCGCTAGAGGACGCAAAATATCGATACGCTCTGCCATCTCCTCCGATACTTTGAAACCCGGTGTTAATTTGCACGTTTCAGTGGGTAGAAGAGAAAACATGGCATTTGGAAAAAAATCCGAGGACAGATACTTCGCAGATTTTCTATCTGCAGCTTCATTAAAGTTCATTCCACAGAGGTTCATCTTCCCTGTGTTCTGACCAAGGTCACAAACAGCCCACATAGCGCTTATTGTGTTCACATTTCGTGTCCATGTCGATGACTTCTCCACCAAGTAAGCCACGTCAGTGGCAGGGCCACCCACAGTCATGTGAACAGTTGAATATCTACAAAGTACAGGATAAAGCTGGTCTAACGTCAACCAGTGTGACCCCACGGAGTCTAATGCAAAATCATTTATACCAGTGAGTTGGTTGATAAACTGGCGGGCCAGTTTTCTCCGTTGGTCGAAATTTTGAAAGACGTCGGATTCGTCGCAGCGTTTGTTGGATAGTTGATCGTACTCATATGGTGTGACCCAACAGTTGTGACAGTTGTCATAGAAACGCCACTCGTCTGCATGGTGTGAATACGACAAGGGAATTTGGCTGGCAATATGCCCCGTTACCAACACAAACTCTGTAAAACCTGCGCTGCGCAAGATACATTCAAGATCATACATGTTCTTCTTGAGCACCAAGGCCGAGTCTTCAGTAGTGCCTCTGTCGTTCATCACAGCTTCATCAGCTGGGAGTGTACCGACGTGCCGACGAAAGTCCCAGTTCACGTAAGACTGCGAAGATTCGTCAAAAAATCTACCGTTTGTGTTTTTGTGCGCTAGACCAAGGTTAACGCGGCGTCCACCACAGACAATGTAGAGTGGGGAAAGCGGAAATCCTAATCGCCGCAGTATCCATCGCCCTGCCACTGCCAAACAGTGATCGCTCGATTGGGATTGGTGGGCTCGCAGTAAAACGGCAGCGTAATTGTCTGGGTCGGGCATATCAATAAAAATAATATGGGTGCTAAGTGCCACGCCTACTCTCTTGACAATGATGATGGTGGAGAACCCAATAATCGCCATCATCAGAAATAGGATCGTACATTCAAACAAAATATGAAAGTGATGGGCAGAATAAAGCGCAACTACAATGGCACATGAACTTCCAATGTACAAGAAAGTAGCTGAATACGGCTGTCGCAATACAGTTTGAGACATGCTGAGGGAGACGAAAAGTAAGCACCTCTTGCTTATTACTAGAATAAACGGAAAAACAAAATAGAATTAATACTGACTTCCTTAAAGCGTTAAAAATTAATAAAGAAAAGCCAAAGAAAATCATAACTCAGAAAGAGACTTTGATAGGTCATGATACTCAACACAAAATTGACTGATTGGATACTAATTGGCTACCAGTTTCCTTCAGTTTCAATTTTTGGTCACTTGACATGTCATGTGACCATGATTAAACGTTAAGGCACAAAAAGACCTCAAGTTTTCCTTTTGGGGAAAAATTTATTTTGTTCTAGGTATCCTGGCAACAGATATTGCCAATCAATCATGCTTCGAACACACCATTGACCCAGGCCTTAAATCCCTTGATTAGTTATCTCTTCTCATAAACAAGAAGAAAATTTATTGAAACATCAACTTTTCCGTCCACTTCCATAAAAAAGGAAAAAAAGATAAACAAATTGACATCCTGTATGTTCTTATGTAAACAAATGACTTTGGCTGAATAAGTGAAAGTTGCAACATGAGTTGGAGTTAACAGTCTTTTGAGCAACCCAGGACGGATACATCTCACAATAATCATGACGCATCATGCATCCAAAAAGTTGAATGATAAAAGTAAGAGAATGCTGGACAAAACCTTCACAAAGAATCATCTCAAAGTCAACCCCTAAAAAACAATAATTAACAACCATCACCATTTGGCTTTAATAATGAACCCTTTTGCAGTTTAATGGACACCTTTTTCGCATCCTGAGGGTGTCCATTTATAAGCTGACTTTCCTTTGTAATCTCCTAAATGGAGTTACATGTACACAGGGGCACCCAACGTCAATTTTCGGAAAATATCTGTTCCGAAGACGATTTGAGATCTACAATTTTCGGAACATATTTTGTAAAATTCCTTGCTTGCCTGCCACTCCTAGGATTTTCGAACATCTAAAAATAATGGTATAATTGCCATTTTTAACGGATTTTTACCCTAAAAAGGTCACCTAGAATTTTCGGGAGCCTTTTTTCTGGCTAAAATTTTCGAAAAGGTAAGTTTTGATCCCTATAATTTTCGGATCACTAGACTTTCAGCTAGGAAATCCGAACTGATGAAAAATTTTTAGGGGATAAAAATATGCCTATATCTACCGTTTAAATACTAAAATACATTTAACAATGCTTTGTTTAAGTGGTTTTGAACTATATTCTCGTTGGGCGCCCCTGGTTACTTTGATCAAATACCACACATGGTTGCCTTCACTCACATTTTTACAAACGACTCTTGGGGAACCTTAGCGTCTGAAGCTTTAAACTTCACTCCATCATTTAACTGGCTGTCTGTGTTTTTTTTTTTTTTAAAAAAACCCGCCACAAACTTGTCAATTATTTTCGATTTTTAGCAAAATGGTCATGTGACATATCACG
Organism: Porites lobata; assembly: GCA_942486035.1. Taxonomy (NCBI): domain Eukaryota; kingdom Metazoa; phylum Cnidaria; class Anthozoa; order Scleractinia; family Poritidae; genus Porites; species Porites lobata. The sequence continues at coordinate 1,962,508 of CALNXK010000003.1, read as the reverse complement.
TGACTTATTAACAAAATAGGTTAAAGCTTCAGACCAAAAGATGTCACTTAAAAAAAGCATCATGACCTGGCCTTGATTTTCAGCAATGATGTCTCAAGTAATTTAAGGCCTGGGTCTAAAGGGTTTACCAGTAGAAAATGATTTATTGGCTGTAACTTTGGCACAGATTATGGAGCTGATTCATTTTATGACCAAGGCTTCAAGGCAGGCCAAAAGAACATAAAATTCAATTAGTCATAAATACTTAATTCCAGACTTTTAAATGTACCAGCATCACTTTCAATAAAATTTCCTTTCTAAGGTTCTTATAATCGGAAGCTTTTAGACTGCAAGCAGTCTCTTAGTTTCTTTGCTTCTCACAAGGCTAGCCTGCAAATACAGTCATCTCTCCTCACTCCATGCCACCAAATCTCTCCAGCGGCCGGGAGCAGGGGCATAGCTAGGCGGGGTCCTGGGGTGCCCGTGACCCCCCCTTCGTAGGCCTTCTTCTGAGCAAACAACCTACAATATTCAGGTGGCAAAAACGCGATGACAATATCTTGGCCGTAAAAGCCATTGCTGAAAAGCACACTTTTTGAAAATTTATTTTTTTGTAAAGTATTGTCATCAACAGCTCTTGTCTTAAGTTAATATGGGCCTTCATGCCGCAATAATATGACTGAGCCCGCTGATACACGAGGGAGAGCAGCAGTATAAACCATATATAGTCGGCGATCCCCAGATGACAATCTGGTGAGTAGCCTCTGTGACCCGCCCTTTGAAAAATCCTGGCTACGCCCCGGAGGAGTGAAGAGATACAGCAGTGTTTGCAGGCTTAGGCAAGCTTGAGCTAATACATAAAAGTATAAAACTCTGACACGGTTGGAATTTTAAGGGGCTATGTCATACTATTTGCTATCTGTTTGAAAAGCTAAAATAATATAATGTGTCTTCACGTCAATAACTAAAATAATTGTCTAGTTTTGTTATTTAAGACTTTAGGTATTGAAACCACAGGCAGACCACCCTCTGTTCATGTGGCCACTATTGTTATTGAAGTCTGAGCATCGGTCTTTTGTACTCACTAGAAGAAATGCAGACTAACATTATGGTCACTACAATTTACTCCAAAATACAGTTTTGAACCTAAATGTTCAAACGAAGTTCTAACGAAATGTTAACTTTATAGTCATCTGTCATGTTTTTTCACCATCCCAAGCTTTTTAAAAGCATTATTTTGTAAGATGATTATTTGACCAGCAGTTTAGAACTAAAGAAGGCGACAAGGCAGGGAGCAATCAGCTGCTGAAATGTGACCTAGGACTCCACTTCAAGCTGGAACTGACGCCAAACCATTGAACTCTGGCATCTGATTGACAAGATATTTCTCCATACCCTCACTGACACGCCAGAGCTCAGCTTTAAATCCTTCAAAAATGAACGAAAGAACCACCCCTAAAGTTGCAAAATTAGCTTTCTCAACATGACCACCGCAAAATTCTCGACCAGTAGAATGTGAAGTATGCAGTTTCCTTGTGAGTGGATTCAATCTGACAATCACCAGATCCAGCTCCTGCTTTTCGAAAGCTTACCTAGTCAGTCAATCATCTCACAAAATAACGCTTTACACAGCCTGGGACAGCAAAAAGATAAAACATGACAGATGAACATATAAGTTCAAATCTGTATAAACATTTGGGATTAAAATAATTGTAGCCACCGTAATGTTCATCTGTATTTCTTGTACTGAGTGTAAGCATAGTCCATACAACTTAATAAACAAACAAATTTCAAGGACTTTTCAAGGATTTTTGAAGGAAAAATTACAGTTTTCAAGCACTATGATTTATTCAATAAATCTGCACATTCTTTAACCCCCTTTTGAACACCTTATTGGCTACAACACGTCGCCTGGAGTCATTTACAATTTTTACTTCTTCATGCAGCCATGTTTGATCACATAATTTTAAACTACTGTCCACAACAACGCTTTGGAAAATGACTGGGTATGACTTGCAATTGCATCTGAGGTACAGAAACAGCATTTAAAATAAAGAAACAGAATCAAGAAATCAAGTACTTTTCAAGGACCTTAACTGAATTGAGGGATAATTTCATGAGGACCGTTACTAAAATTCAAGACCTTTTCAAGATTGTACTGACGAACCAAGTACAAAAGACTGGATACTCAGATTTCAATAACAACAACAGCAACATGAACAGAGAGGTGGTCTACTTGTGTTGACACTGTTTCTTGTTGTCTGTTGTTGCTACGTACGGTAAGGATCCGGGGGAGGGGGTTTAACTCCGGATTTCAAGTAACATGGATGATTAAAGGATTTTTTCGTGTTCAAGATATTTTTCGGTTTAAGGATTTTTTGGGGTAGGAAAATTTTGGCAAGCGAGTATTTTTTGCGGGTAGATTGATTTTAGTACGGATTTTTTTTTGGTATTCAAAACAATCTGAACATTCGTGATAGTTTCAACATATTATCTAATACCAGTAAGTTGTAAATAACTTTGTAGGCTTGTTCGTAATGTTCTTGCCTAGGGTGGTCTTGTTTAGAGTAGTAAGATGCGAAAAAGGTTCTTACTTCAGATGGTGTAATGAATAAACAAACACAAACATTCCATTACTTATGTTTAAATATCTAATTTCATGTTATATCTTATGTGTATGCTTTCCGGAAATTTTTTTGGCACCGAAATTTGGCATGGAATTCTTTGGGGGTTTAATTTTGGTCCACAATTTTTGGGGGGTTTTGTTTGAAGCCCTCGGGATTTTTGGGGGGGGTTGATTTTTGCCCCCACTCGATCGTTCCTGTCACCTGAGATCCGGAGTACCCACCCCTGGGTAAGGATTGACTTAGATTAAAACTTGAAAATGCCATGCGTGAAATAATTTATCACAAAAAATTATGATTAGTGCCCCTGATGAAATTTGATGAAAATCTTCCTCATAACTCTACAGGAGCATTTTTTGTATGGGTAAAAGCACCTTGTACAAGTAGAGACTTCAGCACAGAACTGACCTAAAACACCAATATTCTGCTTTGAGTCCTACATACCCACAAACTTGGATCATTGGATTTTATGTTATAAAATTTACCTGTTGCGGTGTACCACAACTGGCTAAACTTAATACCCGGCCACTCAAATTAAACGTACTCGTTCCTCAGCAAATTGGTCACCATCTTGGAAATCGTGTGCAGGTCACAGCGTCATGTAAGACTTAGGTGTAATTTGTGAAATTAGCTCTTGTATTTACCTTCTGGCAGAAAGAAGAGAAGGGTTACTATTATCTGCAGCATGGCTCCCAATGTTTTGGCATATCTGATGTTAAAGATATGTTAAAAGTACATTATGCAAGGGATCTACAAAGGGAGGGGGACTGTCCAAATGTATCCTCCAGAAAGTTCCATTCGGGGTAAACTATGACATGACGTTAAATGGCCTAAACTGTTTAATTTGGTTTCTGATTTACCGCTGGACAGGGTATGGTTTTTCAAGTTTTTGACCTCTTTGTCCCAAACAGGGGTAAACAATTTCGTGTGAGTCTGTTAAAAAGGTATATCCTGCTGATTTGATCTCCTAGATGAATTTTGTATACGAATAACGTGAATTTGCTCTTTACTGCAAACACTTTTAAGCCAAATCATGATGCTGATAATTGCCAACGAGCAGCTTCGCGAAGACGCGAGGCAGCGAGGCAGCGAGGCAGCGAGGAGGCAGCCTAATAAAGCCGTGCGCGAAATTTCCAAGGTGTAACAGCTAGGTGTAACATATAGTAGTGTAAGGTAACTTTTATGACGTAATGCAGAACAGAGAATGCGAACACGTGATGCAGAACAAGGAATCCACCCGGGGGGTACTTTAGGGATTTCTGGGTGGGGATGTTCTGCTGGGACCCTGGAACCCTTAACCTATACCAGAGTTAGTTCAGCTAAATTTTGCTACCCTACTGACTAGAGTAAACTCCCCAAATCCTCCCTATCATAGAGTAGCTGTTTCCCTAGTCTAGAGGGTCTCAACGGGGTGGTGGCTTTTACGGTTATCGGCTAAAATTTTGGCTCTTTTACGGCTATCGATTAATTTTTTTCAGTTACGGTTAACAAAAAAGTTCAAAAATTAATTTATTTTGTTTCAAAGAGTTACATATTAATAAACCTGTATTTTTTTTATCTTTAAAGCAAAATAAAGGTCTCAGGATCATCTCGGGATGAAATAAGCTATTCTTTTGTATTCCATCTCTAATATTATTTACGCATAGAAATGTCAATAGTCAATTTAAAAATAATCTTTGTGAAAAAGTAAAAGCAGACACGCGAACGCCCAACTCAAGGCCGGGGCGCGACATTCATTTAAAACAGAAATAGCCGTTTTAGAGACGGATCTTCGTGTGAGACGGGTTATCCGTCGTCTGACTTTATCCGTCATTTTTGACGGACAGTTTGAAGATGGATTATCCGTTTCAGATAGCCTGTGTACAGCCGCCCCCTCCCCTGAGAAAAAATCGGAGAATGGGTGTCTGTGGGGGAGGTGGCGACTATACACAGCTAGGCTAGTCTCAGATGGATAATCCATTTCTAGCTCTAGTATTAAAACTGCCAATAACAAAATTCCCGTGTCCAGTAGCGAAGGACTGTACAGAACGACTCTCTGCCGTTGCCTTGTCCATAGGCGTCATTATTCCGCGCGGCTAATGCACTTCGGGTCAGTCCGAGCGAGTGTTTTTTCTCAGATACGCCACCGAAATGCCTTCTCGAGATTGCGTGGGAAGACGCCGTACGGGGAATAGGCATGGCAATGTCTACCGTAGCGTCAGAGAAAAACAGGGAATTGTTGTTTATCGGCAACGTGTTTTACAAACAGTGACATCTCTGCGTGTTGTTTCACTAGTATTTCGAGGGCATGACCTCCTGAAAATCACAAATATTAACCCCCAGCAAGAAGCCAGATTTTTGCTATGGAAAAAACTTGATTATTCGAGAGAGCGGCGGAAATGGAGCCTAGGTCTAGGTCAACACCTAAAAGGCGCTTGGCCTAACGTGCGTACGGAGTCAAAAGTAGCCGGGAAATAAAAAACGCAACCATAAGCGAGTTTAGCACCTTCCTTAAAATTAACAAATCTAGGGAACAATTTCTTTTACGGTTAACTCTTTTTTACCCTATTTACGGCTAACGGTTAAAATTTTCCAATTTTTACGGCTATCGACTAAATTTTTGGCAGTTTTACGCCTATCGGTTAACCCCATTGAGACCCTCAGTCTAGATAAAATCTTCAACCAACTGATCATGATCAGTTTCCTGAAAAATGATACCCTATTCCAGACCCAAATGTTCTGATTTATATACCCTATCCTAGAGTAAACTGCTTGAAAACCATACCCTTCACAGCGGCACATACCCATATAGCCCATATATGGCAGTACCCCCCCCCCCCCGGGGAATCCACTAGCCACCTGCGTGTTGTGATCCCGTCTTCAACCAGTTGTCGGGAGGATTCATTTGCATCTACATCTACATCTACATTTATTAATTGACAACACTTTCGCATCAAGTCAATATGAATTAAATAGATTACAGTATCACGGAAATACAATAATAGAATTTAAAAAAACACTTGTAAATTATATATAGCAATATATTGCAATTTCAAATGATAAAAGTATTTCTTAATAAATATAAAATATAAACAAGTTAAATAATAATAATAAATATAAATAAATGACAGCGATCAATCATTTCTAAAAGCTGAGAAACAGTGATCTTTAAGTAAAGAATCATTTGCCCGCTGGAATTTTTTATTGCCTGCCGCTAAGAAAAAAAAAACGCTGCAAAATTATTCGGAAGGCTTCATCGGCGGACCATAAATCTTTTTTTCCTGAAAATTAGACTTCCTAAGCTTTAAAAAGAGACCAACTATAAATCTGTACGTTGAATATTCGTGGACTTTAATATGATTTTTGAGGATTCTAAGTTCGCTTATAAGACCACTAAATTTTACGCAAAATGACTTGTGCGCAACTTCGGACAAAAACACGAACTTCAATATCTTGACAAATATGCTACATTGTATGTTAAGTCGGGATTTCAAATTCTTTATGCAGTAGAACAGTTTAGTTCACTATTTTTAAGGTAATTTTCGCTTATGCCATCTAATTGAGTTCAAACTATTTTTGGTAAATTACGGTAATTCATGGTATTTCCAAATATATTGAACAGCGCGCGAGTATGGGTAGAATCTTTGCTCTTTGGCACCTAGCGCAGTAGCTATAACATGGGTTCTTGGCTTCCCTGAGTCATGACAGATCGTCGACGGTTTCTCTATTACACGCTTTAACACTGAAGATGATTCTATCAAATTTATATAATAAAATATAAACCTAAATTGAAGGCCTCTGATAGCAGGGTAAAGCGTTGAATTCTTTTCGTCCTTCAGTCACCTACAATAGCCACCGGTAATTCACCGGCAGAGAATTCCAGCACCCGAAATCGATCCAGCAAACAGCAGGGGTCTCACTTTGACTTAGTATTTCCAGAAAGCCGAAAAACAAATTGTTGTATCATTGTTTTCGTAAGTTGTTCATAAAGGCTGAGGTTTTCCTTGGGGAATTCGGAGATTCATTCACCAATAAAAACACCGGAAAAGACATAATATTAATGCATTAACATAACAACCAATAACAATAACCTGTCTCTCTCCCCGATTTTTTTTTTTTTAGGGGAGGGGGCGTTTGGACACAGGCTGCCAAGCGCCTGCTGCGCATGCTATTGGAGAGCATGCGCTTTATGTTGCATGACATCATCGTATTCGAAAATTTACGCTTTCGTGGTTCCACCCAAAAAGGTTAAGCCGGAGTTTTCAAAACACTCCACTCTAGGGAACTTTACCTGCATTTTTGGTAACGGAGGGCGACGTTTAGACGGAAGGCAAAGACGGAGAAAAAAATCAACGTTTTTAATTTCATATGGATACGTGCAATTTTTATTGACTTGTGCGTCGGCGGAAACTGACCAGGTATATTAGCTTGTCCCAGCGTTTTTGAGCGACGCACTTCAAACGGAAGTCATGTCTTTTCCCTTTAAATATGCCTGGACACTACAAAATGTGTATTGCTTAGTGTCCTTTCTATTATATAGACAAGTTGCCGAAAATTTTGGGCAAAACCACTGCCCGTGAATCCAAAATGTCCACTTTTGACGTTGACGTTACTCGCTCAAAAACGCCACTGCTTCATTGCCTCCCTACTATTTCTTTCAGTCGGTTACCTTCCAAGTTAAAGTGAAGCAATTAAACTCTCGCGAGTTTGAGCAACGACGATAAAGAAGACGTGATCAAAGTTAAAAAAAAAACATGTGGAATTTGCAGAGACTAACCTACATTTTGGTGTGCTTCAGTTGGCTGTCTGTAGGTGAGTACAGCCGACCATAATTAGCGATTGCCAAACGCATGCACCCACATGCACAATCGGAGTTATATCTAACAATCACTGTAGCTATAAGAGGGGCGTTATGCTACAACAAACTAACTTGCGTATTTTAACATTCAATACAACCCGTGACAAAGGCTCAAGGACGTCTCAGTGAGTCCTTATCACATAGAAAACAACTTGCTAACAGTTACGCCGCGTAATGACTTTCATGCGCTTGAGCGATGCAACGTAATTTTGTCAACACAATTCCCCTCTGGCACCGGCCTTCCACAACGTCAATACGTATCCTTGTTTTTAATTAATGAAACAGTGTGAAGTATACCTGTGTTATTTCCTTCTCTTTCTTCCCTAAACTACGTGTCGTAGGAAATTCACTGAACAGAGTTCTCAATGTGATTTTCCTGTCATTAACTTGCGTAATGAAATACCGTGGTCAAAGTTACCCAAGGAAGTTCATCGGGCCGGTATCAAGGAGAAAGACACTTGAGAAAATATTGGCTGGTGTTTGAGGCCATGAATTTTCTTTGTCTTCCTTTTAGTCTCTTTGGCTGTTTATTAAGGCTTACACCGAGCTGTGTCGGGTCCTCTTCTCGCAAAGTCAATCAGTTCAATCGTTAATGACTAAAATTATGCATGAAGTCAACGAGATTTAGGCACGATCAGATGGTTTTTGTAAAAATTGTAAGCACCCTCTGCCTCCATAATCGTCCTTAGGAGCAGAAGGGTTAGAAAAAACATGATTTAGCTTTCTAAACAACAAATTTTTAACGTATAGCATTGATGCCCTGACATGTAGTTAATGCGCATTGGATTGTGTGTCATAGCGTCCTGTGGACAGTTCTTTTCTAGAATAGTTGTGGTTAGGGCGACAAAAAAACAAAGGTCCGGATGTAAGTTTTCAAGTTTCATACCTTTCGTTGCACTCGACTGAGCATAACTAGTAAAAGAAGGTGATCAGGTTTTATAACTCATGTCTCCTGGTCACCTTTAACATAATCGTTCTGGAAATTAATGATTATCAATTCATATTTCAATGAATGAAATTATTTTAAGTAAATGCTCAGAAAAGTTTTTAAAAAAACGACTGATGTTCAATTGCCTCCCTTGACTCACTTCAAAGTGAACTCTCACTTTGCGGGACACCATCGGGACTGGCGCCGATTGATGGCAAAAATTAACTAATCAGCGCGCGAGAAATCACCCGTTTGTTATATATAAAATAGCCATGCAGTCATATATGGCATTGAAGAGCTGGCTAATATAATATAATAATAACTGAATAATAAAATAATTTTTCTAAAAATTAATAATAGCGTAAAATAACAAAAAAAAAAAGAAAAAGAATGAAATAATCAAGAAAAAGAAACTGGTATCCTCTCTGAGTATGAGAAAGCAATATTTTGTCGCGAACGATTAAAATTTGTTTGGCGAGTGAGGGTTCATGCAAGTGACAGTAATGAGTGCATATGAGTGAAAGCTTGCTTCTAAATTCAAAATATATTAAAATGGGTCGCGAGGAAGGGGCTTTTTATTAAAGCTCTCCTCACACAGCCACCTCTTGTAATTGTTTGCCATGAGTTAATCATTTGGCAGTTATCCATTTATGGTTCTGCAATGGTTTAAAAAATGTCGGTACAGTATTTTATGTCGAGCCAAGTCGGTAAGTAGCTCATTTCAAGCCAACATATCTCCTTATATATAACCGACATTTGCTTACTTGAGGTGCTTTGCTTCACTTGAGGTTGAAGAGTATAGGGGCTCCTGTCTTTGGATTTTAGTGGACAATACTCACCTTCGTATTAGTTTCTATACTGTTTACAGTCAGGATGATATTTCAGACGTCTCCTCGAGTCGCAAGAGGAGTTTGCCGGGAGGCGGCTAAAATTCAGGCTAACTGATAACAGTTAGAAACTACCGCTGTGCTACCACTGCCACTGCAACTATTCACGGCGAAGTCCAAAGCGACGAGCCCCTAAGCTCTTCTTACGGTCGCAAAGCCATAAATGAATAACCGATAAACCGCATGGCAAACATTTATAAGAGGTGGCTGTGTGACGAAAGCTTGAAACCCGTCTCCTCGCGACCCATTTAATATATTTTGAATTTAGAATTCACTCATTACTGTCATTTGAATGGACCCTCACTCGCCCAAAAAATTCATTGCGACAAAATATTGTTTTCTTATACTCGGAGATGATACCAGTTTCTTTTTCTTTCTTTTTTTCTTTGTTTCTTTATTTTTCGTTTTTATGTTATGTTATGTTATGTTATGTTATGTTATTTATTTTGTTATTATAAATTTTTGCAATGAATTGTTTTCTATCTATTGTTCTTTTTAATATTTATTATTATTATTATGATTATTAATATTATTATTATATTAATTAATTATTAATTTTTTCATAAAAAAAATACTTTAATGTTTCATGTTCCGGAATGTTCCATGTTCCGGGTTTTATCGACGTCCTTCGTGGCGTTAGGGAGTTTTAAATGCCACGACAGCTGACAACCACGAAAACGTCGCATGAAGACTGAACTCACATTTTTTCAGTGTCTATCGTGATTATTCCAACTCACTTACTTTGTCAAATGCAAGAGAACTCTTCTGGAGCTGAATTTCTATCAACCATATCCAAGTTCATAAAGAGAAAGAAAATTTTGTCATTGCTTGTTTACGTCCTTCCCAAAACTAGAAGTTAGGCATTTTCACGTGGTAGTCAGGAGTCGTTCAGTGACGGCAAAGAAATATACAAAAAAGCGTGATGCACGTGCAAAGTTGTTGTTTTGCCTTGTCAAGCTACTGCTTTTTTTGCTTTCTCGTCGCCGCTTCATCTTAAACTTCCTATTATTTACGATACATTGTGATCTGTCAGAAACAGAATTTTCTCAGTGCAAATTAAATTGCTCCTGCTGATAGTATCTAAAACGTTTTTCGACTCATCGGTACTTCCTTCGTTTATGGTTAGGAAAGCTTGGTGAACGAACAGGGTTTTGAAGGCCTAAATGTAATAAACGGTCCTAAATGTAATAACATTTTGTCCTAAATGTAATAAAGTCCTAAATGTGATAACAATTTGCCCTAAATGTAATAAACTCTTAAGCTGCCAAGTACAGTAATTATTCGATTAAGCCCCGCCTTCAAATAAGCGCCGCATTTGGGGCACAGGGGAGTTAATTAGCGCCGCAGCGCTTATTCGAGTAAATACGGTACTAAGCGATATTACTATGGTATTAAGCTCCGCTCTCAAATAAGCGCCGCATTTTTGGCGAAAAAGTTAATAAACGCCGCGGCGCTAATTCGCGTAAATTCGGTACATTTCCTTATGCACTGTGAAACTTAACGTTTACAAATAAATTGCTTGTAAACGGCAAAGTAACAGTATTTTTGTAAAAAAGCAATATTTAAGCAATAGAAAACGTTTTTCCTGTGTTCCGAGGATGTAGGGTAGGCAGATGAATCGCAAATCAGTTTGTTAAGACACTCGGGGATAGGGCGGGGATAGGGCGTTTGAAATGCTGCGCCCAAAGTATGGAACCGACTCCCTCTAGAAATTAGCCAAAGTCAATCATTGAACATTTTTAAAGTTTTACTAAAGACACATCTTTTTAAACTACCTTTTTTTTAGTTCTTTTATTAAGTCATATTTTACTTTTATTGTTTTCCGAAAATACTAAATTATTATTATTATTATCATTATTTGGATTAACCATTTATTACTTTAAGATTTTAGTGTTGTAATGCGCATTCGATCATATCTTTATCGCATGCTAGACTGTGCAATATAAGAAATAAACATTATTCATTAATATTATTATTCGTCTGAGAAGCAGCGCATGCGAGCTGAGCTGAGGGGGGCGAAGAAGGTTATGCCAGTTCTCAGTACATCTTACACAAAACTGTGCTATGGAAGTAATCTAGGAAAATCATCATCATACCAGTCTTAAAATGAAATCTGTCTAGAACCTTTGATTTTATTGAACTTAAACGCTAGAGTTTATCAACAAGTCCGGAAGAATTAGAGAATTTTACTCACGCTTTGGTTCTGTTCATTTTCGTAAAGAACTTGTTTTACTCTCTTCTCTCGTCAGCACATTCGCTTAAATGCTACAGGTGCAAAGCAAGGTCTGCAGAAGAATGTTCAGCGAGCCAAAATGTTACAACATGTGACGATAGACTGAGGTGTGCTATACTAACGTATGATGACCATGGTTTCCAGTACTTAAAGGACTGTTTATGGGCTGGCTTTTGCGACGTGAGCAAATATCTTACCAATTGCACTATACAGGTCTGTGGTGTTGATTACTGCAACGGTCCACTTCCCACAACACCATCTACCAAGACCACAGCTAGACCCACGACACGTTCCCACGCCGCCAGAGGCCTCTTGTCAGGCGAATATGGAATGATAGTGTCTGTGCTTGTTTTGAACAAAATTTTGAACATTTGTAATATTAGCTGAGAACTGCTTAATAATTTGTTTTGAGAACCTTTGAATGATTTTTCGTAGAATTTTAGAAAATTGGAAAATGGATTTGGGAGTTGTTATAAATTAAAATATGAAGTGAATAGTTTGGACTGATTATACAGCTGGTAGTTAATCCGATATTGTCAGCCTAACGCTCTTATCCTTCGATTTTTGGCCTGCGTAGCGTGCGCCCGTTCTTTCTTGTGCCCATTTATTTCCTAGCGCCTACTATGCAGGCTATTCCGCCGTCCGCCGTCCCCATCCGCCATCCGTTTCGACACTTTACAGACACCCGAGGCGAAAAACATATTAAACGTTATTCTGAGAAAACAGCCGACATTTGGCGACTCTACCACTGGTTTTCCAGCCAAATGACGTCGGAGAAATGAGTTAAATCAAATTTCCCACGCGGTACGAACAATCAGAAGCACTACCCAGACCTTGGTAGTGACGGGTCATCAGTAGGGAATTTCTGCACTCATTTCTCAGACGTCATTTTTTGAAGGGGAAACCAGTGGTAGCGTCGCCAAATGTCGACTGTTTTCGCAGGCTAACTAAACGTTAGTCATATTTTTGACTTGAAGAGGGATGCTTTTGCAAAGCGCACCAATTTTAGCGAAGAAATTACTGGTAGATGAAAAAATAGCAGCTTGTGTGAAACAAATTTGTCTCCAGTTGTTGTTTGTAAAGTTTCGAATTGAAAAAAATTGTCTGGTGAAACATTTTGCTTTCTTGAAAAACGTTTGCTATCAAATATTTAAACGTTGTGCTTCGAGTAACTTACTGTTTTTTAACGAGTTGCTTATTGGCCCACAACCAACTTTCCCGGAGTTTATTGTTATTTTCCTGTAATCTGATTGGTGAACTTTGTCTAAGTGGCCCCGGTTACAGTAGTCGCGCTGTGAAATAATTTCAATGTTTCGGACTGCAGTATACTTTTTTTTTACTTGTCAGGCGCTTAAAGCATGGTTCGAGTAATCGAGATAAATATATGATATAGAAATGATCTGAATGGAAACAAAAATTACTTCGAGTTAGCGGGAGGTTCGAGTTATCGAGGGACCGAGTTACCGAGGGTAAAATTATAGTAAATGTATGAAGGAAATCCAAGGGAAATCGATTTTGGGACTGTGAACAGTCTAGCAATCCTTCAGTAGCTGATTAATCTATCTTGGGGATTTGCCACTGATTTAAGAAAGGCGTCTGAACATTGGACACGTGCGCTCTGATTGGTTATACTTTGAGGTCACATGACAACTGACAATACAAATATTTACAGCCACGTACGTTTATAACCTGTAGTTCTGCAAATCCCTCACGAAGCGAGTGTCCACGGCCCTCGCCAATGCGAGGTTTATAATTTTGTCTGAATTCACATCGCGCGTGACTCCCAAAAGGATGGCAAAGCGTAACGGGATCAGTTTCTTTGCCTTTTCCTTCCTTCCTTCCTTTCTTTCTCTCTTTCTCTCTTTCTCTCTCTCTTTTTTCCAAGGTAGATTTCTCAGTCTTTCTTTCTCATTCTTTTTCTGGCAGTCTGGATGGAGTCAAACGGATAAATTAAACTTTAAACGCTTGATTTCCATGAAGTTATAAGCCAATAGGTTTCGAAATAGTGGAGAAATTTACTGGTAAAAGTGGTAAATGAGATTTTTCTTTTCCATTAAGATCTTTAATAGCCGGCGTCACTTTTTAATCGACAGTTGGGTAAAAAATAGTGTAGGATCAATCCCCCGGTGAAAGGATATTTTATGGCTGGAAGGAAAGACGACAGACATAGATACCTTTGTAAATAATAATGAAAGGACTCGTAAATTGTTTTCTTGTACAGGATCGGCGTCCAGCCCCTCCTATCAAGAGCCGATCACCCTGCTTCAGTAATAAAACTGATTTTGAATTAAAATAAACATTTTTATTTAGTTATTAAGAAAAAAATAACTTAATTCATTCAACTCTTGTTTCTGGAGCGACCTTGGTATAGAGCTGTTTTTCTACTGAAATATTAAAAAGCTAAAGACTTCGTGGCAAGAGTGATAAAATATTTAACGTCTTAAGATTTTTCGTTGCCACTGACAAATAGCTACAAATACTGCTTCTTTAATCCTTGGATAAACTAACAATTGCACAGCTAAGTCGATAAGAAATTAAAAGTTTTAATAGAGAAAACGCAGATTGAGTTGAAAACGCTCCCCTGCACACAGTGTTAGATGGGCGGATGAGATGTTCCAATTTCTGAATAAGAATCCAATGTAGACGACTTGCTTTATGCGTTTAATGGGGAAAAAGCATCAAACAAAATGTCTTTAATTAATAAAATGAAGAACAGCCTTGAAGTTAAGTTAAAGTACAAAGGATTTAGGAAGTATTAACAAATCACCTGAAATAATGAATATTTAGTATTCAGGAATTACTCTTTTTCGACAACAAGAAACCGCCATAAACAAGTTGAGAGAAATTCAAGCGCACTGGATTAGCTAGATTAAACCGCAACCGTACTTTCAGAAAAAAAGATAAGATTCATCAAAATATTTTCATTTTGTGAACTGTATAGTTGCATGGAAAAACAGTCGTGATTATATGAATTTCAGTAATAATATAGTCTATGATCCGGGCCTCTTGACTCTTGTTTTCGGTAAGATCATCATAGAAGTTATTTCATCGCCCTCTATATTGGTTATATAAGTGTAGAAGATTGAATCCAAGGGTTTAAGAAACATTAAATTTTTATTTAAGGCCAGCCGAGAAAGTGCACGCACTCCAGGTTAAAGTCTGATTACTCATCAAGTGGCAACAGCGTGTTCAGCAGTTCCTGTATAATGTGATTGACGAGAAGTTTCGCCAGCAACAAGTTTGTTCTTGGTTTGATTTTTTTGGCGTTCCAGCCCCTTTAACTTATTACAGTTAAGTAAACAAAAGAAAAATCCCGTTTGCGCTTAAGTTGTGGCTGCAATTTGGGCGTCATCGAATCAAACGACCCTTGTGTTACAAAAGAGAATCTGAATTTGCAGACGAGTTGTAGGTGAGTGATTTTGATCTATTTCAAGTCATTGTACTGCAATTTATTGATTACTGATCTATGCTAGAAATACGTTTATGTTAATGATGACGTTTCGAATGCAGACATTGTATGCTCTAGCTGTTCCCCTCGGAAGAAAGATGGCAAACATTCAGAATTTGTTGCTTACGGCTTTTGTAACAGGTAAGATCGATCTCAAACGTTACCTTTTAGTAATCAATTTGATTCACACTAATATTGACAAAGAACAAGTCTTTTTTTAATCGAGAACACCAAAATAATCACTGTCGTAAACATCAATGGTAGCTCTGTTCAGTTAAAAGATATTGTTTTTTATAGAGCGCTTTTCAAATGAGTGTCGAAAACCAAAACCAATGTAAAGTAATCACAACGGCCAATCAGAGCAAAGGAAATTATCAGAGGGAGCCAATGACAACTCGAAGTAAACGCGAGTAACCGGCCTGTAGCGCGGGAAAACACGAGTGACCAAGGAGCGATTGGTTTTAGTTTACATCTGATTGGCTGAGAGGGTGGCGCGAGTTTTCTAGACCAATCAAACAGCACAGTAAAGCAAAACCAATTCAATCCTGCATTACTTTCAACACTCAATTGAAAATTGCTCTATAACATCCAATGAAATTAGTGACACCGTTGATTCAGGTTTACTGAAGGAACGTTTCCCTTAGAAACAGCACGAGATGTCGTGGACAACGAAAACCGTGGTATTTGAGCTGCGACCTTATTTAAAGCCTATAAAAATAAATATCTTAAAAGTAAAATATCGTAAAATTCCGAAAATAAGCCCCGGGGCTTATATTTTTCAAAGGTTCTTTTTGAGGGGCTTAATTTTGGAGGGGCTTTTATTCAGAGGGGCTTATCTACAGAGAGAAATTTGCGTTTCAAAATCGATTGGGCTAGCCTTATAGTTGGAAGGAAATTCACCCTTTTTGCTTTGTTTTACTTCATGGTATATGAGGACAATTTCAAAGTACAAGCCCCCGAGGGGCTTACATTTGGAGGGGCGTTTTTATGGAGGGTTTTTTGCGTTACGAGTTTGAAGGGCTTTTTGGAGGAGCTTATTTTCGGAATTTTAGGGTATTCCTCGAACGGGAGCCCTATACCCGAGGAAATGGTAATATGGCTTTACTAATTCCTTTAGTTTGCTGTTAAAAGGCTTTGTCTTATTGGAAATTCGTTTGGCTATGTTTTGGTTATAACGATCCGAGCCTTTGCAAAGCCCCGGGCAAATCAGTATGATTGTGCGCAAACAAAGTAACTTTGCATCTTCTGTAGTCGCCTGGAATTTGTTGGGGCGCAACATTAATGAAACAAGTACACGTTGTTGCCTTGTGTGTCAACCATACAGAGTGATAGAGAAACAAGCGCAAAATGACGTGACGCAACCTTAAATCTTCAGCCATTCAAATTTCACATTTGAGATGTTGCGGTGGCTGAAAACACCCCCCGTAGAGTGCTTAACTAAGACCAAATGTTGGGCGTTATGTAAATTTGCATGAAAACTGGTAGCACGTTAGTGTGTCGAGGGACACTGAGATATTGCGCGCAATACTGCAAGTACTGTTTGCACAGGGAAACCAGGCCTTCATAGCAGGCCGGATCGTGAGCGTGAGCAAAGTTTAGAGTGAAGAGCGTGCAAAGCCGTGCGAAGAAAGACGCTTTCAAATAATAATGGAATTTTTATTCTTCGTTATAATTCGTTTCAGTCATCCTCAAGAAAACTGTAGCACTGTCGTGCTATAACTGCAATGCCAGCTGGTCAGCGGAAAAGTGTTTGAGAAAGTCATTGATTGAGACTTGTCCTTATCGACACGCCGTTTGCATGGCCATTGATACCTCCATAACAAGTTTAACAGGAACAAAATCTACCCTGTATTTCAGGTATAGCCTCGTTCCATCTATGACTATAAAATGGGCTCTTACCTGGCTATTAGCAGAAACAAGGCAAGAAATATCTTGACTCTGTTTTTTCATAGACAACCTATGTATGATGAAGGTTTAGCATTAATGCGCATGCTACAATAAGAACTTCTTATGTATC
The DNA here is from genome assembly GCA_942486035.1 of Porites lobata. NCBI lineage: Eukaryota > Metazoa > Cnidaria > Anthozoa > Scleractinia > Poritidae > Porites > Porites lobata. The sequence goes on along the minus strand of CALNXK010000003.1, from coordinate 1,945,555 downwards.
AGTGCTAATTTGAGGTAAACTGTATTTCAAAGTAGATGTTTTCATTTTCTATGTAGTCCCTAACTAACTATAAAAGGGTTTTCTGGCCATTCAACCGGGTAAAGTTGGAGAAAAGAAGGGAGCTCCGGGAACAAAAGGTCATTTTCGTGACGGAGTTCGCTTACAAGCCGGCCGCCCTGAACGACCCAAGCTTATCACATCAGCTTGGTCCGGTGAATCGCGCCGAACTTATTTTACGGGCCAGCCTGGTTCCCAGTCGTCCTCGGCGATTTCGAATGTGACGTTATCTCTCAAGCTTGTCGGGAGAATTAGCCTGTTTCAAGTCAGTTCCAAGCCTCCTCCACTCACTCGGATAGCGCGAACTGGCCTGGGGACGAGGTTGTTCACGAGCCTTTCGTGAATGGTCGTTCAAAACGGTCTAGCCATTGTTAGTATCGGCTCCTGTGGTAATCAAACCATGGCTCTAAGTCAGGGCCTCCCCCTGTTCTAGGGTCTAAACTCTAGGGTTTCAGGACTTGATACCAGGGACCTGAGTTCCGCGATGGCAAATCGTAGTGTTTGGGAAGAAATCTCCGTGAATGCCCCGCCCCTGTTCACTCCGGTGGTCGAAGGATGAAGATGATGAGATTAAGCTAGGACAAATAAGTGCACTTGAAGTAGTCTTAAAAGAAATTTGAAGTCGAATTTACAATTATTTATGTATTAGTTAAGCCGAAGACAATTATAATATTATGCGTAAAATTTTTCGGGAAACGTGGTGGGTGGGCGTGGTACGGTTACGGTGTATCCCGGCGAGGGATGAGCAAAACAAAATGTCCAGGATTGTGGGTTATAAATTTCCTTATTTTCAGGAAAAGAACACTTTTAATAACAGTTCAAAAAAGACTGTTCATGAAAAGAAAATGTGCCCTGCTGAATGGGTAGATAAAATAACTTAACGGCAGTTGATACACATGCACTAAAACACGGCAAGCACTTAACGCATGCGCACAGTCATATCATCAGGCCAGTTGAATTTGTGATATTTATTGTTGTAGGTTTCCCTTTTACACGAAAGATAGCGCCAATAACAAACTAATATCTCATTCTATATTATTAGGAAATGCGCACAAGAGTATGAGTGTAATTCTACGCAGCCTTGTAAAGAAATAAAACTTCGCCTTTGGAGAGAAAATCAAGAAGTATTCGTGGATCCCACATGTCGCCCTCAGTGTTGCTCAAGTGATTTATGCAACAATCCAATACCCGAGCCGAAACCACCCACCACCCTTCCTTGCATCAAGATTACTCCACAGCCCCGCAAGCCTTTAGAGAAATGCTTTAAAATCGAGCCAGGATTCATTTCAAAGCTGCCAGAGAGGATGCAACAAGAGAAAAACTGTTCAAAAAACGGTGTGTTTGATTCTTGCTTCTCTCTCAAAGCCCAGGTCTTCAACGACACCACGAGAAAACTAGTGGAGACAACAGAGTGGAAAGACTGTGCGACCGACAGGCGTGACTGTCACGCAATTAAAAACAGGTGCGCAATGATGCAGGAGTTAGCGAAGGCTCAGGGTACTTATGTGGAGAATTGCTTTGTTAATTGCTGTGGTGAGGATCTCTGTAATTCATTTAGTGCAACCCCGCCTCCAACAGCAGATCAGCTTGGAGTAAAGGCTAATCAAGCAGAGCGTGCTTCCGAAAGTCTAGTCTTGATGACTGCACTTTTTGGAATCTTCATGCTGAGAATGATCGAACACGCATTTCACACTTACTTTCTGGGTGTGGAATTTTAACATTGTAACACACTTAGCTCCTGCTTTCACTTTACAATATGAGGCATGCGCCCCTGGGAAGGAGACTTTAGGAATCTTTGGGTGGGGATGTGCCGCTGGGACTCCTGGAACCGTTGGCCTATCCAGAGCTAGTTCAGCTGAATTTTGCTACCCTATACTAGACTAAACTCCCCATATCCCACTATCCTCCATTTTAGGCTGAGTTGCGTAAATTTAAACTTGCCAATTTGTTTCAACCAATTGATCAGTTTTCTGAAAAATGATAGCCTATTCTACTCCCAGACTCTCTGATTTATATACCCTATCCCACAGTAAACTGCTTGAAAACCATACCTTTAATTTACAGCGGCACATACCTACGTAGCCATATATGGCAATACCCCCCGGGGCATGCTCGAGGAGGGGATCATGGATATTTGTCACACATATTGCAGTGTTGGTAAGAGCAAGCCCTCTTTCTGGCACCTTCTTGCTAAGTCGAGAGAGTTTGGGTAGGCCTTCTTCCCCCTTTCCCTGGCAATACGAACAAAAAGTACGGAAATGAATGAGAGAATTTTGAATGCACTTTTATATAGTCATGCACCCAGTAGATAGCACAAAGTGCAATTGTACGCGTGTAGATATTCGTTTGTGTCTGAGGCGAGGTATATTTTGCTTGAAGCCAAAAACTGAAACACAACGTTTTGAAGAGCACCTTTAAGCGATCTCCTAAGTTTTAAATCGCTCCACAATGTGAATGGCTAAAGAAACTTTGACCATTATTTATTCTTCCAATCAAAGTAAGACCACTAGCAATTCGTGACAAATTCAATTTTTACATTCCAGTCTTTCGCCCTTGAGTTAATGTTGATCAGTACATGATTTTTGTTAGTTCGTTTTATTTTCTCCGCTTACTAGAACTGATCGAGTCAACTGCTCCGTGTTGCGATTGAAAACACTCAAAAAAGCGGCGCTTAACTGAGTACTAAAATGCACACAAAGTTAAGTTAAAATAAACGGTGGATAGGGGCGCTAGGCCAACCAGGTAAGTAGGATATCTCGGAGTTTCTTTAATGCACGTTGTCATAGCGGCCTGACTCTTGCGCGAACAACCATCGACTTTGTTGTGAAAGGAGGCTTTTTTCCCAACAGCGCTCTTAGCTTCGCGCCCCAGAATCCGTGAAATTTTTGCTTGTGGAATCCGGAACCAGGGAAAATTTTACTTTTGGAACCCTGAATCCTGGGTTCTGGAATCGGGAATTCGGAATCTACTAACGATAAGAATTCAGAATCCTAGTTCAAGTGACAAAGATTGAAATCCAGTACCTAGAATCCGGAATCCACGGCGTGGAATCGCGAGTCCAAAACTGTCTTGGATTTCCTTGCATGGAGGGAGCTCTTTTGTAAATACTAGTTCACATGACATCTATCTTTTCGAAAACATGCAATGTCATTATATTTTCAATGGTCGGTACCGTAAATCAGTAACGAATACAAGTTAAGATAAAGCAAAAAACACGTTACCAAATAGTCTTGGGAAGAACGAAGTCCAAACCAATTGAAATTTTTTTTAAAAAAAATTGATGTTTCATTTCTTCGGAATTTAGGGGTGTCAAAATTGTGGTAGTGTAGTGGGTACCGAGGTTAGCATACGAAAGGCCCGGGTTAAAATCCAGGATGTAAATTTCTTGCTATTTAATACAAATACTTTCAATAAAAGTTCAACAGTTTTTCCAATATATTTGGCACCGCTTTTGTTTACCCGAGGGAAAATTGCGACTAGTGGTATAAGCTTTTATAATTTGATATTAGACAGAGGGTCAGCTTTCTCCGTTAGGAAATTTCAAACAAAATTTAATAAAATTGATTTATGTGAGTTTGCGTGAAGTAGCGGTATAATTAATAATAACGTTAGAGTGAGCAATTTTACTTTGTTTGTGGTATTAAAACTGAGGACGATAGACCAATTTTGATGTATTAAAATTCATTTTAGCTTGGCTCCAAGGCTCATTAGGGGAACCAAACAAAAGAATTCACCCTAAGGTTCGGCAAAGAATAATACATCTCTTTTGCTTTATTCCTCTAGGCCTCGTAGCCAAGTATGAATTTTATTATATCTAAATTGGCCAACTATGTTTTAATTTTGGACAAATTACAAAATGGGATGTCCGATCCTTCCCATGTACCGGATGTACAGACCACCTACCACAGGTCTGGCCCTGAGAAAAGCTGGATAGCACCACCCACCGGATAAATCTCTGTCCAGTGGACAAGTATTAAAATAAATCGGCTATTGCGTTTTCTACTCTCCATACGTACAGAGGCGTTTCAACCGATGCTATCCACTCGGCATCAGATTTATTCAATTAATAAAAGGCGCACCCTGGGCACCACTGGTATGCATTAGTCAAATCCAGCTGCCCAGCCCCCAAACCCCCCAACCCCCTCCCCCCACCCCCGGGCATTAGCATTTTTTTCGCCTTGGATGGCAATGCAAATTCCCGGGGGTGGGGGCTCTTGAGCTGTCAAATCCCCCGCGGTGGGGACGAAAAAAGAGGGCAAATGCCCCGTTCTTCGTCAACACTGCAACATTTTTCATTGATAGCACAGTCGAGTAGTGCCATTTTAAGCATTTTAAAGCATTTTAAAGGTCTTCCTTTGTGCTAGTGCTATTCTAATTAAGACTTCACGTCGTGACGACAACAGTTTATGGTTTTAGCATCGTTATAAAATTTAATATTGACATTAAAATTAATAGTGTGCTGTAAAGTTAACTGTTATGAATAGTTTTATAAGTATGAAAGGATATTTTAGGATACTCTAGGAGGCAAGCCTTTGCTGCTCGCAGGCGTACTTGGCCGATAGACCGCAATTCAGTAAAACAGCAGGCTCCAACCACAGCTGACTAACGGCAATCTGTACACGACAGTAACCAGTCGTCAAAAGAAAAAACACAAATCTTTAGGAGACTACAAAATGATCAGGGTATTGCTGTGGATCGGAATAGCAGGATCCGCCCTTCCATTCGGTAGGTGCTGCTGAGTAATAGTGATAATTAGGACATGTAAGGCAGGCATCGACAGGCACAAATAAAAGCAGTTATTGGTGCGTGATAACTCGTGCCGTTGCACAACACTGAATGTTTATATTTTTCCAGTCTGACAACTTTCACCGATCAGCGAACGAAGTCGAACAATAACAGACGCCTAATTTGAAATATACAACATATTTTCGATGAATTTCTATGGGCCGTCATAAGCGAATTCTATTTCGTGAATTCATGTAATCAGGACCTTTGGGAATTATTGACTCTCCAAGACCGATATTAAATTTTTATCGACATGGACTTCTGAGATGATTTCAACTTAAATGATCCAGAAAATAGGTTCCGAATCCAAGAGCTACTTTATTAACTGAAAGGCTTTCTTCTCGGCTTTTTCTTACGTTTCTTATACCCTTACCATTTCATAAAACACGATCGCTATTCACTGATATCGCACGCAAAAGACGGCTTGACCGCTCGAACTTATACATATATCCTTTGTGAAACTGGTAAACAGAAAATGTAGAGGGAATGCCATTATAATCCAGCATAATCTTGTGAATTAAAATTTATACCGTTAATTTGACTTTATGTATGAATCACGTGGAAGAGAATATTTCAAAAACTAAAAATATACCTCAAATTAAAGACTGCAGAGTTTCTTTTTTGCAGACAATATTATTTAATGTTCAAAATGGACAAGTTTATCTACATGCAAATTTACCTTTAGACCGTGTGTGCATATATTAACCGAATTACCTTGTAACTAATTAAAATGATAAAGAGGTATATCTTTTTAAAGTAATTTGGTAGCCGATCTTTGAAGGTGAAGATGATGGCGTAGTTTATAGTGCAGAGATGACGAAAATAGTCGCGACTAATGAAGAGAAAACCACAGTGCATTATAATAGAAAAGTTATTTATTAACCAACATTCAATTTCCTTTAACAGAATCGCAGGGACGAACCATTAGAAAAGTTATGGTGTATGGGGGGGGGGGGAATTTTCGAGTCGCAGGAATTTTTTTTGGTTATCAAATTCCTTGCATGAACTTTTTTTAGGCCGTCGAATAAATATTTTTTAGGGTTAATTGGCGTGCATGAATTTTTTTCATTTAATTTTCCCTTGCGCGAATATTTTTTTTGTACTTTGCGCGCGCACGGCGCACCACCCCCCCCGCCCCCGTAAGTTTTCTAATGGTCCGTCCCTTACTTGAAAGAGGCGATTTACGAATTACGATTTGTCAATTACGAATTGACGATGGTATCTAAAACGTGGCGAGGGTTCAGACTTTAATCGGATGCAGACTTTTTATCGTCCTAAAGTTTGTTAAAAATATTCTGGGATGCGATGCCATTGAGTTTTCCAGGACGTTTCGCTATAGTTGGACTTCATAGTTAGTGTGTTTTATGACGGGCACTGACTGATGTACTACCACGTTCGTTTCTCTTGAATGAAGAGAGTGATTATGAATAAGTGACCTAACTTCGTAAAATATTCACAGGCCCTGGTCTAAGATTGGAGGGAACTAATGCTGTTCTATTAAGAAGCATAGCCCTAACGAAGAAAAAAGGATCATCTAAAGGTCACTTTTGTTAGACGAAGCTGACTTTAAATTATATTCATTTTAATTCAAATTCGTGATATTGACTGTCATTATCTTTTTTTAAAATAATGTCTCGATATGTTCTGATTGGTACTCAATGTTTCGCAAGAAGACTAAGACGATCCACTACCGAAGAATACTCGCAATCGTATAACTAATAATGTTTTTATTCGATCTGAAATTAAAATGTACAATGTATTCTAATTAACTAAATCAATTGGTAATAAACGAAACAATTACAAAGGGCGAAGCGGCAATAACTGATATAAACTTTTAACAATCATTATGCCATGCGGTCATCACTGGTCGTCAATATCCAAAAACTAAAGAAATCCTTATAAAACTAACAAAATAAAAATGATTGACAATATTATAACACTGATCATAAACTTACTTCTACGGCGAGTTTTCTTAACTTTCCTTGATCGGGATAACCATGAGTGTAACAGGTAAGCAGTAAATCACATGAAAGACATGAAACATGTCCAATTCAGATATCGGGTAAAACTAAACTGCTTATTTTAATTAAAGTTGAGGTCTACTATTCGAGTTTCCTGTTAGGCGTGTACGAGGCTACCGCAAATTCCTTAACTATGAATTCCTTGCATAGTCCAAAACACTACGTTAACACTCATATTGGTGCACCGTTTTATGGCGTCTCCATACAAAGCTCTACAAAGGTGCGTGAAACGTTTCGGCAAATAACTCAGAAACTATGGGCCACAAAGACCTGCGACTTGGATAAATCGTTCAAAAATTCGTCTTTTATAACGTTTCACTTTCTTGGCTTCTTCCAGGGGACTTTTTGTTGCGTGACAATGAAAACGATCTATTCACTTTACTTCACTCAGCTTCATGATCACTTTCCCTATTTACCCTCCCCAGTTCACCAGATTCTTGCAAGGTTATAACCCTTACTAGTATAAAGAAAAAAATTTGGAGCCCCGTGGGGGGCGTAAAAATCTTTACCAGCGGCTGGAAAGAACTGTTTAATGAAAAGTAAGAAAAGAAACATGCACTGTTAGGTCGAAAATGAAGTTTTTTTTTCTTGGCAATGTCACATGGTTTCTTTCAGAGTATGGGAATTACCCTAGTCTGCTACACAGCCATTTTTAGCGTCGTCACGCAATGCTCCTCCCCACTAACACCGCCGCCGCAGCCGTTAGTAGGGAGGAGCGTTGCGTGACGACACTAAAAACGGCTGTGTAGCAGTCTAGAATTACCCCGGCTCATCTATCGTCCATTAAGAAACGGTCCAGATAAGAACGATAGCAACAACGGCAACGAACATGTTGGAATGCAAAAAAGGTGCTAACTTTTCTATTGTCTGTACTTACTTCTGATTGGCTTAAACAGCAAAAGTTAACAAAACTTCATAAAGCAGTACATATATTCATCCTTACTTTCCAACCATCTTCCATATAACAAAATCTGGTCTCAGTTTGAATAACAAAGAAATCCTATGTGGGGAACATGTAAAATTGTAAACTTTTCTTGGCTATTGTTTTCAACTCTTGTGATTGGTCAAAATCTTTTAACACAAAAAAACACCCTTTCAAAGTGGAGTGTAAATGCATTTTATTGCGTAAACGGCCTTCATGTAGGTTTATGCATTCTCTGTGTAAAAATGAGAACATTCCTATGTGGGGAAAGCACCGTTGCCGCATAACAAAAAAAACTGCTATCCACATTACCCGGATCATTACTTAATGTCTAAAAAAATTATTTTTTGGTAGGGGGGGGGGAGGGAGGGGGCAAAAAATCTCACTAGTAAAGAGAACATTTCATAAAAGATGCAAAAGAACATACTCAAAAAGGATGGAAACTCAATTTTTCTCTACAGCCACCTCAATCAACTGTTTTAAATGCTATTCAAGCATCTCCATGGAAGACTGCATAAAGTTCCACAAACCAACTCCCTGCCCAAAAAACACGGTACACTGCCGAAACATGACGGTTGGAGTCCACGTTAAACTGCTCAACAACGAGTATGTGATCGGCTACGAAAGAGGCTGTGCAACGCAAGACCAATGTCTTCGCAAAAGATGCACTGGTAATTTTGGCGAGCAGTTAGGAGTAGAGAAAGGCAAGTACGAATTATGTGAGATAAGTTGCTGTGAGGGAAATTTGTGCCCTGAAGGAAATGCTACTGTTAGTGCCCAGGGCCCTCCGGTGGCAGGGGCTCGCAGCGGATCTGCAACTGTTCAATGGAGTTCCCTTGTAACACTGGGGATATTGATCATTGCTGTTGGTACGGTTTTCTTGTTAAACCATAGTTAAAGGCCGCAGACTTGTGACACTATGAAAACTTTGAAGTAATATGATACTTGATATGCCAAGTTGAAGCGAAATATCTTTTGACATGAAATTGCATTGATCTGTTCTTGCGATCGAACACTTTCTACGTAACTTTTCATACGGATGATCAAGTATTGACAGTCTAGGCGATCCAGGCCATTATTTGAAACTAGGCTTATACGTGAACTTTTTTGGTTGCATAAAGCCTCGGGACATAAGGACCTGCATCACATCAGTTAGCTTGCCACCAATTATATGCTCACTGTTAATTTAAAGTGTTAAGACATAGTTAATTGAGTGGAATGGTTATGAAACCCGTCAGACTCCTTTGTTATATGTTTTTGTGGACCTGAAAGTGCACAAAGTTCAAAAGAATTCCTATCATTTTGATTGTATTGACCAATAAAAACGTTGCATTGATTTATTCCGTAACAATTTGCCAACAGAAAACAAAGGATTGTGCACTTTCACGGTACTTCCAACATAAACTGAAGCACTGTTGTTTTTATCATTGATGTTTGCCGCTTTTCATAACCAGTCTCCTCTAATAACTATGGTTAAGCGTCAAAACTCATTTGGCAAACGTATCAAGTCAATTTAGGCGGTTAGCAAAGGTTAATTAGATTGTTAGCCAATGAGTTAGTTCATCATTTCTAAGTGGTAAATTATGTCGAGTTCTGACCCGACATTTAGACGGCCGCCGGCACAATAGTTTCGCTCGTTCCTTGCCCAGGGACATCAACGAATCAGCTCAGGGAGGACCTTTTAAAAGAAGATCCTAATCCTCAAAAAGGAAAATTGTCTAGTAATCCTGAATTAAGTAAAAGAAGGATGAGTCAATTTTATTTATTAATGTTTGTTAATATGTAAACATTTTCAAGAGCGAGTGAGACAACTTGATTTGATTTAAGTCCTCAAGACGCGAAAGTTTTGAAATTTTTCAGTATGGACTACAGTTCCCCCAAGCTGTAAACCAGGGGCACCCAACGAGGATATAGTTCAAAACCAGTTAACATAGCATTGTTGAACGTATTGTAGTCTTTAAACGGTAGACATAGGTATATTTTTATCCCCTAAAAACTTTTCATCCGTTCGGATTTCCTAGCTGAAAGTCTAGTGATCCGAAAATTATAGGGATCAAAACTTACCTTTTCGAAAATTTCAGCCAGGAAAAGGCTCCCGAAAATTCTAGGTGGCCTTTTTTAGGGTAAAAATCCGTTAAAAATGGGTAATTATACCATTTTGTAGATGTTCGAAAATCCTAGGAGAGGCAGGCAAGCAAGTAAGTTTACAACAAATGTTCCGAAAATTCTAGATCTCAAATCGTCTTCCGAACAGATATTTTCCGAAAATTGCCGTTGGGTACCCCTGTGTAAATGTCATGGAGTGCAGATTACTCAAGTCCTTTTTAACAAACATTACTTAGGTATCTTTTTACAGACTACGTTTTGTACATAATTTACTGTCACAAAAAAAAATTTTGTTTGCCGGTTTGCAAATTCCTTTGCGTCAGTGAAGCCGTGCTTTAGCTAACAGAAAGCTTCAGGAAAGACAACGTCAAAAAAGCAAGTTTTAAAAGCAAGGCATCCGTTTTGAAGATGTGGCATTTCTTTGCGGTCACTGCACCACCTCAACGTAAGATTTGGTTTTATGGGGGACATAAACCCACGTTCTCTTTTTAAAGGTGGGCGTGGTTTCCAATAATTCAACTCCAGGGAAATTCACCTAAATTTGACATAAACGCAAAAAGGTTTTAAAAAACGCGATTTTTTTTTTCAAAAAAAGACGTGTTCGCTGTCTCTGCTGTCGTCCGTACTAAAACTCTCTAATCTTTCGTTAAGTGAGACTGTGAATGACATTTAGCCTACTCCGATGAAGATTATTTTACCACTGTATATACATTATACAATCTGTGCTCACGTCTATTTTGAAAAAAAACTGTCATCAAATTGTATTGGTATTTGGCCAAAAAGGTAAACTCCTTTTAAAATAAAACGATGGTTCCAAATGCCGTTCTGCGGTTACCTTCATCGAATCACTATAAGATTAAAGTTTACTTGATTTGGCAGTGTTTGCTTACGGCGGGGTTATATCTTACAGTAGCCTGCATGCGAATTTAGCCGCCTCTCAATGCTCTCATCGTTCCCCGTTGCTGTTATGGTTTCTCGAGAGGTCCTTAGAGATGGAGAACGAAAAGCGGCTGCTATTTTCGCAGACGAATATAAGATATAGCCCCGCCATAAGAAAACGCGACCGAATCACGTAGCTTTATACTAGTATCCTAAAATTTTAAAACCCTTGCGTTGTTAGATTTAGACTAGTTGATTATGAATTTCTGACTAAAACTGAACGGACGAAAGGCAAGAATTTACAAAAAATGTTGCACAATAAATATTATCTACTTTTTGAGGAGTATCTGTAAGAAAATACACCAGCTGTTTGTACCTTGAGACCAAAGCCAAAGTCTACGAAGAAGTAAGATTCTTAAGAACTTAGAAACATTTTGAATGTAACTGCATAATTCTTCACCAATCACACTACTCAGCCTCATTCAATAGTTGTTAAGTGTATTTATCATGGGTTGTGTAACCCTTTCTTTGGGCTGTTACACGGTATGCTGTTACAATTACTTCATTAGCGGTAGGCTATACTGTATATATTTGAGTTGTTGTCATTCTCTCTTGTTTACATTCATTCGCGTCTTACGACCGTCCCTACAACCTCAAAATTAAATACCAAGTGGCTAGGAGTTATCAGTTTCTCTTAGACGTTGTTTTTGCGTGCTGCTATATGAAAGGTTTAGGACGTTTACGGTATTGTTATGCGAGCATATAGTTTAGATCGTTTTGTAGGGTGGTTTTATTGCGGTATTTTTTACATTTCCGAGTTTTCATTCTGTTTGTTGTATTATTCCAACCATTTTGTTGATAAAGTCATAATAAAGAGGGTCGCACACGGCTCGTGTTGACACACCCCAATTGTGGTTGCTTATTACATGATAAATGTTTTATATTCTTTTTAGCGGGTTTGCCAATTAGAATATAATTATAATTACTTGCTTGCAGTTCTCACGAGTACGTCAATAGCAAAAATTAAACTACTCTCCAAGTATACCTATAGTATATAGACATCGTTATAAGCAGCAATTCTGAATCAACTAGTTAACAACGGATTACCAACTGAACTGTCATTTGTCCTCTGTTCTATGAGGACGCAGCTCTGCATGCTCTGTAAACTCAATGTCTTCGGACCTGTGAAGGCGACCATCACTGACCAGGTGATGAAATCAGCTGAAATCATAGGTGCTGCAGATTAAGCCATTTACAAATTGCAAAACAAATTATTGGGAGCCATACAGACCAACTACTGAGCTTAGTCGCGTCACTGATTTCGTTTACAGATCCTGGTCCAGACACTACATCCCCACCACTGCCCCCATTGCGTTCGTTATACTTCTTAATGTCATCATCGTTGGGCACAGGAAAGTTTTCAGCACAAGCTTCCTTTCGTGGATCGCAACAATCCACTTGGCACTCCTTGGCTGTTACATCATCTGGCCAGAAATTTGGGCACTCGTTTAAATAGCATTGTCGTGAAGTTCCGCAGTGGACGCCATGTACTTCGACAAATGGTGACACCAGCTTATCACCCATCATCTGCGGTAGTTTATAATGAGCTGTGTACTTTATACAAGCCGGCAAGTCAGATGAATTAGTTGTGCATTTCCGCACATGCAAGTTACCGGCCTCTCGACTGAGGCATTTACTCGAGTCATCTTTGTTAAAGCCAAAGCAGGAAAAGCAGTAAAGTTCGGAGCCCAACACTGAAACAAAACACACAAGAGTTTTGTTATCCTAGCCTGCGCCACAGAGGGAACTAAACTTCTAGTTAATTTCGTCTGCGAAACAGCGCCAAAATCCTTGTTCTGGGCCCTTACTTGTGTACCAGGATTTGAGTACGCACCATGATTTGCCCTTTAGAAAATCCATCGTCGCCGGATTTGCCAATCAGGTTGAAGGGAAATTCACGCGTTTCCTGTAATTCGTTGAGTCCGTTTGGGGCCCAGAATGAGGATATCGGCGTTAATTCGTAGACGTTACTAACCGGGATTTGATTTCGTCCGCGACGAAGGCTATTCGATTGAAGCAGCAGGTAGCCTACAAGCAGCTCTCTAAGGAGCTCTGGGTTCATTTTCAGTCTTCCGTGCTTAGCCCCCATAGCCCCGCAGGCAGTTTGGATGCTAGGAAATTACTGACATACATACTGACATTCTTATCGGTAAAATCACGCTTCTCCACTGTCAAAACAGAGCCTGCCTCGGGAAATACTAATAGCAATTCGAGAGAGACAAAAGCTAAATTTGGATCAGTTAGCTAATTAGTGTGAAGTGTCGCGGACTCAAAAATGGCGCGAACAAAATTGAGCTAAACTTCGCCAGGTAATGATACGTTGTTTTAAAATGATGTCGGAACAGGTTCTCTGTTTTTGTTAATAATTTTGGTACAGCTCACGAAACGAGACGACTTGATCGGTGCCTTATCAATTTGAAGATTGATTTGATTTTCTAGGATATAGGATTGCCTACCAGTTGCATAAACACGACACCTGCACCGAATCACCACGTGTGCAACTCGTGACCATTTATACCACTCAACTTACAGTGTCATTGGTGCAACTATTCAGAAACTTCTTTCTTTCACTTCAATCGAAAAATATATCGCCGTCCACACTAATATTACAGCCAGCTTTTTAAAAATATCTAACTTATAAACAAAAAATCATTGACATGCATATGATAAGAGGAAGAAATGCTACTGTACAACTGTAAAAACTTGTTCCAGCCTTTTTTTTTAATGGACTCCAACAGACTCCAAACACCGCAATGATCCGTCCATTGTCAATATTTTTTTTCTGCCTCGAAAAGTCACTGAATATTTTTATGTTTAATTTTTGTCTTGACACGAAGGTTCACTCTCACAGATCCCTGCTGTCTTGGCCTAGGCCTCCCATGGGCATTAAACTTTCGACAAGTCCCTACCACCACCCCTACATTTTTACATTTTTTTAGAGAATGAGCTTACACTAAACAAAACACGCCTCTTGAGTGTAAGTACTTAAAGGACCACGACCGTACGACGACGACAACCAGAATGTCAAAACTCCAATAGACCTTGTCACGGTTTTCGACGCCATCTTGACGAGTAGGCAAACGCGTGAGAAATTACAGGGATTGTATGAGAATCTAATGTCGAATAATTTCCTTAGAACGGCTGTTGTGAAAAAAATATGATTTGTAAACTAAAGCTTCACTCCTAGCAGGGTATAATTTCTCACGCGTTTGCCTACTCGTCAAGATGGCGTCGAAAACCGTGACAAGGTCTATTGGATTTATGAGTAAAAAAAAAGCAAAGCAAGTTTTTTACGCTTTTTGAAACATTTCTTCGACGTCTACTTTACGACTACGACATTAAACTTTAAATACAACGTTTTCATGGAGGACGTGTGCACAAGATGAACTTGGATATGAACGCTATTTTCAATTAAGAATTCAACTAGCTCCATGCTTTAACCTTTCAAAGAATTCCGTTTGAATAATAAAGGCTTAGAGGCTTCTAGTTAGTGATTTACCGACAAGAAAAGGGACTTGTTGGTTCTAGAATGACTTCCACATTTTTCACTGCCCGCGCAGCTACGCCTCATTTGGTACTGGAATTTCTAGTTTATTCTAGAGTAATGGTGCAATTTTATTTGCCAGTGAATCACTCTCTCATGCAGTCAGTCTAAGCCGGCTTAAATACACATGTTAAAGAGGACTATATTATATATGCTCGCAAACACACAACATTTCTTCAACATTTTAGTCACTATGAAATTACGATACAGCCAGATGCCTCGAGGACATCACACGATGCATTGAAGAGCACCGTTGCAATTATAGACGAAACATATATTCACTTGTATTGTGGCTGTTTGCGAAGTCATCCTAGGATCTGTTTTCTAGAGTGCAAAACAGAAGAATATACCGCCGGGTTAACAACGTTCAACGGATTCAGTGGCGATATCCTTGACTAGACACGTCCCTTGATATGGGAAGAACTGCAGCTCAATGGTCAATAGTCAAATGATAGGACAAATGTTTCTTATGTTATTAATTCCGCTTAAGTCGTCAAATTAATTTGCCCGGTCGATTGTTATCTCAAAGTCTTGCATCCTGTCTGCTCAAGGGAGGTGTGCCGCTCCATTGCTTTCACCAATACATACTAATGGATGCAGTGTTCAAAGCAAACTCGAATTACCATAAAGTTTGCAACTAAAAAAAGAAATTATATACAACTACAAAATTAGACAATAAACGATTTACGCTTGAGCATAGACTGAGCATGATACGGTCTTTCAGAGTTACTGATTTTCAAATATGTACTCAATATAAACTAGCCAAACTTTACATAAAACCTTACACTGCGAAAAAATAGGCAGAACTTTGCAAACTTTATCATTGAGATTCAATGGACGGAAAAATTGAAACCATGTTGTTCTTTATAACTCTGGGCGGCCGACAGACAGTACAACACTTGAGTATATCAGGTATATAACAACGCAAATACCGCCTCTAAGAAACAAAATCTGTTGTACTATTGAACAAATTCACTGTTTGTGCGGTCGGAAGGGTAGTATTCTACCATAGGGTCCACCAAAGTGGAAACATTTTTGCTCCTTTTGTCTAACACGGTCAAGATGGGTTTATTTGAAAGACTTGTTGTGTGTCATCTTTAGACATCTAATATCAACATAGCGGTTGCCTGTCATTTGACAACTCATTCGATTATGAACAACTTGTTTTTTCCCATTTAACATTTGATATACATGTATCATTTCAAAAATGTAAGTAATGCGTAAAGCAATCTTTATTTTTATTTACTGATGGCCCTCAGACTAAGCTGAAAGCCGATGAGTGTAGAAAACTCTCGAATAATAAGATCTACTTCAGTATCGTTGTGCTTCCACTACTGATGGATCACCCAATTCCAAATAGTAAATTAACGTTTTTTCGTATAAACCTACCAAAAACGTTCTAAAACTAGCTATTGTTGCTCGATAAAGTTTCGTTTTTCTCTTGCATTTAAATGAAGCAGGGTTAGCTTTTTTCTTAAATATTCATCACTTTTAATACCGAAGGTGTAAAAACTGAAATAAACTGGATGCTTACTTCTTCGACCGCAGATTGAAATGACAGTGTTATCACCAAAATACGACTGAGATGGGAAAAAAATATGTTAGATACCTTAATCAACCGTATCTACATAAAGCCAGAATAATTGAGGTGTTGAAGCATTGATTTCGAAGTTGCGTGTCCACTAGTTACAAATCTTTGCAGTGCTTTTCAAATAAAAGAAACTGAAACAGGATGGTGGATAGGTAATTCTTATTAAAAGTATTAGATTTTAAATAATTTAGTAATAATGTGCTGTGCTTCACGTCGCTTGTTCAAAAAATGTATCCTCGCATCGAGAACTTGCACGAAACTAGTCGATTGCTTTCGAAGCATTGAAGCATTGCAACTCTAACATCACTTCCTAAAAAACACCCTTACACCCCATAAAAACAATACTCGACACAATTCAATTAAATTCTTACCATGGCTAATAACACACATCAAAGCGAATATCGTAGAGGAAACCGCTGTTGCTGTGCTTGATCTCATCTTGTTGCCCATGCAACGCTTTTCAACCTCTCGACTGTGAGTAAAATTTGGACTGTCTGCTGCAGATGCTAGTGTTGCCTAGTGGGGTATACGATCCCTGTTGTGACTGGCAGGCTCACGTGCCGAACATTTTGTTAATTTCTGTGACGTCACCCTTTGTCGAGGGACCCAAAGTCCCTGCGATTGGAGAGCTTAGTAAACAACACTCACGGCAACAAAAGCGGAAGGAAATATATGCGGGAAAATTAATATAAATAAAGAGAATTTATCATTCTAAAAAACTGGAATATTCTGTTGAACAATGCAATAGTAAAGCTTTTGCTGGTCCTTGGACTGTAATTCCCGTGCAGCTCACAGGTGCATTGCCCAGACTACACATAAGGTGTTGAACTGACCCTAAAAAAACTTCATAACAGAATGTAACGGAATAAACAAAATATGCTCTTAACCTTTAAGCCCTAAGGGCGATCAGCATCAAATTTCTCCCTGTAATATCAATGCTTTGTAAAACAGAGTGGTCATGAGAATTACGGACATGATCACGTATGATGAATTTGCTTGATATTTTATCAACTTCTCCCCACTACTTCTGTAGGAAATGAATAGGGGCAAAAAATGAGAATTCACATTTTCATCTTAGGGTTTAAAGGGAAACGATTTTTTATAAGGATTAGAAATAGATACGACTTAGGGTTTTAAACTTAGAGTTGTGTTTTCAGCGAAACCATGATATACTACACGTACAAAGTAAGTTATAGTTATTTCCAGTCGTTTAAAAAAAGATAATTTACAACACGATATTGTTTTGTTTATTCCAGTTCTTTCCGTCATAAAAATTCAAATTTATTCCAACAGCTCAAGTAGGTTCTGGGCTGAAAGTGATGGCTGTCCATTTTGGCCCGGTGCTTCCAGGTTACAAAAAGAAATTTCGATAACAAACGCAACTGGTTACAGCTCGTTTAGCTCTGAATGTTACTTAGTGAGTAGTACGCCTGAGTGGGACATTCTAATTTTCTTGAATTGTTTATTCTTACAAGTGGAAAACTGTTCATCAGTATTGGAACCTTTTTGGAGTGACCTCAATGCACTCCCTTCCTTAAGCGGCTTTTTTATGAGCTTGAGTGCGTGGTCCCTTTTGTTCTTGTGCACGGATTCGTTCAACAGGAACGACCCCCTAACATTTAAAACCTCACTCAACCACAACGAGCTTCTCACGATCATGAACAAAGAAATCAATGGAACGGTGGGCTTAACCTCGCAAAGGTTCTCATACGAACGAAAAGTGAAGGTGTCAGTGTTGAATCTCAAGGATTTAAAGGCGCCGGAAAAATTCAAAGCACGCGTAACAACTCAAAATCTTGGAAATTCGAAACTAAACTGTTTTTCTGATTAGTACTAATCAAGAGAAAGGCTTTTAAAAGGATTATTTTGCTTAGGATTGCTTTAAGCAGCTGTTAGCACAAGATTCATTTCATCTTGTTAACACAAAGCAATCTTGTTTGACAAGAGGAAACAAAAACGTCGAGGCCATGTTATCTTTAAATCTTATGTTTGTTTCCATTCTCTCAACAGTCAAGGCAATGAAGGTGTAAGTCTTGAGAGGACAGCAGTCTTCCCCTCTATTGATCTAAATAATTCCCACGTTAAATTTCGATAAACCACAAAACAAAAAAAGAGTGAAAGAAAATACCGACAAAAAGGATTGAGTAGTGTTGGATTTGGAACATGTCGTCCGCGGCCTCCTTTTGTAAATAACAAACCAAGGCTTACTCTTTTTCTTCCAAAACATTTAAGAAGTTGTAATTTAAACGAAACCTCTGTAGCAGTACCGATTTTCTTGGTAGTACTTGCTTCTACAAATTTAACAAATAACCTATAATTCTTTTATATTTTAAAGAGTTTTTTGGCACTATTCGGTGTTTGAGAGTCTATGCAAGTTTAAGCTTTTCCTTCCCTTAGCGCCCAAGGTTTTAAAACTTTGAAAGAGTCAACTTTTCCTTGAAAAATTTTTATTGCAGCCAGCAACTTTCTTGCAGACAAATATTTACAACCAATAAATAATTTAAAGTTCTCTTGGCGTATGACGGTGTACAGTGAGTTTCTCAGTTGACTAGAGTCTAAACAACCTTCACTTGCCTTTCGAAAATAACATTTTGTTCTGCTCTAATGCCACTGCCCGCGGAATTTTTTCATTACCCATCCCTTGTTTATGTCCAGTGAAACAAAGAAGACAACTTAAGCAAACAGCACATTGCTAAATTGTTTGCCTTAAGATGATGCTTTCTTTTGTCAATAAATAATAACTGAGACTTAACTGCGAGTGAAGCCACTGTCAAGTGTAGCAAAATTGTGCTATACCTTTGTGTACTTCACAACAAAATGTACCCTTGTTCAAACTCGTTAAATGAACAACATTCTTGTTCCTTGTGTATGTGCTGTTGTGCCGAAAATTTAATCCTGCAATTCGCAGGAAAAACCTTGTTCAAACCTATTGCGATCCATACTGTGGAGATAAAGTACGATACATTCACAAATGTCTTGTAAAGATCTCCGTGTACGTGTGGGTGACAAACTTAATACACCAACTCGTGTAAACAAAGCTTAAGTGTTAAGGTCAAACAACGAGATGCTCTGTACCAAGTTTCCTGTTGAAGCCACTTATCACGCGGAAATACAGGAATCTGTGGGGAGAGTGCTCTGCCAAACCTTCATAAGCCGGGTGCAAAGATTGTTTAGAGGCTGCAACACGGCCAATGTTTTGGTCATGTTTTTTGCACATGCTTCGCTCTAACATCAACCCGTGGCTTAGAAGGTAGACTCGATGTCGACGTCACTCTCTTGTCACGTGTTAACACCCTGCTAATTTTTTCTACAGGTGGTCGACTGCGCATGTCGGGTACAGAAGCGCTGACTGGTGGAATGATAGCGTCCTTATCTTGTAATGTGCGGCGTGTCGGAATACCACTATTACTCTCTTTGGAACCACTTGATTCTCTCCTTGATACATGAATCACAGTAGGCAGTTCACTATATTGATCTGATTCATAAGATTTGATAGAAAAGGCTGGCGATGGCGCACTCCTCTTGTAAGAGGCCAGCGGTTTCTGCTTGAAAGCATGCTCAGATGGAGCATGCATGACATAAGTCCGTTGCTTTTCTCTGTCAGTCGACGTCTCTGATTCCGAGTGGTTAACTGTCTTATGCTCCAGAACAGGGCTTGACATGTGACAATCCTTCATTTCCGGGGGCGAATCTTTTGAGCTGGTAGATTCTGTCTCTTGAGAGGTTGAATTTTCCAAGTCTCTCTCCGGAGTGAAATATTTGCCGCTGAGATCAAAGGCATCCTTATCTGTTACAGTTAACTGCTCTCCAAAAACAGGAGTGAATTCTCTTTCCTTTCCCACAATGGGGCCTGTATCGCTAGCCCCGTCAGGACCACTGTCACGTGGTCTACCGTGAATCCTTCCGATGGATGGTGAACGAGCTTCCCGAGCTTCCCGTTGGCTGGAGTCGAGTAACACTTTAAATACACCAGAACGAGGCGATTGGGTGTCATCAAGGACTTCCGGTTGGTGAGGCAGCTGTCCTAAAGGAGACGAGAGGTTTTTTATCTAAGGCCTTTAGAGCAGCTTTTCCGGTTTTTTTTTTTAGTTTTGGAAACAAAAACTGAACAAGAAGTGTCTCGGGGAGGGGGGGAGTGTAGAGTTCGTCTTTGAAAGTTACGACAAAAACTGAGGCATTCTTAAGGTCGACATGATGCTAATATACAGTGAGAGAAGACTTTTTCTTTCGCTAAAAGCCGTCAGCAAGGTAAGCCTTAATGAAAATAACAAAAAAATTACTCATTTTGTCTCGACATTTTAATACATCAATCAAGAACACACGTCACAACAATTTACAAAATAAAAATCGACGACAGATTATCCCCTAAGATATGCTTCAATGTAACATTTGAGAAAGATAATAATAATAACAAAAAAAAAAGTAAGGAGTACTCACCAACAGCTTCTTTGTTCGGACTAAGCGTCCTCAAAGCTACCGCCATTCTGTTTAATTTCTCCTCGGTACTGCTAGGCGCAGTGTTTCCTTCCAATGCAACGCGATCTTCTTCAAGAAGCTGTTTGAGACACTGAAGGTAATACTTACGAAGCTTCTTGGCCGTGGAATGGCGCTCTTTCAGCACTTCACCTCTACAATAAAGGACAGTATTTCAAACAAATTGACGGCAATGTTCAACGATAGATGATTCCTTTTCAATAACCTTACCTGATCTTTTTAGCTGCACTAGCCTTGGTCTGGGTCACATGATTCAGCACGTCATCACGTATCTTAGCAATGGTGTCTAGGTAGTACTGACGTAGTTCCTGGAGACCACGCGTGGTTGACACGTTTTCAACACTGCTAAAACTTGTGTCGCTACCGCTGTCCAGTTGCAATGGAGCCTAAAAGAAGGAAAAAGTAGTTGGCAAGTCAAACAAGGATGGACCAATATTACCGACGTTAGCAAGCCATAATCACTTTTGATCGCTCCCTGTAAATCATGTAACTCGACGAACTACTGTCTTCTTCTAACAAAAGAGAAAAACAATCGGTGGTTGGAAAAAAGTGCACAGAATTTAGTTGTTGGCCACAAAACCAGGATAAACTAATGGCTCATTTCCGAGTTGCTCCAAGCCTCTGTTTCAAAGTGAGGGTAAGGGCGAAATGTTTGATATGAAAATAACTTTTGATTCTTCCATAAATAAACCTCGTTTTCACCAAAAAAATTGACCTCGTTTCGAGAGTGAGTTTTAGGAACTCGGACTATATGACCAATTATAAGCCCGAAAACTAGACTAGGCAAGAACCAGTGCAAATTAAAGAGTACAGTATGCCCCAACAACACATGGGGGAATATTTGACTGTCGTAACGCTCAGCAAAGGGTACAAGAAGAGCAAACTTACAGTTACTTTTGACCTCCAACAGTTTAACAATCAGAACTCTTTTAAACCCAAATTACCTGTGAAGCATCGTTTCTGGAGTCTCGCCGTTTTGAACTGTACTGCGTTTTCTTCCTCTCTTCAAACAATTCCCTCTTAAGTTTATCTGTGGTTGTACTGTACTCCTTCTTTAACGTGGCCAGCTCACGTTTCAGTTTCTCGAGGGCGGATTGATTTTCTCGTCTCTCCTTTGTCCACAGTTCTTGTTGTCTCTTCACTTCTTCGCCTTGTTTGGTAGATTCTTGCCTCTGTTGCTTTTCCCATTCACATCTGGCGGTTTCTAGGGCTTGTCTTACTTTCTGTTCATGTTGTTTCTCCAGTTGAACCCTGGAAAAAATACCGGCAGATGTCGGCAGATGACAGCAACTGGTAAATTTGACAATGTAAACTGCCGCTTGTAAGCTCCAACACTTATGAGAAACTGCCCACCTACCTCTCCCCTAAACAAGCATTTTGCCCTAAGTGAGAATTAAGTGTTAATGCTGACTTAGGGAAGGGGTAGGTATGCAGTTTCCCAGAAACCTAAATTGATACGCTTCTTCTACTCCGATTACAAGCCTCCCTTGGATATAAGCCCCCCTATAACCCCCTTAAAAAGGTGTATAAGCCCAGCACTCATAAGCGGCAATTTGTTTCCCTTCATTTATGTGTAAAAAAAGCAAACAAACAAATCAATAAACATTAAAAATCAATCTGTAGGGCGGACACTTCTCTCAGAGGGGCAATTAGTATACGAGAAAACAAATTGGATTCTTAATCAGATGTTGCCAGATGCACTCCGTGGAGTGCCAGCATCTGCAAAAATACCAGACAGCTGAGAAATTAGGTTAAATTTCAACCCACGAAACTACTAGAAATCATCCAAAATTTACTAATTGATGATAGATGAAAATCCACTATACAATCAATACCCCATCTAAACTCACGACAAACGTGGTGGGGATGAATGGCATTAAAAAAGAGAGAGAAAAAAAACATGGCCAAAGACATGCAGCCTTGTCCCCATGGCGCTTTTCCCTGGCTTTGGAGGTGAGGCCAGGGAAAAGCGCCCTGGGCACGAGGTTGAAAGACACGCGGATTCACCCGAGTTACCTCGCATCCTGTTGTTCTTGTTTCAAGCCATTTCTCACTTTCTGAAGCTCGTTGTTCGTCTTCGTTCCCAGGTCTCTCTCGATCTGTACACGTTGTTCTTTTAGCTTCGAGTTGTATTCACTGCGCATGCGATCCAGTTGGTTCTGATACTCTTGAACCAAGCGAGTCTTCTCTGCTTGCCATTTATCACGAGTTGCCTCTTCCGCCTATGAAGCAAATGACTAAATTTAGCCATACGATAATATAAAATAAATGACTGAATGTCCAGTACAGAAATGCACGAGTTCAACTCCTCGACAATCAGTAAAGAAACTCGCCTTCACCTTTCTAAGTTCTTCTCTTAATTTTACGTTTTCGTTCGTATACTTTGTCTCGGCTTCTCTAAATGTGTCCTCAACAAGTTTCCGTTTCTCTTCCTCGTGTTCGGCTTGAAGTTTCTCTCGTACTTTTTCCTCTAATTCTCTAGTTCGCTTCCCCAGCTCAACTTCATTGTTAGTTGCCAACGCGCGGTCAGTCTCATCTTTTGTAGACTTAGCTACCTCTCTGCGCCAGTCCTCTCGCGCTGCTGCCAGACGAGCCTAGAAAAAAGTAAACGACTTCAGTTTAACATATGCTGCATGGGTATATTTTGAAAGTCAACCGGAACAAAAAACCTGACGAAAATAAGAACCAAGCAATCAAGAGCCAACAGATTTCTTTACAAGGTAAATGTCAAGAAAACTGCAACAGTACAACATTTTACGTTGTGAAATACTTTTGACAAACAAAGGTTTTTATAAACTGCACCTACATTATGAAGCAAAATTATCATCGTAACGAGCACAATCGTGGCATGGAACAGAAGTCCGAAGTTACATCGCGAGCATTTTTTCAACCGGTATGAGCTTGAAGCAACATGATCTGCAAATCCCTACCGCAAAGATTTCATGACCTATCCAAATTGCTTGAGTGTGTTCGAACTTTCAAGAAACAAACTTCTTTGAAGTCCTAACAAGTCGCATCGTACCAAAAGGCAATCGCTTGCCTGTTCAGAGGGTGAGGAGGTACTTTGAATGAGACGAGAAAGAGCGTGAGGGGCACGTAACAATACATACAAAGCGAACATACAAAGTTTCCTTTTTACCTTAACAATTTCCTCTCGGCGTGAAAGTTCTTCTGCAGTCCACTGTTGTCTCGCTTTTTCAAGAGCTTCCTTTAACTCCGTGTGTTTAAATTCTTCCATCCTCTTAGTGTACTCGGACTCAAGGTACGCCATGGCTTCGTTCACTTCCTCTCGCTTCAGTTCCTCAGATTCTTCCATCCAAGCCTCCTTCGCTTCCTCCAATGTTTCCAGAATTTCCACTTTCTTTTGCGCCTCGAATTCTCTAAAGATTTCTTCCCTGAGGGACTCGATTTCTGAACGCGTTTCCACGGACGATCGCTTCTCCCACTGCAACTATTAGAAAACAAAACTCTCAATAGCTGCAGTTTTTTAAACGTTTGTTTCGTTCTCAAATGCAGGACTCGGCTTCTGAAGGTTGTGCATCACATTGCACATATCAAAGTTACTGAATAATTTTGTAAAATACACATCTTACAGATGTCAAAATCTAAGGCTCAAATCAAGTAGTAAATCAATTCAGTTCAGTTCACGTTATTTCCCTCAATAATTCAGCCGCTCTCTCGGGGAGGAACTCGTTTCCCGAACAGCGGATGGTAATGGAGTCCAGTCCAAAGAATGAAGAATGTACAGGGTCGCCGCCGTCGCCGCTTGAACTCCATAGAGGGAGTGATCTCGCCCTCTCCTCTATGGCAAAACCTCTATTAGAAGTTACCTCGCCCCAAAGGTAACTTTGGTTTGTGTAGGCGGACGGTCCGTCTTATATTATTCTGACCTCTTCGGACATGTACCCCTAACCACAAGCAAGCCATTGGGGAGAGGTTCGACTGTAATTATCAACCACAAGTTTCAAAAAGCTGGGGACACTTTACAAACACATAGACTGATTAATCTTACCCTCGCCTTGGAAACAGCCTTCTCCACAGCCTCCTTCTTTTGTTCCTCGAACTGCTTCATGAGCTGTGCGTTGGTGGCTTCTAATGCGACATTAAGTTCGTCTTTCTGTTTTGCGTTCCATTCCTGTCGAGCCATTTCCACTGCAACAGCTAAATACAGTCCACAAAAGGGCATCGAGTTTAGGTTATACTTTACTTAACGTTTATAACTGATAAAAAAACTTTTAGGAGGGCTCATTTCCAAGTAACAGCACCTTGCAGCTATAAGCTCCTTTCCAGATATCTTAGAAGGAACGAAGAGAAACACTACCTTATGAACCTCTTCAACCCTGCCTCGAGCTGAGACCACTGCGTTCCTCCAAGTTTCTCTAAATGTACCCTTGAGTTTGCGCAAATATCGCAACTCACTTTCGTTTTTTCAGTTTTACTTTGTTAGATTTGTGATTGGCTACAGAGCTCACGCCACTTTCTGAACTAACCAATCACAACTTTCTTGCATGCGTTTTCCCGCGCTTGGCAGCAGCTACATGTATTTGCCTTGCGTTTTGATTGGTTCATTTGACTCTTTGAGTCCGCTGACCATGGTTAGATACCTAATAGCAACCTGGTCCGTCAACACTCATACCTATTTCCCGTTGTTTACTTTCTTTCCACGCATCTCTCGCCCCCCGTATGGCTTGTTCGACTGCTTCAGAGATCTTCCTCTCTTCCTCTTCGTGCCACTTTACTTCAGCAATAGCTACGGCAGCTTCCACCGCCTTGCTTTTTTCCAATTCCGTTTCTTTCTTCCAACGAAGCTTTTCGTGAGTGAGAGCAGTCTGCAAAAGGCTGTCCTTCGGAAACAAAATTATTGAAAACAGTTATTTCTATACTTTGATAATTATCTCATTCAACCAAAATCACTACACAGGGAGATAACAAGATGAACGGGAAACCCTCTGGCTAATTACTCGTACACCGAACCAGTTCTACATGCATTTGAATCCCCTGCGTCTGGCCAATCAAACTGGGAAATTCAAAACCGTCTGGAACTACCCTATTGGTACTTAATTTCGCAGATACTTAATTAAGCGATTTTAGTGGGACAGTATTTCACGGAGTCGTATTTTCGCGATTAATGAGGAAAATATGAAAAAGGGCATTAAATTTCTTGATTCAAGCGTTCTGAACTTGATTATATTTTTCAGAAAGGCTCACGTTTTAAAAAATTTCTAGATAAACTGGAACAATGAAGTAAAACGCATATTTATGTTTTTTGTACGAATCTAGTTATTCAGATGAAGATGACAGCTAGATTCTCTACTCGGTATGTGAAATATTTGCAAATTAAAGTTATTTCATAACAGAAAACAAAAAATGGAGTTTAACAGTAAAATCAATGAAAAATGAGGGTATTTGTCAATACATATCCTGTATATGTTATTGTTATTACACGCTAGTCATATTTTTCATGTGTTTTGGTTTTTCTATGCGTGTTAAATTTGGCGTGTAGTTTTTTAAAGTTTCGCTAGGATTTTTATTCTCAGGTCTTCAATTTCGAAACGCGAAGCTTCAGGCCAAAGAAATTAAGTACCACTGAGGTAACAATGATTGAATGTACGTTGGACTGACTTACTTGTGATTTAATTTCTCTGTCCCATTCGTCTTTAGCCTCAGCTACTGCATTAGTGGTAGCCACCTCAACAGCCTGATCGATCTCTCGCTGCCTCATCTCCTCGTCATTTTTCAGCCAGTCCGCGTGAGCATGGGACAGAGCCAATTCCACTGCCTTGTTGAGCTCTTGGTCACGTGACTCCCTGTGAACCCTCTCTAACTCGCTACGCATTTTTTCTATTTCCTAAAAAGACGACAGCCAAAATATTTAGAGAGAGTGACAAGGGAAGAAACTAGCGTATGATTCTTCATGTCGTACTTTTGAATTTAAAGTTTGTGCCCGTGATACTTCAGACAGGTTATTTTCGCTTGGTTTTAGCCACGCCTACACGTAAAAGATCTTCCTTTCAAGCGTCTTTCTTTTCTTTCCGGTGAGTTTAAGTAGCATCTAGTTCTATCGTGTATAAGAGAAGTACCGTCAATTCTATCCCTGCAACACTGCAGATCATAACTGTAGAAGTCTTCTTAGCGTATGCTTGCATTCTGCTTGTTATAAGTCTTTCATTTTCTATAACACTCCAACTAAAATATGAAGACAAGTAATGCAGTTTTAACCTTTCCGGGCCTGTAGGCAAAGTCCTTGCGTGTGACCAATCATACGATCTCTCTTCTGCAGTACGTTTAACATCACTGAATACTACTGAAGCCTCCTTAAGCAAACAGCCTCGGAAAGAAAAAACTGCGTCTGCAACTAGAGCTAGAGCTGTGGGACAGGGGGAGGGGTTGCGAGTATCTAGCGCTCCTCGCTCGCTTCGCGCTTAACTTCTGAAAAGCGCGCAGGCTATTTTCCAAGCGGCATATCGAAATGGGGTTTTATCGAGGCCACTGTAAGGAGAGCACTCCATCTCAGTGACTGTTAAACGATCTTTAACCGTATTACAAAATAAAAACTTAAAATGTTTGGGGTAAATTTCTGACCTCTTTTGTTTTTAGCTTCTGTTCTTCGTCCCATATTCGTCTAACTTCTTCTATGGCATTACACAAACGCTTCTCCAGTTCATCATTATGTTCTTTTATCCATTCTTGTCTGGCAGCAGCTATTTGATCATCAACATCAGTCTGGTTACTGCAAGATTGCTGTTCACTCCATTCTTTGCGCGCCTTAGAAACTTCTTCTTCTACCAGCCTAGTCTTTTGCTCTTCGATGTCCTGCGCAAAGAATAATAGTGGTAATGAATAACGGTAATGAAGTGGGTAAAAAGTGGGTACTGGAGGTAATTTTATTACACTAAGCAAATAAAGATTAATAAGAGACGACAGTCGCTTTTGATCAGCGATCAATGTTTTTCAAATTAAAGACACTCAAAGGGAACCAAAAACCTCATTGTAGGGACTTGGAGTGGTGTAACTTGTTTTTTAGCTCTGCATTTGGGGGTATCGCGGAAGCGAGTGGCACGCAAAAGAGATGCTTTGACTCATGTGGGCGCGTTCTCTTGCAGCTCGTTTCGTTCCAAAACGAAATGAAGAGCTTGCTGGCAAGCTATTTGCTTTTCTATGAATTTTTTTACTTAGACTTCGAAATTTTACTTCAATTTTGACTCTTACACTCACTGAAATAAAAGCGTTAACAGCTGACAAAACAGAGTAACAAAACGTAAAACCCCAAACTGTTTTCAGACCTTTAGCAGTTGTTCCTTTTCTTTCATAAATTCATCTTTAATTTTTGAAACCTCTTCTTCCTTCCACTCCTTACGTGCTTTCTCTAATTCATCATTGTATTGTTTCTCAAAGGAAGCCCGCAGCTCATCCACTAGTTTAGCTTCACTCTGAAAGCAACAACAACAGTCGGTTAAAACTTTTAAACGTTTTAACTCCTGAGAGTGACCGACATCAAATTTCTCCTTAAAATATCACAGCTTAATCAAAAGTTAACGGTTATCTGGTTAAGTGGATTTTGAAAAGATCACTGAGTGAAAAACATTTTGTAAACAAGTTTCTCCTGTCAGTATCACAAGAGATTAATGAAGGACAATTTGGAGACTAGGAACATGCTGACATAACACACTCCTGAAGACCTGTTATCTATATTTGATAGTACTTTAAAAATCTTGTGAATACATTTGTCCTTGTTCCTTACTGCACAATGAATAATGATGGTCAAATTTACAACAAAGCGCATTTTCTAAGTGAATTTGTATGCTTATTGACATGTTACAGGGCACAGAAACTGAGAACGGTATTTTCAAATGTACATATATAGGCTTGCCTCAGACAAAAGAACTTGTTTTTCCTTCTCAAACTGTTCTTTTAATTTCTCTTCCAGGCTACGTGATTCCTCGCTCAGCTGAACGTAACACTCCTTGATCCTTATTAACTCTTCACCACTTTCCTCCAATTCTTTCCTACAATAAAATAAAATACAATACAGACATGCATGCACTGGGCTCGATTACTAGCCATTTTGTGCCTAACGGCTGGAAATCAAGCCTAGTAGTTCACTTGTATTGCAAATCCGTTCATGAAAAATGAGAGACGCCTCGTAGCTGTAACAAGGTCTCACAGTTCTGTTTGGGAAAACAATGAACGAACAAAGTTAACGATGGAACCCAGCCCCAAAGCAAAAGAGCTGCGAAATATAGAAGCACAATGAAATTAGAGGTTTTAAAGGAGTTCGAGCCTACTTAAGAATGAAAAGGATAATTGCCCCAGCACTAGGACATGCCAACGCCAAAGGTTTTCAAAAGGGAGCCCAAGTGTCCCATGTATTGTAGCTATGACATAGCAACAATGGTCACAACAAATTCTGTTAGTTTACTTGTGTACAATAGCAGTACATTCACTTACTTTAAATTTCTGACCGTCTGCTCATTTTCCTCGATTAACTGATCTCTTAAGAGGTTCTTGGAATTCTCGTGGAGCTGAAGACATGCTTCTCTGCATCTAAGAAAAAGATAAAAATGCAAACATCACACCAAAAGAAGTCTTGATTATTAGTCTGGAGAGAGGTCCTACCCCAAGCCTTCTGGTTTCCACTACTTCCCAATACTTTCACATCTTAGCTCTCTATATAATCAAAACATTTATGAGAATCCAAAAGGATAAAAACATCTGTTGAGTAAAATATTACAGCAAGAGAGAATAATGGAAGAGAGAATACACAGTCTAGCTCTGAGGATTATGCGAATTTTACCAAAGTTATTTTTAGGCCAATTAAACACTTGAAACTAATCAGGAGTTTTTCTTTCAGAGAGGTCCCCAAACTTTTATTCAGTGTTGTCAAGAGAAAATTCAACAGTCACCATTACAATATTCTGCTTTAAGGCAGTCACACATGGAGTTGACAAAATTTAAAACAATCAATAAAAATATGTGGACGTCTCAGGAATTAGACTTCCATTTAAGTAAAACCTCTAAAAATAACTGTAGTGAAATTCACGTATCCTGGCCAACGCCCTGAGATTATCTCTCTGTGCCATGATTCTACCTTGATTATGGCCTGTACATTGAAGGTCATTTGTTGGTGTTCACTCATCAGATGCAAAAGATGAAAGACGTTATTGGTCACAATATGAGAAAAAATTATTATTTGCCTGCCATGTATGAATAAGGCCTTTTGGGGTCAAAGATACATGCAATGTACATGTATGTCTGTGAAAACAAGTTTCAATTACTTTTCAATACTTATCCTCTTGTCTTCATCAAATTCTGCCACCATCTGAAATTTAAAGGAAAGGCAATAATATGTAACATATAAGGAGCTATCATTTTCATTTATGCTATCATTTAACTGTCTAATTGATTGATTATTATTTATTTATTTTTCCGTTTTATTGTTACAAATACATAGAATTAGCACAAGGCTGGTATTTTATCTGTTTCCTGTTTTATTTTATGCCAGCTAGATTCAAAAGTACTGTTAGACAACAATGTAGAGGTAGAATTTGTAAAATAAATTCAACAAGCTCTAAATAATAGGCATAGTCTTATTAACTTGAGCTGCATATTTTTTATATAACGCCATGGTTAACAGAGAGGATTCTTTTACCTGAGCCATCTGTTGCTTTAGATCAGCACAAGTCTCTGATAAGTCATCTCTTTCCTTGAGCACTTCATCCAGATTACTAGCAGACTCCTTCAATCATAACAAACAATGGTACTCATAAAAAAATATGATAATTATGCATCAAAAGATGCTAAAGCTAAGAATATAATAGTATAGTAGGAAATCCCAAGAAAAATCAATGTTCACTATATTGAATGTTTCAAATTGTAAGCAGAGAAAGCGAAAGACATCTTGTGAACCACTGTAATTTCACTTACAGTATGCTTTACAATGTGGTAAAAACATCACCAACACAGTGAAAAATACCTGTAAATTTCTCCTAGCTACCTCTAAATCTTTCAGCGCTTTTTGATGTTCTTCATCTGTATTGAGTAAAGAAAATGTAAAACCTTTCTTAATGAAAGAGGGAGAAATAGAATTAAAAGAGAAAAGGTAGGAATGAGACAGAACAAAACGGAATGGGATAACTGAAGGAGCAGAAAACAGGAGGAAGGCAACAAGGAACATGGGAGGAAAGAGGTGAGGGAGGGAGAAATGGAAGGAAGGAAGGAAAGAGAGAAAAAGGCATACAGGCACGGATCTATGAAAAATACTGAACGATTTCCTAAACGAGCACCGAAGGTGCAAGCTTCTGGGTGGTCTGAGGGCAGGCTCCCCCAGGAAAGGTTTTGGATTTTTAATTTCCATTTTTAATTTTCTAAGTCACTCAGACAAGATATGGGCCAAATTTAGTAATTTATTAAAAATATATTTATTATGAAAAGTCTGACCGATTTCCGTAAAATGGTGGAAGCCAGTGTGGATCGATCCGCGACTGGAATAGATACATCTGTAGGTAGTAGGGGGGATGATGAGTGGGGGAAGAAAAGCGGAAGAAAGAACCCATGAAAAAAAGCAAGATAGAGAGAGACAGGGTAGATTAAAAGAAAAGGGGATGGTTACATGTATCTTACGAGTGGGGAGAAAACAATGTATAGTACAAGTGCTGGCAATGAGGGAAGAAGGAGGATGATGGAGACATGTGAAAAGAGCATGGAAATAAGGGAAGGAGGGAAGGATCAAGGACAGGGGGATGACTTACCTCAAACCTTCATTTCTCCCAAGATTTTTAACTGAGACGACAACTCAGCTTAATATCATTGAGGAGTATGAGGACTGTGCATTGCATACAAAAAACCACCTGCAGCACTCATAGTCATTACCTGGATCTCTCTTTTCATTCTCCATTTCCTGAATTTTTCTGGCCAGATCCTGAGATTTTACCTTGATTTAATAGGCAGAAAGAAACATCAATCAATATTCTTAATTCCTAGCTTTATTTGGCACCACAGAATAAGCAGCATTATGACACTTAGTCTTATATAGGTTTTTATGAGAAATCTTCTCTTTCTATCATTATTTCTAGTTTATTTATTTATTTTTTTATCTAAATCTTGAGGTAAATAAAGTCAATTGATCAACTGGGAACTGGGCAGAAAATGATGATCAGCCGTATTTTTATATTTTCTTGTTTTTGGTCAACTAAACACACCTATGTACGCTTGTGTTAGAATACCCCACCTCATGTTCCTGAGCGATCACTTCCATTCTTTGAGCTTTTGATTCCTGCTCCTTTAGTTGACTCTTTACAGTGTTCAGTTCTGTCTCCAAGTTAAATACTTGATCCCTTTTTGCTTTGTTATTGATCAGGCATTGCTCAAGTTCTTTCCTCAATTCAGTGACTGTCTCTTCCAAAGGCACTTTACTGACAATGCAAACAAAAACTGTTTTCAACTCCACAAAATACAATAGAAAGGGCATGATAAAGATAATTATATATATATGTAATGACGTAACTGACTGACTGACTGACCAAATGATTGAATGAATTATTGATTGACTAACTGGCTACTGGCTTACGACTATTGGCTCACTAACAAAAAGCAGTAACTGCAATTTCTTAGCTGTAGATACAGTAATTCCCCCCATCAATAAGCAAAAGTGAACACTCCACTGGGGTACTAACTGATTCCATAAGATTTACTCACTCTTTCTCAAATACCCTGTAAGTCACATTCACCCACTCACGCATTCATGATAGACTACACTAATACAATGTAGCAAACTAGAAATAATGGGTAATAGGACTGAGTGGAGTCCAATTTGGTCTGTAATCATATGAGTCATTAACAAAAATTGGACGACCGCTGCACATAGCAGGAGTCCGATTTGTCTAATCACAAGTATGATTACAGACCAAATTGGACAACACAAAGTTCTGTTACCATTATTTCTAGTTTGCTACATTGTATTAGTGTAGTCTATCATGAATGAGTCAGTGGGTGAACATGACTATATCAAAATTTGTGATTTTTTACGCTTTTTTTAAATCAAAGCACAAGAAATTCCAAGAGTTTTTTGCTAGCAGTGAAAAAAAAAGCCCTTTTAGAGCGTGCTTGCATGATTGCACGTACTGTCCAACTACGTAGGCATGTCCTATACTGTCCTTTAACACTGTCCTATTAGTGTTGCAATCAGTACAATAATGATAGCCAATCAGATTTGAGAATTTTGTTGTAGTTATGATTAATAGCTGAACAGTATGTGCATGAATCTACATGTCATGTGCCTTACTTATGCTGCACACATAAACATTGGAAAAGCTAAGGTTCACCAGTCCCAGAGGTCAATATGTCTTATTTAACTGTGACTAATATAATCAACAAGAAAACACATTCCTGCCCTTCTTATGGATAAAAAATTTGCGTACTTACTGAGACTTTGGCGTGCTCCAGTTCTCTTTGTTCAAGTTTCTTACTGTGAGATGTGCAAAGGAACTGTCTTGGAAACTGGATCCTAACCCCACACCAAGTCGACTGGCACTCTCATACATCTTGACTTGTTCTTTAAGCTCTGACAGCTCATGCTTCACATCCATTTCATAAAATAAAAACCTGAGTAAGTCTGATGAATTTCATGAAAAATAATATTCTTTTTTACTTATGACCTGTTTATACTCTTCTGAAGCATTTCAATACAAAGTTTACCTTCAGAGAAATGCACTGTCCTTCAGCAATGTTCCTGGCAGTTGCACTCTCTTGAAGAGCAATTCGTAACTGGTTAATTTCTGTCATTGTTCCTATAGCAAATAAAACACTCAAAACAATGAATACACTTGCAAGTACAGCTGCACACTTGCATGAACTAGACAAACATGATATAATAAGGGGATGTCCAATTTTTTTCCCAAACCCCTTGTCCACTGCCTCCTGTGGATGAGCAGATTCCTACCACCACAATTTTTTCTCGGAACCCGTAGAGAAAACCTTTCCTACCCCCCTAATATTTTTGTCTGTCCCTTTGACAATAGATTCCTGCTAGTTATAGTTATCTACCAAGAATACTCATCCATAGGGGGGATCAGAATAAAAATGGAATGTCCCAAGCTTACTATATTGACTAGTGCTTTCCATAAGTTAAAGGGATGTCACAGTCAAAGAATGAAAAGGTATAATGAATACAAACCTGACTTCAGTATTTCTTGGCACTGCTTCTGACTGGAGTCTAAACTCTTTGTTAATGAGTTGATCATTTCTGCTTTCTCAACGAGTTCATCTCTCAAATGACTGGCTTCTTCATGCTAGTTTACAAATTGAAAGCCAAGTTAGAACTAGTGTATGCACTGGGATTTAAACTACATTTATTCTCAAAATGAAAGCAAAGAATAATTTAGAAGCCTTGTTTTTTTGGTCTGCATGATTAAAATTAAATCACTCAGATACAACCTCATATACAACATGTCTAGCCCTAAACTTTACCCCTGAAACATGAATGAGCACTTTAGCACCAAAGAAAATATTAATACTCAAAAAGTACTAAGAAAGGGCACCTTATGGTCTCTTGACAAAACTGCTTCATCAAGCTTCTGTTTAAGAGTTAGGACTTCCTCCTCATGTCTTCTTTTCATCACATTAACCACACTTTCATGCTGTTCCTTAGCCCTTGTCAAAGACTCTGAACGACTAAGTTCCACAAGCTGTTGGTTTAAACTGTCTATTGTTGTCTCAGCTACATGTAGTTTACTGATAACCTGGAAAGATACAACGGTTTGCAAAACTCCTTTGCGTTTTCCATGATAATAATACTGTGCTTTTGTAGTTGTCTGGCTCCTTATCATATAGGTCCCAGCACACACAATGTAGTTCAAAAGTTGGGTGAGGCTATCGACAAAAGAACCCCTCTACCCAGTGGATAGTGCAATAATTAATTGGTTTCCTAGCCTGCATCACAGAGGACATACATGCAATTTAACCCTGGTTAGTAATGTCTGCGAAGCAGTGCCGATATCCTTGTTTTGGACACCCAACATACTCAACTAAACATTACATAAATTATTACATTGTAAAATGTGTTTTGAATTTCTCATCAACCTGATTGGCAAATTGACAATAGCATTTTTAACAGTCCTATCATGGCATGTACTCAAATCCTGGTACACACTCATGATCAGGTGGGCACCCGGAACAAGGATTTTGGAGTAGCTTTGCAGATTAACTTAATCAGAAGTTAAGTTCCGTATATGGCACAAGGCTATTGGTTTCCCTAACACTTATCCACTGGAATGTGATTTATCCTGGGGATAGAACTATCTGCCTTGCTAACAATTGGAGCCAGGGCTGCACTCTGTAGAATAACAAACTCTATAGTGGCAACTGATGACTTACACTCAACATTTGCCTTTAGGCAACAGGGAAATCTTCGTCTTTGTACAGAACTTGCATTAAATGCCAAGCTCTATGGAAGCCTCAGGTTTTGTTTCTCTCATACCAAACCCTGGGATATCTCAGAGCCAATTTTTCCCTCTGGGTCATAAAAATTTAAACTGGTAATACTGAAAAGATAAATTCACTATACTGGCACAGAAAGCCTGCATGAATATCTAGGTGATTAACTACCCACTAAAGGAAGATACTAATGATGAGATAATAATTATCTCATCATCATCAGAAACCCATAAGAAATTATTTCTTATGGGTTTCTGCCAAAAGAGATTATTGCACACCTTGACCTCATTAACCAATCACTGCAGCTTATCAATTACACATCATCACAATCTGAAAAAGCAGTACCAACCTCTTCTTTACTCTCTTGTAATGCACTGATCTGTTGATAAGCAGCAGCTAGTTGGCCTTTTAGGTTGTTCAGTTCTGTATTGCATGTCTGCACCATCTTCTGTGACTGCTCAAGACTCGTTGAGAGCCCATCACGTTCATCTAAGGATTGCGGCAAATTGAATTAAAGTTAAGCTTAAGGGACAAAAGGACCAAAATAAATCTTTCAAATGGAGGAAAATGCCCCCACCCCACACACTAGACAAACCAGACACTAGAACTTATTAGAGCGATTTTCGCATGACCTTGAAATGAAAATGTGCAAACAAAAAAAGAACAAAAAAACGGAAATAGAGCGATTTGATTGGTTTATGGAACAGATACATATCAAAAGTAGCCAGCTGCAGGTGAAAATCGTCGCCTACTTGGTTAGTATTGGCTGGCTACTCTGCTTGGTATTTCTTTACAGATGGCGTTTTTTACCTAAAATATCCCTGGACTGGCCACTTACTTTGAAAACTCAGCCATCTCCTTCAAAACTTTCAGACAACCCTGTACAAACACATGTGGCTTTTGGTTGGTTAAAAGCGAATGCTCAGCTGAAAAAACTTCATGCCCGAGAACTTTCTAGAAATCAACTGATACTTCACTTTGACGTCATACTGCAATACGATTGGCCAATCAAACAATGCCTTCTCCATATTAGGGTTTTCTTTGGCGGGAAAACGAAGAGGCCACGTTTTGATCTTTTCATCCATTGGCTGATAAAACAAACAACAAACACTTACCGAAACCATTTTTCAAGGTCATATGAAAATCGCTCTAACTTGGTTTGTACTGAAAAAATTGTCGTCCAATCCCAAAATGAAATCATACGGATTTGAGTCATTTTTTTGTGTCTGAAGACCTCTTCAGTCCTCTCTTATAGTGTAGTTTCTTGGCACAGAATCAAAGTTCATACACATATGTACAAGAGGCAAATAATTTAACTCAACATATCCTTTCCTCTGACGTCTAGGTGTACAAAATTGTCACATTTACATTAACACACTGCCTGCTTTTTGGAGGATGAAGCTGTTTTTGGTTATTCATACCTTTAATCAGTGCAATCTGATGATTCAAAACACGTATCTCTTTTGTCATTTCATCTTCTTGGGATTCCAACTCTCTAGTCAGTTCTTCAATTTTTCTGCCACGTGCTTTGTATAATATCTGAAGTTGAACGTCTTGTGTCCCACTCCCTGAATACCCAGTTGAAATATCATTTCTTTCAGTAACATGCCTGTCAGAACCTCTGTCATGAATGCGTGAAGTTGGTTCATGCTGTGCATAATATTGAACTTGATAATTCCCAAGGGTATCCATTCTATAATGATTCGGCACATTTGTGTTGTCAGCATCGTCATCATGGACATTCTGATCAGGGCTGATGGTTCCTTCACCTTCATCATAACCACCATAATCTCCATAGAAATCATCACCACTAGGCACATTTATTTGTTTGCTAAAATTTCCAGCTGGGTATTGAGACTGATGATAATGCTGATTTTGTGCCTCCTGGTGTGAAGGGAATTGTCTCTGTACTCCAAAATGAGGGTGATAATTTCCATATTGTTCATAAGCCTTATCTACATCATCACCTATCGGTGATGTTCGATAATTTGAGCCACCTTCTTGCTGGTGAAAATTTTGTGAGTACTCATCAACTTGACCATCAAAAGGACTCTCCTCCTCTCTGTATTCATAATAACCTTGATGATTATAACCGTCTATTTCCTGATGTTCTTGATCATAATTATTGTGCTGCTGAATCAGCATTCCAGAATTGGAATCATCATTCTGTCCTGATCCATTGATGAAATGAAAGGCACGCTGTGTAATTAGTGGAGGAGGTCGCTCAAATGCACCTCTCTCAGAAGGAATGAGTTTCTTAGGATCATGTCCATTCAAGATTGTCTGTTGTTCTTGCTCAGTGAAATCATCGGAGTAAGGTGTATCTCGGCTATACCCTGAACTTCTGAGGTCATGAGATGAGAAGGATGCATTGTCATCCTCCAAAAGACCATCATCAAGTTCACTGTTTAACAACTCTCGGATCTTTAAAAAAACACAAAGGTAAACTTAATGCAAACACTAAGGTAAATTTCTAATTAAAAATGTAAACTACTTAATACGTAAAGTGTAAAATACTTTGCTATACACGCTACATACGGGTTATGTATCTACTGGTATTTTTACTTTTTTATATTATGTCCACTGTTCAGTATTAAAACTTTTTAGAAGTCTCGGAGACTGCCCACCTACCCCTCCCCTACACCAACATTAACATTTAGTTCTTACTTAGTAGTTGGCTTAGGGGAGGGGTAGGTGGGCAATTTCTCAGAAACGTAAAATGATCCATTTATGTTACGGTAGCTCCAATTAGCAACACCATACTAAAGTTACACGAAACTTGAATAAAGTTTATTATTATTATTATCATGTTGACTGACATTTGGCCAAATGATATAAACCAACATATCCACTCAAACTCAACCAACATGTCAACTGATAGTCGATCAACATTTTGATTGAGTGTTGGCTGATATTCCACCAAAGGTCAACCGCTTATCGGCTGATAGTGTCGACTCATATTTGGCCGAGAGGTCCCTAACTTAGATAAGATCCATAATTTCTTAGCAAGAGAACATTTTTTTAAAAAGTTTGATGATGATGAACAAATCTTCCCTGCAGCCCCTCTATAGTTACAAGTCAACAGCAGCATGTTACATGCTAGTACCTCTTTCTCTCTTTCTTGATCTTCTTTTTCCAAAGCTGCTTCTTCTTCATCTTCTAGCACCTTTGAGCAAACATAAGGGTGCACTGGTAACAATATAGACTTTATAAAAGTCCTGTTGTAG
This sequence comes from Porites lobata, assembly GCA_942486035.1. NCBI lineage: Eukaryota > Metazoa > Cnidaria > Anthozoa > Scleractinia > Poritidae > Porites > Porites lobata. Next base: position 1,907,439 of record CALNXK010000003.1, on the reverse strand, counting down.
TAAATTTTTTATCTCAGGTAATTTTTTCTTTCTTTTGCTTTTGGGTATGGTAATGTATGCTAATGACATTGAAACAAAAGAAAAATAAAAATTTCCTGAGATAAAAAAATTAACTACAACAGTCCTTTTTTTCCCTGGTTGGATATGCCATTTTAAAAGACCTTTCATACCTGATTCAAATCCATTTAGGTTAAAGAAGTCAACTTCATGACTTCTTCGCTCGCTCAGTAGTTGCACAACCTTGTTGAAACTTGCTTCGCTCGCTTTTCAGAAATTATAAGAGATCGAGCTATCAAGTCTCAGTGGTAAAAACACATGTACAGTTCTTACTGGATGCTTGTTTGAATGGACCTTTTTAGCTTAGTAGGTTTTATTTTCCCAATTCACACCATGTGATTTTCACAAGGGAATTTGCCTTTTGTCAACATATGCTGGTGGATAGCTAAAAGGGTCCATTACTGAGAAAGCATGCTGGGAATTAATTAAAGCCAGTCATCATTCCATAATGATCACAGCTACGAGTATCTGTGAAATTCCTCCATAACTTATACCGAAAGACAGAACTAGCCGATTGACAATTGCATCAATTTTGATTAAGATGTTCAACATCAAAGCAAGATTGACACAAGAAATTTGTGTCTCTCAAAAATATAAAGTGACAGTGGTAATGACTGTGATGTGGATGGAATTGTGGTTGCTTCACCCAAAAAGTGATTTGCCTGAAGCTGCTTCACCCAGATATAAGTCACTTCGCCCAATGATAAACAACACTCTACAACACAGCTTATCAGAGATGTTTTTTAGGATTGGATTTTATTGCTGTGATTGCTAAAAAAGGTCCAGCGATCTGAATGATCTTAGTTTTGTCAATAATCACACTCAAGATACTGAAAGACTCCACAATTGCAATGAAGTTTTGACTGGAAAAAGTTGTTGACCACATGATTGTGATGTTACTCTCTTTTCCTGCTTATTCCTTTCATAAGGGTTCAAGAACGACAACTAAACATTTGGCAAATTGACTTAACTCCAGGCAAAACAACTTTGGGCAAAATGACCTGTTACCTGTGGATGATGTAGGAAGAATTGTTTGAGTCTGTAGTTTCCCAAAAAATAATCAGAGTGACTTTTATAACTGTGAAAAAACTCCCAGAGCACTTTTTGCCAAGAAACTTAACAGTTGTCTATAAAACTATTGTCATTAAAATTTCGTTACATGAAATTAGCTATCTACTGATTAAAAGACACAAGACACAGATGTTAAAAATGCAGGTGCCACAACATTCCACTCAATTCAGATTACTACAAGTAAGCTTAAATGCAAGTAAGTGCAGAAATCAAATGAGTTTTGATTGACATTCAAAATCTTGCCTGCAATTTGAGAGTGAAAGCAATAAAAGTACGTGCACAGAAAACCAACTCTAATGAAAAAGGGAAAATTAGCATGATTTATGACAGATGCGAATAGTAATCACATGCAAACTTCACTATTATTTTTGTAGCATAAACGCAGGGGTGAAGTCAAACTAATAAATAAAACACAAATCGTGTTGAGAAAAATCTCCTAAGACTAGACGAGAACCTGTTTGATGATCGATCGGTATGGCTGAACGACTTTATCGGCAAATAAAAGCTCGCCTTATATTAAAACCTGTTGCCGTATCGAGTTAAATTAAAGAAAGAATCTTGTGTACTGTAAATACTGTAATTAGGTCAACAAAGTCGGTATATCATATACGTGAACAAACACACTGCAGAAAGCTGCTACACACGCTACAATAAAAGCCCAAGAACCAAATAGTTTTATCGAAAAAGAGAAGCACATAAATTTGTCTTCGATGTTTGAATTACCCTGAGTTAGCAGACCTCCAAGACGGAAAATATAAAACATTATGTGAAAGAAAGTGATATCGCCTCATCATCGATGCATGCAAACTTCAACTTTAGCTTAAATTTGTCAAGTCACAGATGCCTACCTGAGCGTCGAAATTCACTTGGCTGATCCCAACACTCATACCAGATAACTTCGTGGTAGTTTAAGAGGCCATTTTCTCTCCAAAAGAAGCATTTTCTTACCAAAAAAGAAAGAAATTTTTCAAGTACTTGGCTTACAGACGAAAGCGGTCATCGACATCCGTAGTTCATTTCCGAACCCTCAAGGGAATTTGCCCGCGAAAAAATATGACTATTGCCAGTTTCCCCTCTGACCGCCTTTTAGTAGGAGTCTGGTGCAGACATGCCCCATGAGTGTTTGAGGTCTTGTTGCCACGTATGGTTCATGATCAGCGCCATTTTGTTCAAAATATTTTAAAGATTTTACGTGGTAAAGAGCCGACGTATAGACGGTCTGTTAAACTTGATTTCGCTCTGATCCGCCTTGGAAACAGTCTTCACATAGTTCGCTATGAATTGGTGCAGTAGCTTTTATTTTGGTTTAATTGTAGCCTTTGTGACCCTGGTTGTAGTTCAATGTACTGAGTTAACATTCGAATTGGAAGACAACGCTAGACAGTGTTTCTATGAGGATTTAAAGAAAGACATCAAAGGAACGCTGGAATTTCAGGTTAGCACTTGATTCATGTTATATGTGAGAACTGCAATTTCTTGGAAACCAAGCTGTTTGTCTTCCTTTTACCAAGAACTTAACTAGCTCCCACACGTGCTGAAATGTACCGGCTTCAACAAACACTCATTAACGTTTTGTCTTTGTATTGGTCAGTTCAACAGCTTACTTATCATAAGTTCAGAATTCAAGAGCGAGATTTTTTTTCTTAAGGCGACTGAAAATCGTTTACATAAACAAATGCCTAATGGCTAAAGACTATACTCTTTTTAATGAGAGATTTTAGAAGGTGTTTACCTCCAAACAGGGAACGTTGGATTGGATCGTTACGTTATCCAGTGTTGATTGGGTTAACTTGATTATACTACTACATGAGAAATTTCTGCAATTTGATTGGCTTAGAGCAGTGGTATTTCAGCTTAGGTTTTTTATTGATGAAAATATACAAACTGTAAGGGTAGTTAATAATTAATCTCAATTTGTACGTGATATGGCGATTGATCGCCACTCGTGATTTTCAAAATTGGATTTATCGCCGCTTACTTTGTGTTTAAGTCGCTTTTATTCGCAATTTTGAAAAATCACCTCTGGCTTTTTATGAAGAGCCTCCTACTTTATTAATACTGGATATAATTGGAGCTGAATTAAAAATTTTTTTTTTGATGAACCCAACTGTCATTTAGATAATTGCGGGCACAAATAGAATGGAAAACATAATTATACACGTTACATTCAGGTTAAAATGTTTTTACCTAGGTTGATTCTAATATATTGCTTACCATTAAAAAGTTAACAGAACCATTTTGTGAAAGTGAACCAGATCTTTGCAGTAGAATGAAAGACCTAAGTGGTTGAAAAAGGAACCTGAAAAAATTCAAGCTTGACCAGGAATCAAACCCTGACCTCTGTGATGGCTGGATGCTATGCTCTATCCGTGGCAAAGGTGAGGGTTCGATTCCTGGTCAAGCCTGACTTTTTTCAGGTTCCTTTTTCAACTTCTTAGGTTGTTCATTCCACTGCGAAGATCATGTTCACTTTCATATTTTCAGAATAATTATGATTCATGTCATTCAATTCGAAACATTTCAGGCAGGACTGCGAACTGAAAATAAGTCAAAGACTCCTTTTTCATTTCTTTTCTTTTTCTTTTATTTTTGCTGGATGAAAAAACTCTTATAGGCATTCATTTTCCTCTTTAGGTCATCAGTGGTGGAAACTATGATGTGGATGTGATTCTTTATGATGAAAGTGGTAAAACTTTGTACACTGTTCAAAAGAAACAGTATGACAGTTACTCCTTCACAGCACAAAGTGAGGGAGTCTATAAGTTCTGCTTCAGCAATGAATTCTCGACATTTAGTCACAAGGTAGTGTACTTTGACTTCCAAGCTGGAGACGAAACACCACTAACGAAGGAAATGGGGGCCCACCATACAGCTCTGACACAGATGGAGACTGCTTGTGTTACTATACATGAAGACCTTAAGGTTTGTTCAAGAGATGTTCTACAATATAGTGCATTTGCATTGTAGACCTGCATTCTTTAACTTCCAGGTGTCAACCTTTATTATATATTGTGGAATTGCACAAATATTAGGCATCCTACTGACGAACAATTACGGCATTTAGACTTTTAGATATTTTGAGCAACATCATTTTGCCGTCTGTCCTCTTTAAATTATTATGTACTAGTAATAGTTTCGTACTACATGATAGTGTGGTACTCTTCAGATATAATAGAAGAAGAGTGCTACACCATTGTGTAGTCTGAAACTATATAGTAATAAAATGCCTTAGTAGTCAAATCTTCAGTTGATAAAACATTGTACTTCTGGTATTCTTGCCTCTAGTCCTTCTATTGAGCACTGACAGCAGTTCTACTTCAGCTGAAATCAAATATAATATATTAATATATATATAATGACATGTAAAAGCAATTAAGCAGTCACTTAAAGAAAGAAAAAACAAACAAGCGCAGAAAACTCAGTTTTTGAAAAAGATATTTTTTCTCATGTTGCTTTGTGCTCCCAGTCATGAAGGCTGAGCCCTCAAGCCAGCTCTTATTAATGTTTGTTTATTTATACTCATTAAAAGATCTGTGTCAAAAAATTGATCAAAATTTGAAAAGTGCGAACGACCACCAAATTGAGTTAATCATAAAAATAACAGCTCAAAACATTAAAAGAAGGTATAAATAACATGGCAAATACAAAAGGAATCATGGGTAGATCAGGGTGCCAAGAAAATCATTTTTACAGCTTGCCTTTCAGGCAAGCTGAAGCTAGCATTTACTACTAGCCCAGACATCATTTCAACTAGCCCCAAAAGCTTTTTGACGAGCAGAATTGATTTCACAGTTCTTCTGTTATTCAAATTACTCAAAAAATATCACCTGCCCCGTCAGGCAAGTTAAAAACAGAATTCACTGGCCCGATAGCAAAATCCATTAGCCCTGGGCTGGCTAACATTACTTTCTTTGCACGCTGGGGTGGACAAACTTGAAGACGATTGAAGCAGACTGCAATTTATTGTGGTTTTTGGAAACTTATCGGCCTAACAGTTTTTCAAAGTTCACTTTTGTTGTTTGTAGACAGAGACAATTAATTTTCTCAAGCTCCATAGAAAATAAGGACATGTAATTGGCATTAATAACAAAATGAACTAGACAACCACAACCCAGCTCCTTTAATTGTGTCCCTTCCATAGTTCAACAAACATTTATTCTTACTTAGCAAAATACATGTACTTATTAGTACACTGCAAAGTCTGAGTTCCAGTGACAAACTTTGCCATTGTCTTTTTGTTGTGTTTTTTCACCCCTCCATTTTACAAAATGGCTTTGTTCTGTTGTGACATTTTAGCTTAGTCTCTGGACCAGTTTCTTTGAATTTGTAATAATTTTGTTGAATATTGCATGCAACAAGCTGTTATAATAGTAGTTGGTCTGTTGTAGAGTACTTATTGAATAATTTATTTTGTTTACATACATACTGAAAAGAATCTTTTTTATTTGTTTTCTATTTATCCAGATTGCAACCGACTACCAAACACACCATCGCTTACGTGAGTCCCAAGGACGCGATATGGCCGAGTATCTAAATGAAAGAATACAGTGGTGGTCCATTGGCGAAGCTTGTCTTATCCTTTCTGTTGGAATCTGTCAAGTTGTTATTCTTCGGCAATTTTTTGCAGAAAAGAGGTCAACTATTTAAAAGTTAAGGAATGCAGCTAGTTATTTTGATTTGTACAGTGATCGTGAAGTCTGTCTAGAATGTGCCACAAAATTTTGCGAGATCAAGAACTGTGTTGGCTGCCGGAAACTTATTTTATGTTTATACTAAAGTATCAGGAAGAAAGAATCACAGCGTTTGGCAGAGGACAATGACTGTTTTTACTCTTGAAAATGTTATTATATATTATAGTGAACTGTTACTGCTGGAAGCACAACAGTTCTGTGGAAAAAATGTCTTTGCACATGAAGCAAAACTGTTGAATTTCCATTTGTGACACTTTAATAGTAACATGAGTTTTGAATCCATCAGACAGAAGATCAAGGTCAGTTAAGTGAAAAAAAATTAATATTGACGTTTACCAAAAAAAAGTTTTAAATCTTGCTAAAAATGCAAGTTTATGTCTAAACAATGTTATTCCACCCTTCTCTTTTCTGCATGTCAAACAAAAGGTTTCTTATTGCGTGTTCCATAAGGATACATTAGAGGCCACAAGATTAGAATACGCAATTCAGCAGAAGTACCTAGAAAGGAGACAGAAAACCTCTGCGACCAGGAAAGTTTTCACAACATTGTCTCTCTTGTGAAGATAATCACCTTTCACAGCAGTCGCCCCCCCCCTACAGTCAGGTCAGGTCAAGCAAACCCCATAGATTCTATGATTTTTACGAACCAATTATTTGAAACTTGAATCCATTGCCACCACTAGTATCAAATTCAAGTTCTTATTCTTATTCCTGCATGTATAATGAGCAAAGAATTTTAAACTACAATCAAAACTTTTATATTTTAATGGCCCTGTATATAGCTGTGACCCTGTATATTAAGGTTGCGGCAAAACTTCTCAACATTTTCACTTGCCTTATATTTTCTACAAAGTTGACCTGTGTATAACGGTCACCCTGTATGTAACTGTTACCTTGCCATTTCCCAAGGGTGACAGTTGTAGACAGGTTTGACAGTATAACTTCCCTGTTTTCAGTCAGATGGGAAGATCTTCACATTTTAAATAGATAAAATTCCTATTTTTAAAATATACTATATGTTAACTCACTTACATATGCTAAATTGAAGAAATGAATCTGATACTGGTACTTACAAGCCCTGGGGTTAATACATCTTCATAAGGGGTTTAGGAGTGGGCCTATAAAAAGGGGGGTATATCCGAGGAGCCTTGGAATGGAAAAATCACGTTGAAACAAGCTGTAGCAGAGCTGATCAAAACACAATTTGCATTTACTAGTTTTAAGTTTAAGCTCCAATACATTTGGAATGAGGCTTATAATTTGTTGGAAGTATTTTTTTTGTTTACAGGTAGATGAGCCTATAACTGGAGAGGGGGGTGCTTATAAATGGTAGGGTTTATAGGCAACAGTTTTTGCCCAGGGGGGTACTTACTTCGATTAGGTTTTGCTGGGTATGTGCCGCTGGCCTCTCAGACCTCCTATCCCATTATAGTCATTTCTGTGGCCAAATTATAGACGCCATCCACTGGCACATGCCCATTAGCCTACTTCTAGGAAGTCCCCCCACCCTCCCCGGGAGGTTTTGGTATTGGCGATGACTAGCATATTCAATTTTCTTATAATCAATTCATTAAAAGAATCTATGCGGGGATGCTTGAACTGGCATAAATGACATGTATTGGTCTTCATCAAGACAGAATGCTGGGGACATAATAATTTATTACTATTGACTCTAGATTGCAAAGGCAAATTAATTTTGTACTCGAATCTAAAGTTTACCTTCACAGTCAGAAACCCCATTACTATGAACACTGAGGGGCCCAAAGAAAGTATCCATATTAACAGGGTGTGTGTATAAAGTGAGTTGAATTTAGAGAAAATGTATGGGGTTTCTTTCCCCAGGGACAAAGCAAACTGTCCATAGTTAATGATGAGGCCATTGTCCATATCAACTGGGCGCGGCTGTCCGTATCAACTGGGCGGGTGTCCGTAAAGCGGGGTTTGACTGTCCTACAATAACAGCAGCATTTGCAGCATTTCATTACAACATACCAAAAGACTACTAACCCAACTGTTGCTTAAAATAACACGAACTATTACGTAGCATGGAAATTGCGATTTTCTTTCGCCTTCACCAGGGACCTGAACAAAAAAGGAATTCGTGAGACTTGTATTTCTCCATAATGTCAGTACACTTGGCTAAGTGCATGTAGAGCGTGTTCTCAACTCATACAAACTTGTCAAACTTCTTTGTACTGTAGGGGTTTGTACAGAGTCTTGAAAATGTGTTGAATTTTGCAATCCAAGTTATTCAGACCTAGAAAAATGCTCGAAAACAAAGATCTGGCAAAATGGTAACAAGTTTGTAGAATTTTTCTTCAAACTACCATAAGCGCCTAAAAACTAAATGATGTCTTTCTTAGTAGTCAAAACATTCAGTCTCGGAATGTGTTAAGCCGGTGTAAGAATTTTCTTATCCACTTATCACTCGGTGGTTACCGTATCTTTGCAGTGCTTCATGAGGAAAGCTTGGTTCCGGTTTTTTTCAAGTTTTCTATTGATCACTCACTTGATAACATTGAGTCTGGAAAAAATAGTTATTGTTTTTGAAAAAGTCTGGAAAAGGTGTTGAATTTTGGATCCAAGAGTCTGTTCGAAACCTGTGATAGTGATTTATTTCTCTATCCTGTTCTGTTAGAATCACTTTTTATATATAAACAACATTTAAGTGAAATCATATGAATAAAAAAAACTCAGTTGACATTCCTATTTCATTGTAAAGATATATGAATGCAAAGCCATAAGGCTGGCTATTATTTGAGTTGCATTCTGCCATTCAAGCAGCCATGTGTCACTGAAGTGTGACGTCAGGTTACCATGGAAGCAAAATTTTTGGATCACAACAATGGAGCTTATGCAGCGACGCCGACGACGGCAACGAGAACTACGGGAAAAAACAACAGTCTTAGATTAGCAAAACAACAACTTTGCACGGGCATCAAGCTTTTTTATATTTCTTAGCCGTTGTTGCACGACTGCTACATGAAACTTCCTAGTTTCATGCTCCCGCTTTATAAAGTAGGTGAACACAACACAAAAATTTTCTTTTTCTTTTTCAATACTTTCGAATTCAACCCCAGAAAATTTCGCCAATATTTGACAAATTTTAAATGAAATTGAATAAGGTCGATGAAGTTTGAAACAGTGTGAATTCACGTTTTCGGTTTGTTGTCATCCAGACGTTTTGCTACCATGGCAACGTGACGTAACGACTTCTCCTCTCTACTCTCGAGCCGATCTCGAGTCAAATAACTAGGAGGTAGCCTGCGTAGCAGGCGTTGAAAGAGGTAGGGGATAGGGAGGAAGGGGAAAAGGAGGGGGATTGGGGAGAGAAGGTAAGGGACCCTTTTCCCCGCTTTCGCAATATGAAAGAGTAACAAACGCCTTCTAACTTTTTTGTAGTATGGTCTTCTGCTTTCTTCTTTTTTTTTACCCTCTTCATTAGAAGTGATCAAATAAGGCCTAAGCCACGTACGTCCAGATTAGGGTTGTGCTCAAAGAAATACTATGCAAAGAGTAACAAACGTCTTGAGTTCTAACTTTGTTGGAGTATGGACGGTATGGTCTTCTACTTGTTGCGGAATTGTTTTAGTGGATTGGATTAAATCGTGTTGTTACATCGAAAGATAAAGGCCTTTTGATTTGCTTGAACCAGCCAGCGGAGTTATAAGGCTTATAATTGTTTGGGTCGGAAAAACACAAAAAAACACAACACAGACATGCACTCATATCTAACTGAAAAAAGAAATAAATCAAATATATTTTACATTTAAGTCAAGGGGAGAAAAACAATTATACGCTGATTACACTAGGAATGAAATCTTGAATAAGATAAACGAAAAACCAAGCTTAAAATGCATACAGTCACATCATTTTATATCATAAATGTCTAGCCAAATTTTTAATAAAGTTATCGCCAAATGGACCTTTTGCGTCCAACAGCTTTTTTCGGCCAAAAACTATCTCCAAAGTAGATATTATAAAAACTGAGATTGCAACCATTGCTTTTTTCTCTTCTCCTCCTTTCCCTCTCCTCGCTCCTCAGTCTTTTTCTCCAGTCCTTTGGTTTTCCTTCGTTACTGCGATTTTGGAGCGTCTGATCTCGGGCTTAAGAAACCTGCCTTTTGACGCCTTTTCAACATCGGTTAGATATACTCAGACTTTGTCTACATTCTCTATTGTGAAATCCTAACTTATTTGCATGACATGAGGCTTGAGCCACGTTCAGATTACTGTCATAAAGGGGTTTAATTAATGAGGGTGCTAATAGGTTTTTCGGGGTCTGAAATTTCCCTTTGAAGCGCGGAATTCGGGAAAAAAAAATATATCAAAATTTTTGCAAAATATCGAGGCGAGAGTTCGGGATTGAAAGTATGCGCGGGAGGTAGGATGCCAAAATAGCCACTGGGATTAATGGATTGAACGAAATTTTGGGTCAGGATTACGGGATTGAAGAACCCTAGTTCTACTTCGACGCCATTGCCTCTCTTGAAAGAAGCTTTATTTAATCTCGGGTTTAAAGAGGTTGGTTAGGCCTCTGACAAATAAATAAGCCGAGGAGAAAAGAAAAACAAGAAAAACAAAACAAATAAATAAAATAATAGAGAAAGAAAGGGAAATCCAATAACCTATTTGCAGTATAAAGCCTAAAATTACTTGAGATAGCCGTGATTTACAATAAAAAGCCCGATCACGTAATAGAACATAGATATTATATAGAATTAGCTAGAACCTTTATAGCTGTCGGACTGCTTTTTTAAAAGCTGACAATGTACTTAGGGATCTTAAGGTATCAGAAATCTTGTTCCAAGTAATAGCCGCCAATTACTTTACTGAGTTCTTGCCATAACGAGTTTCTTTCCTACAGGAGGTCCCAAGGGCCGTTCACTCGTATGCTGACAAGCAAAATGTAATTACGTCACAATGAACCCTGTACATTAGACTTCATGTGATTATCTCGTCGAGAGAAAAGAAGCGTCCCTGAACTCAGGAACGCCCGCTGCAGTAATTTCTCTATGATTAATTAGTCATAAATTGTGCGTAAAATGACAGAAATGGAGAAAGAAGTCCTGCTCGAAGGAAAGACAGTTGTTCACAGAAGAAACCAAAGTCGAGAGCGAGAAGAGAATAGGGTAAGTATAGTGTTGTAAGGCCCGGTTCAAACGTCGAACTTTACTTGTGCCGAACCTAACACCTATTTAGGTCGACCCAAACTATTACTGTTCGACTGTTGATTCAGACGGTCGAACTTTATATGTGCCGAACCTAATTCGTGGCGACAAGAAATATCATCCTTACTGCTTAAAATAGGGAAATAAACTGAAAAAAGTAAAATCCACCAAGCCTGGAAATTCTTGTTTTGATTTTCATGTGATTTGTGCTCTGTTATGGCAAGGAGACAGGTGAGGAGATCGTGATCGTGATATTTGGACAAAATAAAGTAACGCAATAAATTATATTACGATTTATTCATGGATATAAAGAAAAGCAACTTTTTGGAAGATCGTTTTGAGCTGTCCAGTTTCAGTCTAAAAATCTACAACGTGAATGCTGGTAACCAGACAGCCCGGGGGGGTACTGCCATATATGGGCTATATAGGTATGTGCCGCTGTGAAGGGTATGGTTGTCAAGCAGTTTACTCTAGGATAGGGTAGATAAATCAGAGCGTTTGGCTCTAGAATAGGGTATCATTTTTCAGGAAACTGATCAGTTGGTAGAAGATTTTATCTAGACTAGGTACACAGCTACTCTAGGATAGGGGGATTCGGGGAGTTTACTCTAGTTTAGGGTGGCAAAATTCAGCTGAACTAGCTCTGGTAAAGGTTAAGGGTTCCAGGCTCCCAGCGGCACATCCCCACCCAGAAATTCCTAAAGTGCCCCCGGGCCAGACAGTAACCGTCGTTACGCTTCTGTGAGTTCTGTCAGAACAGGCGCGAAAACCCACTAAATAGCAAATCAGAAGTGCGCGGTTATATTGAAAAATACGCTAACATAATTTATGCATTAGGTTGTGCACATGTGAACTACGACGTATGAAACGAAGTCGATCTTTTGCCGCTTGTCGAATAGAACGGCAGAGTCGACCCAAATACAAAAGTGCCGTTCCTAATTGATTCATACGTCGAACTTTACATGTACCGAACCTAATAATTAGGTTCGGCAGATGTAAAGTTCCACCGGTTTAAACCGGGCCTAAGTCTCTAGAAAAAGTTCTAGAGGTATCATTTTTTGTTCCCTATAAATGCGCTGTGAAAAGATAGCGAAGATGGAGGCTTTGAACTGGTTAATTTATTCATTGCATTGGTTTCAACGCGTCACACGAATCCTCTTGATTCATGTACAGAGCGTAGCCGGGAGCGTTAAGGTGGCTCCGTAATTAATACGGGCGCTTTTAGCTGTGACGAAGGTTTCGTCATAACTTTGTTGTTTTTGGAGCGATGGCTGTGAAACTTTGCAAAGAACAACAGATATCATTCGGCAATAGTACGAAATATTCCGATTTCATTGATAGTAAATATATTTTGCTAAATTAGGGCTTCAAAGGACCCTTCTGTTCAAAGAAAATCGCGTCTAGTAAAAAATTTTGCTGATATTTTTTACTGAAATTTCCTGTATAGGCTTTAATCGACATAATAAATATGCCAGAGGAATTTCAGAAAAATCGTTGGAGCAGAAGTCCGTAACTAAAAGTCGCTCAAAATTCAGCTGTGAAATTGTTTTGGAATTTCGAGAATAAATTACTATCAGCTGGTAGAAGGAGCCACCAGTTTGAATTTTCGGGACAAGTAAATTCAATGTTTGCTAATTCTGAAAACAAAAGCTGATGCTCCCTATAGCATGGCTATGACTTGTTCCTCGACATTTTTAAAATATCCCTTGTCAGTTTTGCCTCAAACTCCTGTTGCATATATTTTGATGTATTGCACCGCATTTCCAACGACTTTTACTGCTGTTCGTTGCTTCCAACTCAGGAAAAAGGTATTGAGATTGGACGCTACCTCGTATCAGAGCTCAGATAGAACTGTACAGCACCTTTGTTTATGACTACAAAATGAGCACGAGTGGCAGTTCCGCGAGGAATTCGCACCTCACCCAGGGGGTACGAACGACAATGATACCCGTGCCTGTGAACCGAATTACATCACAGTGCAAAATAAAATTATCGCAAGAATAATGCCCGTGAATAAATTTACAACTCTGAAATTTCTGTTACTCCTTCCTTCAATGAATGGGTAGTTTTCTCTTGATTATTATGTTTGTTTGTTCTCGGTTCAACATATCATGTTTATACAGATCGGTTTCGCAGACACCTCACCCAGGGGGACGAACGACAATCCCGTTGCCTCCGAATTACATCCCAAAATAAAATTATCGCAAGAATAATGCCCGTGAATAAATTTACAACTCTGAAATTTCTGTTACTCCTTCCTTCAATGAATGGGTAGTTTTCTCTTGATTATTATGTTTGTTCTGCAATACATGTTTATACAGATCGGTTCGCAGACATGGGCATCATTGTCATTCGTCCCCCCTGGATGAGGTGCGCATTTTCTCGTGCGCATTTTCATCAAAACAAAGGTGCTGGACAGTTCTATCTGAGCTTCGATACAAAGTAGCTCACAATCCCAACACCTTTTTCCTGAATTGGAAGCAACGTTCAGCAGAAAAAGCCGTTCAGGATGCATTGCAATACAACAAAATGTATGTAGCAGGAGTTTGAACCAAAACTGCCGAGAGATATTTTAAAAATGTCGAAGAACAAGTCATTCGACGTCAGAGCAAGGTTTGGAGCAATTTATGGTGCTTCTAAAACTAAAAAGTACCTTTTAAAGAATAGCACGATAGGCAATCAGCTTTTGTTTTCATTTTTGGCAAACATTGAATTTACTTGTCCTGAAAACTCAAACTGGTGGCTTCTTCTACCTGAGCGTAATTTATTTTTGAAATTCCAAAACAATTTCACAGTTGAATTTTGAGCGACTTTTAGTTACGGACTTCTGCTCCAACGATTTTTCTGAAATTTCTCCGGCATATTTATTATGTCAATGAAAGTCCATACCAGAAATTTCAGTAAAAAATATCAGCAAAATTTTTTACTAGACGCGATTTTCTTTGAACACTAAGGTCCTTTTAAGCGCTAATTTCTCATGATCAAGAAATATTTACCATCTATGAAATCGGAATATTTCGTACTATTGCCGAATGATATCTGTTGTTCTTTGCAAAGTTTCAGAGCCATCGCTCCAAAAACGAAAAAGTTATGACGGAAAATTTGTCGCAGTTAAATGCTCCAATATTAGTGACGGAGCCACCTTAAGCAAGAAATTTTCGAAAGGTCACGCACAGTTTTCCAAATCTACCCAGGCCTGTCTCTCAAATGGTTTGCATTCGGCTGACAAGATTAAATTCAGTTTGCATTTCTCCAGGGCTGTTAATAAGCGGGTCGATAAGGGCCGCTATCCGGCCAAAAGAGCCGGCTAGTTAGCCATCCTTAGCCGGCTACTTCCATCTCCGTCTACCATAACCGCTAACAAAAAATAAGCAGCATCGAATAAAATTTGTAAAGCATCCGTTTTCCAGTTTTGAATGACATTGAACGCATATTTAAACAGGATTAGATCTGTGAAACGTTCTAACCGTACGACGTCGTGAAACGCTTGGGACATTTCGACGGTACATGTGTTTCTAGTCTCGCATGTATTCTGACGAAACAACATGGTGTCGGCGGTGGAGACACCAAATTTCAAAATGTCCCAAGATGCCTCAGCCCTCAAGAACGTGTGCCTTTGGTGCAAGTTCCAAAGCTGCTTACTATTTATTCATCATCAGCCTTCTACTTTAAAAACTTTTTGAAAGCCCGGATTTGTTATCGCAGTCTTGTGAGGTAAACATCTCATGGGATCCGATTCTTCAGATCTTCAGGCAACAGTGAAGGCTTACGGGTGTTTGCTCGCATATGTGGGGTAATCTGGGAAAATACTTAAATTTGGTTTGAAGAAAATTTCCGTACAGCTACATATGCATACATGTTTCAACTCTATTCACATAAACATTGTGAAATCGCTAAACTATTTTTAGCATATCAACACCTTAAGAAAAAAGATTGTTTTCATTTGAGTCAGTTTGACCCGGGGGGGGGTACTCCCCTATAAAAGTGACGGGGATGCTCGTCGGAAAAATTCGAGAAAACCCTCAAAAGTTACCAGAATCTTGTTTTATGGGTGTGTTAATTCAACAATAACAAATTATATGACTTGCACTGCAAATTTTAATAGTAATACAGATAACTTTTTGAAAGTGTTGTCATAAATCTTTATCCTAATAAAGCGTATTATCTCTGGCAGCAGTCAATTTAGGTTTTAGCACCCTAAGCGGTACCAATCCACAAATTTAAACCCCTAAAAGGTACGACGAGCACCCCCGTTACTTTTATAGGGGAGTACCCCCGGGCAGTTTGAATAGGACCGTTTCATTTTATATCATATCCCAAGAGACTATAAAGCATATCCTCAATCCTTGCCACATTTTCTGAGGGGTGCGAACCGAAAATAGTACTTTTTCTGATGCCTTCTAAGAATATCATTAAAAGTTGATTTCAGAATAGGGTTACCAAAGGAAGATTTTCAGAAGGTGTCCCCTCATCAACAGGGAAACGCGTGACCAATTCGCATGCGGCCTGTTTTGGCGAGCACGAACGCGTGGTTTGCGCCTGAGTTTGGCCTAGCTGTAGAGATGTGGGTTGTTTAAAATTTACATGGGCAAACCGATGGGTTCACGGTTTAGATAAATGGTAAGCTAAATTCGGGACTGGTAAATTTCGTCCCCAAATCGCGTGTACCATTTGTACAGATCAGTTCCATTTACCCCCAAACGGCCGCGAAGGCCTAAAACTGGTTTCCAGTGGCTTTTACGTTTGAACAACGAGACTGCCTTCTCAGATGTCCTTTGCTCCCGGAAATTTTCCTCGGGGGGAGAGAAAAATGAGTCATTTTTCTCTCTCCCCGCCGCGTGTCGCCTTTTCTCGCGTGGGGTGATTTTCACTCGCGCTCGCGTGTCACTCGCTCTACTACCCCTGAGGACAAATGGGGGACTACTCGTAGTCTACCTGGCACTGTTTAATGCCTTTTTTTGAGCCACAGTTTTTCTCTCTACTGTCATATGGGTGAAAACAGTCGCTCGTTTTGCACTCAGTTACAAATGTAGCTCTTAGCTAGAATAAGAGTTTGTCTGCTGTACTATGTCAACAATTTTTGCCGATTCGCGAAATGAGGTGCGAATATATCGACGCATGGATATTAACGGGTTTATTGTGGTTCTCGAGAAGTTTCTTTTGACTTACAGGTTTAAAAACAATTGCATCCGACGGTAGCCTAAGCAGGCGCTTGCCAACGGGAAAGTCAAATAATTTTACAGTGGAATGGTCAGCCAGCGGTTAGCGTGAAAGTGCTTGATAGTTCCAAGCTTTTCCTTCGCACCCACGGACAAATGTGACTCATTGTCAAATTATCTGCTGAATCATTTACCTCAACTGGCAGAGATTCTGACACAATGGTCAAATTTAACACCTCAACAGGCCAAAAATACTTTGGTTCGGCGTGGTACCAAATCCTCAACCAAAACCTCTGTTATAATCTGCGTGCTGTGGAAATTTACTCGTGATCTCGTCTACGTGCGTTTTACGTGAGGTCATCGCACAGGAGTGAATACCTCGGATAAAAGAAAACCAATCGACTGCGCATGCTTCTGATCTTACATTCGACACATTTTGGATTTTTCCCGCTATTGTAGAGAATATTGTGCTGGCTCGCATCAGCCTCGTTCCCAGTCGTCCTCGGCGATTTCGGATGTGACGTCACCTGTCAAGCTTGTCGGGAAAATTCGCCTCTGGTCACTCGGATAGCGCGAACAGGCCTGGGTACGAGACTGGGCTCGCATATTTCTCGCCGGCAAAAACTGAAAATAAGCGAACCGCGAGGCATCATGGGAGGTCTATTTGCACCGTCAGTACCATCCTTTGCATGCACCGAAATTTAAAAATTGAGAGAGACGTCAGTATATAGGTAGCCTGCGTAGCAGGCGCTTGGAAGTAGTGGACACAAGAAAACAAGGCTCGCGTGTCTCCCTCGCGCGCGCCAGTTCTCTCTTTCGCCCACTAATTCCAAGCGCCTGCTACGCAGGCTAGTATATAGGCAGCCACCATCCAAAGGTAAAGATTGGATGGTACGAGAGGTTTTTAACGCTTTGATTGGAAAAGAAGCCTATTCACGGACGTTTTTCTTTCTTCTTTTTTTTTTCGACAATTGTTGTGTGCGAGCTCTTGCTGTAAGTAAATCCTCCACGGTTTTTGTTTTCATACGCGCCCTTGAGAAAATATAGAGGGTCTGTGAACACAGGTTACAGCAAAAGCCGATTTTGATACTGAAATTTAATTCTACCAATGTACTTTTTCTCTCTCCCATAGACATACAGACACATTAAGAATTTTGTGTGGCAGGTGTTCCGCTCTTCTTGACAGTTCTATTTCTCGCAGGTTAGTTCTGATGGCCTGGCAAAAGCGAATTGGTTTCGTATGATGCTTTCCATTCCTCCAAGAAAACAATTCACCATTCTCCAGACATT